>VWZZ01002314.1:83961-119633 GCA_013399095.1 Psophia crepitans | reverse complement strand
GAGAGGAGAGGAGAGGAGAGGAGAGGAGAGGAGAGGAGAGGAGAGGAGAGGAGAGGCTTTAAAAAAAAATCAGGTCTTCCTCTGTTTTCTTGAAGCGGACTCAAAGCACAAGATCTTCAGTTTGAGAAAGAGGAATTGTAGAAAGAAAAGAGCCAATATGTCATTTCATGTTAAACAGTAAATAAAATATTCTTGTTTATCCTTTTGTTTCCCTGAAGCAAAAAAGAGGTCTCTGAAGTATTGAAATTCATGTTTTCTTACTCACTGTATTTTCTTTTACATCAGAAACTATTTTGCTCTAGCAAATTCCAAAATTGCTTTATACTTTCACAATTCTATTTTAATTGATGAAGAAATTAACACAGAGACATAGAACATGATTGGTTTTTACATGCTCTGACAATAAAGAATACACTGAACTAAAAGAGTCATGGTCCAGCCAAATATATTAAATGAAATTGTTTACATTTGTTGAATATGCATTAAGGAATAATCTGAAAACCTGGCACCGAATGCTAAGAAAGGCGTTTTAACTATGCTGTTTTATAAATATTCTTGATGACAGTCAAGAAAACCTTTTGAGTTAATTAGTTTTATAGACCTTTTTAATGGCACTGTGGCAAAGGGTTGTTTATTCTGCATTGTAACTAAAATCATGTATTAATTCTAATAATTAAAAGCACATATTAAACCCACTAAAAAGCCTTTCTCTTCATTTTTATTTCTACTTCAATTAACAATGATAAAATATTTAATGGAAAATAATACAGTAACTTGAATCTTAAAGGTTGGAAAATTTTCAACAGAACTTAAGCTACCTGAATTTGCACATACATTTATTTTTTGGAACCCGACAAAATTTCTGACTTAAAGTAACCACTTTCTTGAGTACCGAAACATGAATAGGTGATACCACATTCTACTGGTGCATTTTAAAGAACAGATGGGTAAACAACATTTCTCAGCTGATAACTTAGGCTTGCTCAGGTTTCATTGTTTGGTCTAGGAGACCAAAAAATTAATTTAATCATTTCTACATTGTCTTATTGTCCCTTTGGTGCATAGATTGTTTAAAGTCCCAGACGACACCACGCTAGTTCACATATGCTGTAAATCAGGCCTGATCTTTAAGCATAAACTTATTTTAGATAGTAGAAGATAATAATAAACTTCTCACATGACATTGTGTTAGACAAGAAGTATTCAGTTCTAATAACAATCAGATCATTAATTTATATGCATGCTTTCTAAATATAATTACTTTAGTGTCACCTGTCATTATGCATAATCTTTACCAGTCTCATTTGACCTGAGTATTTGATTGTCAGTTTTAACAGCCTCTGAATCATAAGCCATTTGTTTTTAAACTGTTTCCCCAACATTTCAGGCTATAAGAAAAATAATGACAGCCCTGTGTGGAATACATTAGTTGAACCAAATGTAAGCAGTTCCAAATAACTCTATCTTAGGAGGTCATGCATTAAAATTGATATTTCTGTTGACTGACTAATTGACACTTGTTTATCTCAGATGTTGCCCATTTCAGGGAATAAGGTTGTTGTGTAGGAACAATAGCCATAGGGATAGTATATGTCATATTCTTTTTCATTATAAAACATATTATGGACCATGAAAAGAAATTATTTTCAACATTATCAATATTTCAGAAGTATGCTGGCATAATCAATGGTGAATTAGAAACAGATCAACTTGGGGATATTGCATTTCTTTGAATAAAAAATATAGTCCTACAAAGCTTTGCAGCTTGACTAGATATATACAGCACAATTTTTGATCTGTTTTTTCTTCGAGATTCTAAAATCAAGTAAAGTGCAAAATTATCATTTATTGCATAAAACCCCTGCAAAGCTAGGGAAGCGCAGTAAATAAATAAATAAATAAATTGAACTGTGAATCATAACGCCCATTAACACTGCATTATTTTTATCATCATCTTCTGTAAATATGCATCATTCACTGATTCAGTGGCAGCTCACGGTTGAGTTAAACATGCTGATGAAAGAGCAAGAGGTGAAAGAGACAGTTTTGACGATTTCTGAAAGACATTCCGGATGTTATTCCTCTTCATAAGGAGTCCAGTTTTCAGAAGTCTTTCCCAAGCATTTTATCAGAGATATATGTCTGTATAGGTGCAAAGGTTCAAAAAATTTAATCAAAATCATGATCAGAAGGCATCTGGAGAAATATGCTCACTTAGCTCCATAAATCTGCTGTTTTGTTATAAGAGGGAATGCAATGGGCACCATCTGTTTTCATTCCAGAACACCATTCTACAGAGTTTTATCATTAGGGAGATTTTGAAAAAGTAACTTGCAAGGCACTATCTTACTTTGTTGGAAAGTGGATAAGGACAGGAGGGCAGACCGTAAAAGGCCAGAGAATAAGTAGGTAATCAAGGACTGTAGAACTGTGACTGGTACTGAAGCCGATGCTATTACGTTTTTAGACAAACCAAATACCAGCAAGAAAGGAAGATATAACTTACTCTAAACACAGCATTTCTTGTGTTTGAGTGGTAAGACCTGTTACGCCAGAAGCCAATGCTCGGTCTAGTATTACTCAGTATATTTGTTAGCAATCTGAAATATGCAGTACAGACCATGCAATTTGTTGCTGATAAAGGATTGAGGATAGCAGAAAATTGATTGAAAAAATGCATGATTTAAGAAAAGAACAAAGTCAATTGCACATGATTCAATAGAGGAGAATGTAGAGTGTTGTAAGAAGTGTGTCCTACCATAGTGGGGCATAGTGTGTAGTACTGAAGTACTGAAGTCAGAGATCAGAACAGGATGATGAAACTGGATGCTGGGAGAAAGTCCCTTCTTATTACTGTTGCAGGTGGCATGTATTATTGGGTTTTGGTTGGGAATTTTTTTCCTCATGCAGAAATCACTAGAAACAAGGATTTGAAGCATGTAGTTGGAGAAATTTAGTGGATGTCTACAAAACAGTGGAGCATATGAGCCTGCCTATGCCAGCTTCCATCTGGAAACTCAGGGAACTCCAGCAGGGACTCGGTGGTGGCCAGGGCTTTAACACTGAAGTTACTGGTTTCGTACTGTTAACCTGTGCGTTTGTTTTTGCTGGAATAGTTATTTTCTTCAGAGTGGCTAGTAGGGGGTTGAGTTTTGGATTTGTGCTGGAAACAGTGTTGATAATACAGAGATGTTTTTGATATTCTTGAGCAGTGCTTACACAGAGCCAAGACCTTTTCTGTTTCCCACTCCACCAGCAAGGAGGCTGGGGGCACACAAAAATTTGGGAGGGGATAAAGCCGAGACAGCTGACCCCAGCTGACCTCAGGTATATTCTATACCATACAATATCATGCTCTACGTATAAACCTGGGGGAAGAAGACAGACAGGGGGAACAGTCAGAGTGATGGCGTTTGTCTTCCCAAGTAACCGTTACGCATGACGGAGCCCTGCTGTCCTGGGCATGTCTGAACACCTGCCTGCCATGGGGAGTGGGGAATGAATTCCTTGTTTTGCTTTCCTTGTGTGTGCAGTGTTTGCTTTACCTGTTAAACTATCTTTATCTCAACCCACAAGTTTTATCATTTCTACTCTTCCAATACTCTCCCCCTTCCCACCCGGGGGAGTGTGAGTGAGCAGCTGTGTGGGGCTTATTTGCCAGCTGGGGTTAAACCATGACTCCATGGTTAATCTAGTGCTGCGGATTTCTATGCTAATTTAGATATAACTTGGTTAATCTGGAAACTATACTGTAGTTACTCACTTGGTATCTTCAAGAGCTAAGCTTACAAGAAGAGCTATAACTAGTAAACTATTGAATTTTTGTAGGCAGCAACTACATTTAAAACAAATAATTCCATTTTATGGAAACTATTTAATGAGGACATCAGTGAGTGATTTTTCTTATTATTTACTTTTCTTAGGACACAAAGACTATTTTATACAAATACTACTTAGAAGTCATAAATTTTTAGATATGATAATATATATGTTATACGTGTGTAAACATATATAAATACATATAATGTGTATGTATAATGCATATGTACATAATATAATGTGTATGTACATAAACAGAGAGATATATGCATGAGGCAGTCAGCTGTGATGTTCAATATCTTAACCACATTGTACGGCATCAAGAAGAAAGAGCTATGGAAATTCAAGTAGTTTCTTTGGTTTCCTATACTGCAGGGCAGTTACTATCACTTCCAAATGGGGTGACGTCAAAGTTAGAGAGCAATATGGAATTGGGGCAGAGTATCTTGAGTAATTTAGTGTTGTTTTACTGAATGTAAGAGACTTTTACACATAGATTAGACAATTCATGGCCAAAAAGAGCCATTATATTGCCCACAAGGGCCACAGAATTTAGCCTAGCACTACCTTTAACAGCTCTAGTAATTTGTGTTTGGCTACAGTGTCTTCTATCCACATTTGAGCTGAAGCCATTGAGAATAAAAAAATCCAAGTCCATTCTCTTCACAGCTAAAAAATATGAGTCTTATTCTTAAGAAGTTTGGGTTTTTTTTCTTCCTACTGGTGGTGGTTACAATTGTTATTATTGCCATCATGATCATCAAGTACCTCAAAGTCCTGTCATCTCCTTTGCTTTTTTCTAGTAGAGTGAAAAACCTTTAAGTATCTGGTATTTTCTTCCTACGAGAGTCCTTATACTTGATAATCAAATCTAATCAAATCTTCTTGATAAGCTAAGACTGCAATTTAAATCACTCACCAAAGGAGTTTTTCCAGACTTCAAAATCTTTTTAAAATTCTCTTTGCACACGTAATATTTCATTCATCCTATAAAAGATGGGATAAAACAAAAACCTATCTTGTACAAAAAGGAATGACCATTTGACTCCTACTGACCTCTTCATATAGTCAAGGACTGGGTTGTCTCTTTTGGATAAGTTATTTCTTGTACTTCACATAGTGTTTTCTTTATCAACACTTTTAACACTTTCTCAGATAGCAAGCCCTGGTTCCTCAGTCTTTTGTCACAAAACAAGTGCCCTAAACCCAACTCTCATGGTGGCCCTCTGCTGAATGGACCCCACTGTGTCAATGTCTTTCTTGCACCAGGGGACCCAAAAAAAGGGACGCGGAGTTCCAGCATTTTCAAGGATGCAGTCCAATATTCTGCAGGTATAACTGCAAAGTTCTTTCTACCTTTATGGTCTTGTATTTGACTACAATAAAGCACATTTTGTTTCAGTACAAATAATTCAGTGTACCCTGTGCTATTCACCTATCCTTGTGTAATCTAAAGAATAAATCAGATTTTATTTATCCCCAGATTATTGCTGTAATACTTAAGCTTAAAACCAGATTTCCATAAAAGGCTGCTTAGTAACAGCCCTTTTGAACAACACTGCATATTTTAAAATTGTTTTCAAAATCAGCTATTTGTCAGCTATTTAATTTTTAAAAGAAGTGTTTTACCATTCTTACACAAAACTATTTTGAAAGCAACGTATTATGTGCAAATAATCCGTTTGATAAAATTTCCAGTACTGGTCATATTTGATTCCTAATTAAAAAACACCACACCACAGATTTTACTTATTTTCCATAAAACCACACAACCTTGTAATAATCTTATCTAGGAGCCTGAATTCTTATTTGCTAGCATATTAGAAAACAGGTTGCCCTTGGAAATTTAGTTCTTTAAATTTTTGATCTTAACTGTTATAGTAATAAAATACTTCTGGTTCTGAGCTGAAAGTATTTATCTCAAGTTTTTCTTCATAAAAATGAAGAGATATACATTAATTATTTTGATTTCCTCAAAGCCTCCTTAAAAATATTTCTCTGGCAATAAGAACTGACTTTGTGAGTGGCCACATTATGCTACAGTTCCTGGAATTTAAACACAAATTATTTAATTTATAAAATGCCTTTTTTTAAAGCAAGAAACATGTGAGTAGTATAAAAATCCCATCCGCTTTACAGTTATCTGTATCTGTTTATCTGACGTGTCGACTGAAAACTGTTCTGCGTATTATTTGTGAATGTACATGATGATATGGTTTGCGAAAGTGTACGCAAAGTATGATGACATAACAAGTATACTATTTCCTTTTAAAACAACTTTAAATGTTATAGTCTAAAAAAGAAGCTCATTAGTGCTCTCCTACCCAATGTCTATATCTCAAAAATGTTGTGATATACCAAGTGAAAATCTGTGTAGTTTGAAGTTTGGTCCCAGGAAGATGTTGAGTCAACTACTGACAGAAGAAAGACTGCATTACTTTCTAATAGGGTACAATAGTGTGTCACTTGGTCAAAATATCCTGGATTCAGTCCAAAGATTCTGGGAAGCGTGCTGTCACCCTGCTTTAAGTTTCTCATTATTGATTAGCTTTCATGACTCTCGACAGTAAAAAGTAAAATAGAAAATCCTGATAACACAGGTTTGCATTGTGGTTTTTTTTTCCTTTGTTATTTGGAACAGGGAAGCATTCAGGGGGGTAATAGCCTATCAAAACAGACAGAACCAGTAACAACAAATATACACTGAAGTTCTAAAGCAAGACATACAGACAATTCAAAGTGGCATTCCAAATACAATGTCATAAGTTTTGAAGAAACATTATTCAAATGCAAGTGTCTTATATTCAGCCAGGAGTAGATGTCAGTTTCTGGTTTTCTGTAGAGTCAGGAAGAGGGACCATCAGTAACTTAACATACTATGAAACGTCACCAGCATAATTATTTTTACCAAGCATATGTATAACCTGAAACAGATGCTTACATGTATTGATTGTCTGTCATCATTATTGTGGCAACCTAAGTACGGGATTAGAAAGTGCTTTACATACTTGGAAAAATGGGTCCACATCATCAAAGCGACCAAAGGTGGAAATCATTCTTTAAAGATTACGGTCCCAATCAATCCACCTTGAACATGTTAAAAAGTTTACATTTAACATTCTCTCCATGAGTGTGTTCAAGCGCAATGATTAAACCTCCCAAACCACCCAAGTAATACTTTGAAATTTTAAATACACTTCACATTGAAAAGCATTTTGTTTCAGGCAATATTACAAAATAGCCCAGTGTTTAGGCAATGGAACCAGATGCAAAAGAGCTCAGATAAACAGAATTTCCCCCTTCCATTTTTTTCTCTCACCCTTGTCTTACAAAACAATTTAGCAATGTGTGTTACTGCTTCATTATCAGTCTTTGGCATGCAGAACCTCTTTAAATAACAATGCTAACATATGTTCAGTAATTCTTCATTTGGCAGATTGGTTTCCATTGTTAGAGAATCCATTTCAATACCAAGAAACTGTTATCACCTGTGATAGACCATCATGCTTGGAATTTATTGAGGACAACAGTAATTCAGTTGTCACCTTTTCAAAAGCACGTGCACAATTACACACCAAGATCCATGAAGGCTGAGGCCTTCGTCCACATGGAAAATCATCTAGAGCATCCTAATTTGTTGGGCAATGTGCAGATATGCACTTATACTGAAATGGAGACCTTCACAAGAAATATAACCACAAATATAAAGAAAAGAATCAGTTTATTGGCATGTAATACCTAATTTTCTGAACTTCTGATCTGGAAACTGAGCTTCAGCCTATTCTCTTTTTCAATGTTGATGAGTGAATCAATAGAACTGCCTGATCAGTGTTAATTGCCGCAGAGGACAGATGCTGTCAAGGACTTAAGAAAACAACTTCTAAAGTATTCTAGGTTTTGAAATAGGTTGAATTCCTTGGTCAACTTTGGGGAGCGGAAAGAGGATTCTCTCTTCATAAAAAAAAAAGAGAATGACCATTAATATATGCCCTCCTTTTCAATGAAGATAAAATCTGTCTCACTTTTGAAGACTAGTCTAAAAAGACTGGAAGCTCCTCTCTGAATCAGTTTCTTACTTCCACAACTGCTTTCTTACCAAAAGAAAAAAAAGAAAAAAAAAGGAAAAATAAAAGAAAAGAAAGAAAAAAGAATAATTCTAACTGCATTCAAGTTTTTTTTTGTTTTGGTGCACTAATGTGGGCCATCAGTCTTGACTTCTCATTCCATCTTTCCCTGAATGCACACTGCAGCTTTAGATATCAAAATCTTATCTATATTAGCAGCTGTGATTCACAGTTGTTATAATTTTGAAAATTCCTTCCCTGCCGTAATTTCCCCCAAAACTTGGCTTACTGAAATCATGTGTAAGTAGATCTCCTGAATGTTCTGAAGTGATTGCGCATGACCTAGCTCCATTGAATAGCATTCCAGGTGTATGACAGAAAACAGATTCTCCAACATTTTAGAAATCTTTCCTACGCCAAGAAAATTAATAAAATCGAAGCCTTTAAAATTAAACACTTCTTATTTTGATGACATTGCTGTATAACAAGGGCTATGCATTCCTTACTTCTCTTCAAAATATAATTACTGTATGGCAACCAAAACTTCTAGTAATGAAAATTTTGCTTAAATTAATAAAGGCTCAAATATTTTTTGCAGGAAATCTGTCCACTGAGTGCCTACAAATCTTTGTTTCCACTTCCCTCATAATTTGGGTTATTTACCTTGGTCTTAAAAAAAAAGGAAAAATTGTCCCCCATATCATGCCAGAAAGTCACCAAATCTGAGCTACTTTGGAGCAGGTAGGTAGTGCAATGTTTTGAAAGCTCACTGAGCTAGAAATGCTCTCCACCAGCTACATCTTCCTTGTTATAGGAAGAGGGGACCACCCCCAGGACTTCTGCTGACTGCAATATGGCATAGCAATCAGCACAAATACCATACCCTTCATATTTCATCACCATATACAATCTATGCAGATCAGTTTTTATCTTGTTTTAGTTCAGTGACCAATGTCCAGTTTTTACAAAGGTATTAAAAATATTGATATATTTGATACAAAGTTGTTACACCATAGAGAAGATAATAGTAATAGTATGGAATCAAAAAAGTAAACACTTTTTATAGGATTTGTCTGCTCCTATTTTAACTGTATATTTATAACTTAATCCAACTTACCACTAAGTTGCCTATGGCAAGGGTACAATCAGAAAACTTCACACTATCTGAAATAAGATAATGTTTGTAATATTGACAATATTTGAGGCCAACAGCAATGCCAACAATGTAAATTGCAAGAAACAGAGAGAGACAACAGATAAATTTGCACTCTGAACAAGATATTGCTAGAGTCATTTACATCTTGAAAATGTTAGCCTCAGAAACCCAAAGGAACAATCACAAATAGAATAGATGGTTTTATCTTCTAACAAATATGCTATTATTCATACACTAGATTAGAAATTAACTTACATGAATGATCCACTTGAAATTACTAAAGTAGCCCTCAACAATCTTTTTTTATACAATTTAAAGAAAAGAAACTGTAATAGAAAAGAAAGCAGTTCATTAATTTTTTTAAAGATAATTGGAGATGGGGAGAAAAATAGATCTTAGCTATAGCTGCTGGCAGAATACCCAGAAATAGGGATCATCCCAAAGACGAATAAGCCTTAGTTCCCGAACCTTTCAAGGCATTAATGAAGGTCAAACATTTAATATTCTATTCATAACTTACAATAAAGTGAATGAGGAAGAAAATTTTGTCCTGTAAGATTCAGATCACTATGGATCACTCTTAGAGCTCAAGAGTTTTATCTGTGGATCTATAACTCTCTATTTTTATGGTCCTTCACTTATATAAGCCTTTGGAAGTAGACAGTCTTATATGGACTTCACCACAGTATCGATCACTCTCTGTTTTGTATGAATGAGTAAAGATAATTCTCTATATAAATGCTATGCACATAATACATTACTGTTACAAATAATAGCAATATTGTGTCTGGGAAGAGACTGTGTAAAGATGTACACGATGAGGAATGTTAGCAATACACATGGAGATGCCATGGGGAAACTTCCAGATTATAAAAAGATACCTTGATGCCTTTGTTTCCTCACACAGTCCTGTTTACATAATTAACAAGTTGATATATTCACTATACTGTGATATTATTCAGTTACAGTAGCAGCAGGTAGCACATAAATAGTAACCTGCACATCTCCTGAATTCCAAAGACAATAGCCAAGGAAACCATGACAGCTACTTAATTTTGTTGTCCATTCTCAATTACATTGTTCATAACTGAAAGAGAGGGTTGCTGGTTTGAATCAATTATCCCTACTTGCTAGGAAAATAAAAGTCTCTAGCTAATTCAGGAACAGAAACATTTTAAGCAGCAATTTTAAAATATTCCTTTATAATTGCCAACTTAAAAAAAATAAAGTTAGCATTTTGTACAACATAGTGCATGGCAATCAGTTCTGAGCAGAGAAATTTTATCAACATGGTTAATATTTAATCCATTTAAAATATAGCAAAATCATGGAGATTTTAATGAGTTCTTTTTCACTTTCATTCAGGCAAACTCTCAACAGCTTCACTGGCAATCATGTACTTTTCTTATTCCTCATTTTGTGGAACTGACAAAATGGGGAGTTTGCCTGGGTTAGAAGTGAGTGCACTAGGCCAGGATTAAATGCATTTTTATAGCCGAGAGTAAAATGGAGTAAAATTCATCAACTCTGATACACACTTAATGTGTTGCTGTTATTGTTGCTGTTGCTGCTGCGTTTGTTGTTGTTATTGTTGTTGGTTGTTGGTTGTTGTTGTTGTTGTTGTTTTTTCTCAGTGTTATGCCACTGTTTAGCCTATTCAAACAAATTTTGTGTTTGGTTTTAACTTCTTACTTTCCCTTAAGAGTCGCAAGTAGACAAAAATAAACTGGATGTTGTTAATAACCTGATTTATGAGGTTTCACAAATGGAGCTGAGTCTCTATTATTAAAAGCTGAAACTGCCCTTAAACATCAACATAAGCATCTGTTTTACCCAGAGCAATAACATTTCAGTTGGTTTCTGTCTTCCAAAGACTGAATAGTAAAATGCATAATAATAATATTGTGGAGTGATATAATATTATACAAACAAACTGTTCTGTTTCTTTTTTTTAATGAAAGAGTTAATGGAAAAGAGTAAAAGGACTGAACTACTGTACGGTATTTTAGGACTTCAATGTTGGCATTTGCAGCCAAATCAGCTTGTCTTTAGCAGACCATTTATACCTTTAATCACAATTGCAGAGACTGTAGAGAATTGCCCTTGCAATTCTGGGCTCAAAATTATGAGCATCGTACACGTAAGATTTATTCTAACCAAGCATCTAGCTTGATTAACTCTGATTTAAAGTCTGGACAGGAAAGAAACAATTTCCCACTGGTGAAGGCATCAGTGGGGACTGCTGTCAGGCATGCTCTATGAACCAGTGTCAGGCTTAATATCTGAATAAATTGGAAGTTTTTTACTCTCTACTAACCTATTAATACAGATTCTTACTTTATGGAGATTGTACCATAGTTTAACATCCCTTCCACAGTTAGGTATCTACATTCTAGGTTATATAACAGCTAATGCAAAACCTCTTCATAAATATCTCCTGGTAGGCAAAGTAGATACACAAAGTGAAAGTAAGAACAGAATAAGGAGCTATTCACAATTCCCACACTGTTAAATTTCCCTGAGATCTTGCTTACACACTATATATTTTAAGATTAATGGTCACTTAGAGTTATAATTCACACATAAAGCTACTTCTTCAGCAACAAATATAATCTCACGGGAGTCATCAGTGAAGCACTGTCCACTTTCAAAACAATAGCTACAATTTAACTGCCTTTACTTAAGGTGCTGCTGTCTGAATGACCCAAATTTCCAACTATTTTCACTTACAGAACTAAAACATTGTCTGTCTAGTAATGATATGATGGAAGAAAACACTTCATGTGTTTTCAAATTAATTTGGTTTTATTTGATGTCTAGAATATTAATAAGTTTTTAAATGCTCATTACTGTTATTATTATCAGATATAGCTAATATTATTTGTGTACAGCATCTAGATTTTCATACCAGAAAATTTTAATATATTTAGCTTTTCTCTAATGCTGAATATGCTGTGAAAAATGTTATTCATTTGGGGTATTATTACCCTGTAATCTGTTTTATTGCAAATTACGGATTCATAAATCTCTCTCAATGAATTTTTTTGCTTGTGAGTATTTTATTGTTTTAATATAACAAGATTAAGCTTTCCTGTGTTCAGCACTGTGTTAGACATTTAAGAAAATGTTGTTCCTGCCCCAAGGAGCTAACATTCTGAGGATTTACCTGTAGTATTTGTGAAGAGAGAATGTAAAAAGACAAGTTCGCTTTCCTCTCTGATTATTTTCACCTTTTTCTGAAGCGTTGTTCCTAAACAACAAAAGAAGAATGTAATGACTATTAGGGAACATCAGCAGCTAATCAGGTCTAGTCAATACATACAGTTATATTCTAGTACTGCATAACCTTCCCCTTGATATAATTTTTAAGACTTAGATATGGCAACCCTGTTTTCTTTCAAACTGCAGCACAGTTTTATTCTAGTATGCCACCAAAGTGTCCTCAGTGGCTGCCCATTTTTTAAAATGGTGAAGTTAATTCAGCTTATTGTTGTCAGAGAGCATCAACCTTCCTGTGGGTGCAGTTACTCAGGAGGTGCTCTTTTCTTCTTGCTGGGTTGATTCGTGCTCCTGTTATCTGAAGCACCTGCTGGTTCACTTTTGGAAATGTATTCTTTCTCTTCTGTTAGTATTGGCAACATGCCTGCTCACAAGGTTGTATGTTGGTGTGAAGAGGGAATAAATGTGGCTGAAAATCAGTTCTGAGGATTAGCTTTCAAACATTTGAAACTAATACCCCTGCTTCTCACATGATGGCTGTTCTGAAAGGGAGTCCATCTTTCAGTCTTATAAATTCTGTGGGAGCAATATAGTAAGATAGTATAAATGATCATTTAATTTATCATTTAAATAAGTGTTAGCAATTTTTTGAATGTAGAAATTATGAAAATATTATGACTTGATGTTTTCTTCTTCCTCTTTCAAGCACGCACACAAACATTCTATTCAGTCACAGAGCAACAATTCACCACTTAAACAGCAGGAGAAAACTGACAGCAGGAGATCACTGACAGAAACTGTAACTTTTTTTCTGGCTGTGTGGTCTGGAGAAAAGGAAAAACAGAACCACAATGATTTCTTTGTTTTATTCAGACAAGCTGTTCTTCTGTTGGTCATGGCCCTCTTTTTCAAATACTGCATTGCCAGGGCAAGAGCTGGAGAAGAGGACACAACAAACCATACGTCATTATCTCTTGTCTAAAGAGATTTGTCCTGGTTTTCAGCTGGGACAGAGTTAATTTTCAGAAGTTGGGAGGGGACACAGCTAGGACAGCTGACCCAAACTAGCCAAAGGGGCATTCCATACTATATGACATCATGCTCAGTATATAAAGGGGGCTGGCAGGGCAGGAGGAGCGGCTGCTTGGAGACAGGCTGGACTTTGGGCTCCAGGGGTGAGAAAACTGCGTTGTGTATCGTTCACTTTGTATATTCTAAGTACAGTTATTTCCCTTTTCCTTTGCTGTCTCAGTAAAGTGTCCTTATTCCAACCCATGAGTTTTACTTTTTTCTTTCAATTCTCACTCCCTATCCCACCAGTGGGAAGGAGTGAGACACGTGGTGCTTAGCTGCTGGCCAGGACTATACCTCGGCAAGATTCTAAAACAGCAAAGATGAAGGAGATACCTCAAGGTCAAATCAAGGCTGTTTGTGCAAAACTTATATTAAAGTGTCTCACTGATTTCAGTTAAGCTGATTTGCTGTGCATGTACACATCTTTGGATGTCAGAGCATGTCTTTCATCATATAATATTACTGTATGGTAAAGCAGCTTTTATCCATATTTCCACTCTTCCACTATCTTAGGAGTTATAGTAGATAAGACAGAAGCAGAGAGAAGGAAACATTTGTTAATCAGGCATCACAAGAAGCAACAGCCACACATTTTCAGTCTTCCTGATCACGTATCAGGTTAAGTTTTGTTTTGCTTTAATGGGCTCAGCAGAATCAGAAATGAAGCTTCATTTGAATGTTATTTCCTCTGACTTTATTGATGACTTGGAGCTTCAAAAGAGCAATGTGTTTTTGTCTCATCTTTGAGCAGCTATATCATATGTGAATAATTTGTTGGCCTGCTGATGCAACTCTGTCATGAACAATTTCAAGTGTAATGTCTTTGCACTAATGCACCCAGAATCTCTGTAATGGCATTCTGCTATCTATCTTTAACTTTAGATATGGAAACAAAGATTAGTTTCATTTAATTCTGTTATAAAGTAAATTTCCTATCAATGTTGTTTGTTTAAATACTCACTATAATAGTATTGATCACAGAGGTGGGTTTTTAATTTTACACAAGATAGATCTGTTTTCAGAAACTGCAGAACAATTAACTAACTAACTTATTTTATGGTGTCAATTAACTAACAATGTTAGTTAATTGACACCATAAAATATGTAGAGAAATTTTCTCAAGTTCATACTGCAATAAGGAAATATAATTTTAACAGGTGGTCATAGTGGTAGACCTGAGTTAAACTACAAACTATATAAGGCTTTTAGTAGTATTTATTCATTGATCAAGTTCTTTCTCCATGTAAAGTTCATGTTGCAAATGAAACTTATTAAAATGCTAGTGTGCAGTTTAGAATGAAAAGTCAATTTTTATTTTTATTTTTTTACAAATATGTTAAAAAATTTAGAAAGACCACTTTGCTCTTGGAGTTATTAGCATGCTAATATTGAATGAAAACTTCCCCTGGTGATAACAAACAAAACCCACTGCGTTTTTAGACAATATAAAGACTGAACAGTGCAAAAAATAGCCAACAATTGCACAGAAAGCCTGCCACAGCTGTCTTCATAGACAGACCTTCCAAAAAAGCTTAACTGAATCTGGACTGAAAACTTACTGTCCAAATAAATAAGGTAAAATTTGTGAAGGCAATCACAAACTGATATTTATCAGTTCAACCACTCCAAATAAGACAGAAAAAAAAAAACCCAAACAAAACCCCAAGCAAAATGAAACCAATCATTCTAAACATTTTCAGTAAGCTGTATAAACTCTAGAATCATAGAATGGCCAATTGTACCTGTCAGTTATAAGATTTTTGGGTATCTGAAAAGATATGACTTCTGTTTCCTCAGTCAGAAAATCTGTCTTCTCAACCTGGGCCCCTATTTCATAGAACAGGTAGGACCCTAATTTTCTCTTGGTTAAAGAATGGCAATTACTCTTTTGGTCAAAATAGGAGATCAATACAGGGGCATAGTGTTTCAAAAACATAATGGGATGGAAGTCTTCTCAGTGATTTCTAAATGAAAACAAATTGAGAGTAGCAGTTCCAGCAGGCTAGAGGAGTGAGACAGCAGGAACCTCACGAAGTTTAGTGAAGGTAAATGCAAAGTTTTGTGCCTGGGATGGAGTAACGCTAATCTCATAGCTTGGGGACCAAGTAGCTAGGAGGCTACTCTCTAGAAAAGTACATGGTGGACAACATTTTGAACATGTGTCATCAATGTAGCCTTCTGGTGATTAAGGTTAATCACACACTGGGCTTCATTAGCAAGGACACATACAAGGAGTGGAGGGAAATGTTTTTCCACCTGTATTAAGTACTCACTAGCCTGCATCTGTAGAACTGTGTCCAGTTTTAGGCCCCCAGTACAAAAGAGGCATTGAAAAACTGCACCATGTCCAGAGGAAAGTCCCCAAGATGGGTAGAGGACTGAAGCACATGACATACAAGAAGCAGCTGAGGAAGCCAGGTTTGGAAAACAGAAAATTAAAACATATTAACATTATCTTCGATAACCCAATGGGAGTTCCAAAGAGGTAGAGTGAGGCTGTACTTGGAGGTACACAATAAAAGACAAGAGACATCAAAGGAAATTCTAATTCAATAGAAAAAAGGGAAAAAAACAAAAACAAACAAACAAACAAACAAAAAAACCCTAAAACCTCTATGTGGGGTTTTAAACCCTGGGACAGGTTGGCTCCAGAGGTTGTGGAATCCCCATTCTTGGAACATTCAAAACTTAGTTGGGCAAGGTGCTGAGTAACCTGATCTAATTCTAAATTGGGAACTGATTTTCAGCCAAGAGATGAGCTAGAGGATCTCCATAGATTCTCTCCAACCTAGTTTGTGCTATTCCTCTAAGGACAAAATGTGGACATACACATGCCCTCACACAGACACATATGAATTATATTACCATAGGATATCACACCCCCTATAAAAGTGTAACATTATTATCTACTGATTTTATTCACATCGTGTTCATCTTGTTCTAGAAATCATATCAGTGGCAAAACAAAGTCATAAGAGTTAACCTGAGACGACTTCTTTTAAAATGGTAGGAAAATTTCAAACATGTTAACAGTTACTCCAGCACAGTTTTACCTAAGCGACAAAATATGACAGAAAACCTTTTCTCCTACTAATTGTATACACAATTGTTGAGTTGTGGGGTTTTCTGTTTTGGGGTTTTTTTAGCTTTCATTTTATAATAAACCTGGCTTGCAGTTTGACTGATACTACTTCATTACAGATATGCTCCCAACAAAGACTGTGATGGTAGAGGTATGGTTTTCAGAGACCAAGAGGGAATATCCAACTGTACTACTGAACACTGAAATTGCCTATGCTCAAATAAGGTCTAGAAGACACAAATGTGTTTATATCCATGCAAACTTTAAACAACTTTATTTGTAACACCTACACCAATGTTTCTGTGAAAGAGGGAAATAAAACTCTTAAACACAAGTATATTAAATCCCCTATAGTTTATTAAACATTTCCAGAATGAAAAAAAACAGAGAGTAATAAATACCTCCACTGAAAAATTTAACTCCAGAAATTTTCTTTCAGGCTTTCTTTGTAAACTATGAAGGTGAAGAAGAAAAGGAACAAATCTATTCTCAACCTTCTCAATTGCTTGTTAAAACACAAACAGAAGCAATATTGTTCCCTGTTCTACAGCAACTCCCAGAATAGCCAGGAAAGTTGGGATTCTGTTGATGTTTGATAAGTTTTCAGTAGATGCAGTAATTCCAGAGGGCAGTTGTGGACTAATTTACTATTGTTCACTGATCTGTAAGGCAGCAGTATTCTTGGCACTGGCTGCGTTACTATAACAAGTGGACTCTTTTGATGTAGCAGCAGTAAATATTGTATGAGGTAGATCATTAATGAGTCTTTTCAGTTCACACTGGCAGAACTGTGACAGATCTCCCACAGTTCAGTAAGGTATCAGGCTTTTTTCATATCACTTGTCCATTTAATCTGATTCATTTAAAAGTCAGAAATTTGAATTGCTGTTTGTATTTTGTAAAGCTTGATTTTTTGAGCTAGCATATGAGAAATACTTTAACAGACCTCAATTACTACAGATTAAATGTCTGTATTTTCTGCTGTTTTTCAGTATGTTTTTCAAAATGAAGAAGGAAAAAAATATATCAGAGAATAATCTATCTGATAAATGAGCTAGATTATTCACTGATGGGTAAGTACAAAAAGAGATAGTTTAACCTGATATTTTCCTGGTGTTCAGGAATTAAATTACTTATATTACACTGCAATGGGAAAGACCCTCATAATTCGACCTCTGTGCTTCTGGAGTTTAATTTTATCTTTTTTGCATGAGAATAAATAAGTGGTGAATTATTTTAAAGTACAACAATCATTATAAATTACAATTAACATATTTTCAGTTCGGTAATTCAAAAAAAATTGAGGCCTTATTGGCCTAGATTCAATGAGAAGATTGAGCTGGGGTTTGCCATTATCCTGATTTTGAAAGCATTTTCATTAAAAAATAAGAAGTAAGGGTTTAAATTATGTCTGTCTGAAAAGGCAATTGTTCACAGGTTGCAGTAGTCTCTATCTTCCTGCAACCTGCAGGCACTGAGGCAAAATACAATTGCTTAGCAGCCTTCTTCCCAACTCATGATGAAATGGAAGGGAATGTATTGGTTTTGGCTGGGATAGAATTGATTTTCTTCACAGTAGCCACTATGGGGCTGTGTTTTGGATTTGTGCTGGTGACAGTGTTGATAATATAGGGACATTTTTGTTATTCTTGAACAGTGCTTACACAGAACCAAGGCCTTTTCTGCTTCTCATGCCATCCCACCAGCGAGGAGGCTGGGGTGTGCAAGGACGCTGTGAGAGGACACAGCCAGGACAGCTGAACCCAGCTGACCAAAGGGATATTTCATACTATTTGGCGTCATTCTCAGCATATTCAGCTGGGGGGAAGAAGGAAGAAAGAAAGACATTGTCAGGTTGTTTGTTTTCCTAAGTAACTGTTATGCATGATGGAGCCCTGCTTTTCTGGAGATGGCTGGACACCTGCCTGCTGATGGACAGTGGTGAGTGAATTCCTTGTTCTGCTTTTCTTGCAAACTTTGCTTTTTTGCTTTACCTATTAAACTGTCTTTATCTCAACCTACTAGTTTTCTCACGTTTTCCCTTCTGATTCTCATGTATTTGAGTGGAAGTAAGCATGCATTTGTATGGGGCTTAGTTGCTATGGGGTTTAAACCACAACAGGGAAAAAGTGATTACTTTGATTACCAGGCCTGGATGCTTAAGTGTCATTATCGAAATCCAGGCATTTGAGAATTTTCAGAAAAAGGCATTGAGGTAACTTTGTAACTCTGTAATTCTCCAGTGCAGAATTATTGATGTCTTGAAACAAAGGCATTAAAAGCAGCTTAACTTCGATTTTAACTGCCAAATATCGCTCTGCATCTTCTTCTAAGTTCCTATTTAAAGGAATTGTAGGTATATTCAAGTTTGTCTTTTTCTAGTAATAAATTAAGCAAAAATTGAATTTAAAGATTTTATAATCTTTTGTTCAAAATGCTATAGCTAGCTTACACATGGTTAAATGTTTTGCTGAATAAAAAACCATATGTTACATAAAAACAGAGTAAAGAACCGACAGTTCTTGGAGAATTTTAGTTTAATTACTTTTCACCACACTCTTCCTATCTTAAATGATAGCTTAGCTTCTGTTGCAATTACAATTTGTTCAGTTTTCCAGTTGGTGTAACAGATGTGTTGTCTACCTTAGAAAACCATAGTTACTGGTACTAAGCATTACAGGTTAGTGTTACTGACATTATTGCCATACTGGTGCAGACCTGTGATCCATCTAGTCCAACACACTGCCCATCAGAAGGGCCAGCACCAGATCTTCCTGAAGCAATTGAATACACACAGGAAAAAAACCAAAACAGTAACTTGTAGAAAAACACCAAGTGCCTCTATACCTATTTTTTTTATTGTGAGCACAACTGTAGCAGTGTAACGTTGTACCTACCACACGAGTCTCCCCAGCTGTTATATGTACTGCTTTCCTCAAAACTCCTTGCAAACAGTTTGTTTCTGTCAAAATGAGCTGTTACCCTATATAGTTGCATAGTCTTTGCAAAGCACCTCCCTAATGACAGCTAATATCTGTGTGTATTGGGTTAGTAGCAGGGGGGCTACAGGGATGGCTTCTGTGAAAAGCTGCTAGAAGCTTCCCCCATGTCCGACAGCCAATGCCAGCTGGCTCCGACATGGACCCGCTGCTGGCCAAGGTGGAGCCAACCAACAACTGTGGCAGCACCTCTGGGATAACATATTTAGGAAGGAAAAAAAAAGCCCCAACAACTTAGAGGGAGCTTTTGCAGCCAGACAGAGGAATAAAAAGATGAGATAAACTTTGCAGACACCAAGGTCAGTGAAGAAGGAGGGGAAGGAGGTGCTAGAGGCACCAGAGCAAAGACTCCCCTGCAGCCCCTGAAGAAGACCATGGTAAGGCAGGCTGTGTCCCTGCAGCCCATGGAGGAGGGGTGATGGGGTGTAGAAATTCCACCTGCAGCCCGTGGAGGACCCCACGCCAGAGCAGGTGGAGACACCTCAAGGAGGCTGTGACCCCATGGGAAGCCCATGCTGGAGCATGCTCCTGGCAGGACCTGTGGATCTGTGGAGAGAGCACCCCATGCTGGAGCAGGTCTGCTGGCAGGACTTGCGATCCTGTGGGGTACCCAGGCTGGAGCAGTTTGCTCCTGAAGGTCTGCACCCCATGGGAGAGACCCACGCTGGACCAGTTCGTGAACTGTAGCCTGTGGGAAGGGCTCATGCTGGAGAAGCTGGTGGAGGTCTGTCTCCCATGGGAGGGACCCCGTGCTGGAGCAGGGAAAAATGTGAGGCGTCCTCCCCCTGAGGAGGAAGGAGCAGCAGAGGGTGTGATCAACTGCCTGTAACCCCCATTCCCTGTTTTCCTGTGGCACAGGGGGAGAGTAGGTAGAAATCAGGAGTGAAGTTAAGCCCAGGAAGAAGGAAGGGGTGGGAGGTGGTGTTTGTAAGATTTGTGTTTATTTCTCATTGGTCCACTTTGTTTTGCTTGATAATAAATTAGATTAATTTTTCTCTAAGATTACTTTGTTTTGCCCGTGGTGGTAATTGGTGAATGATGTCTCCCTGTCCTTATCTTGACCCATCAGCCTTTCATTATACTTCTTCTGTCCTGCCTAGTTAAGGAGGGGAAGTGATAGTGCAGCTCTGGTGGCAGCTGGACTCCAGCCAGGGTCAACCCACCACACTGTGTTTGAAAGCAACCGTCTTTACTCGTTACATAGAAACTTCCTTTTGCCCCTTCCATCTCTGTTAGAAACTTTTTCAGAGGCAGCCCTGAAGTGTAAATGTTCTTTGTGAACATTAAAATGTCATTTCAGTGCTTGTCTGGGTATTATTGATTTCATCTAACAAGTAGGTAGAAGTCTCCGGGGAGCAGTGCTGTGTAATTGCTGTTGTGACACAGCCAGCCAACACCATCCCGGCCAGAAGTTTTTTGATCATAATCGATACCGAGTTTACTTCTTTCATGCTCAAAGTTCCTTCAATAAAATATGGACATGAACAACATCAAACAGGCAGGTGATATTATTTCCACTTTGACAGTCAGACCCTTTTATCACCTCATTAAGAAGTTTGAAATTTCTAGTGACATGTGCCTCTTTTCCTTTCTATGAGCCTCTATTTTTTTTTTACTCAGTGAAAGCTCTGTCTTTTATCACGTGTATTTTTTTATGTCCTAAATTGATTTTATTTTTAATTTCAGCAAATTCCTTGAGCTTCCATCTCCTATTTGGAAACAATGAAAGAATGCAGTTTCAACACTAAAATACAAAACAATTAAATCAGTTAGACATCTTTCCACAATGAAGAACAAATGAAAGACTATAAATTTCACTTGTACTACACTAACTAAAAATGGAATGACTTTAAATACAGATATCAGTTTGGAAGAGGGGGAGTAGTAAGAGTGTTCCTGAAGTAGTCATATGCCTTTATGAATGTAAGAAGGATCAAAATTAAGTTTCCAAATTTTTTTTCGAACATATATAGATTGGAGTAAAACTGAGAAATGAAATATGACTGAGAAATCAATCCTGAATTTGCGTCAGTAAATGTCTGCTAAAATGTTTTAAGTATTCAAAAAGTCTTTTTTCTTCTCTCTCCTGAGCCAAACTTGAAATTCAGACATAAACACATTTGTTTCCAGGAATGCTTTAGGCGGAAGATTATGTCCCTGAAAAAAACAAAAGTACTGAAATGACCCCATAATATCCTGCCTTTCCACTGTCCATTAGAAAGTCAAAGACCAGAAAACAACATGACAGAACATATGACCTAACAAATTCTAAGCCTTTCATCTAAAGCACTTTGTCTGTGGATTCACCTTGGACATGTCTAAGACTGTCTAAGACTGAAGGCTAAAATCAGGATTAACTCCACTCTCACTGGAATCAGTGGAGCATGATGGAAACATGTACTGCTTCAAACAGATACCCATGACTCTTGGCTGTTTGGACAAGTCAAGTAACCTACGTTAACATTTACTCTACTTCAGACATGGTAGGTGAATGTCAGCTTTTCCATGGCACCAACTGCAAATTTGTGGAAGAAGGGTCTGTACTTGGCAGGATCATCTAAGTCTAAGAAAAATAAAATTATCAGTGAATTTACTCCTTCACCACACAGTACTTCTAGCAGCTGAAGAACAGGGAGCAGAGTCGAAACCCTCCTCATGACATGATCTTCCAGGCTACTTTATCTTATCCATGGAAAATAACCTGTAAAATACAGGTACACCTTATAGTGTCATATTGAGAACAATAAAATGTTCCTTTCTACTACATCACAGCACAGTAGTTAGGCTATCAAAGTAAAAGAAAATTTACATCACTTCTTCCTTAACTCTTTTTGAGACATATAAATGAGCTTAAAAAAATCCTCCTCTTTTTTTTTTTTTTTTTTAAGGATCATTAGGCAATCGTATTGCACATTTTGTTACCTGGCTGGGCAAGAATGAATGCTTCTAAAGAAAGAGAAACTTTAATCCAGGCAGGGAGAACCATGGCTTTTTGTAAGATTTGATGAACATCCTACTGAAATAATACATTTTTTGTCAGTGATGCAAGGATCTCTACAATAGACACTTATTTTCATGTTTTGTCTGGAACATCAGTTTTTCACTCTCTGTGTTTTGTGACTCAAAGTCTGGCAAGATGCTGGGCTTGTACTGGACTGCAGAAAAAGCCAATATTTAACCTACCAATAGAATGTTCCTAATAATCGAATGTCATATTTAATGCTGAATTTCTGTGAATAGGTGCTGAATTAAAGCCATTCCTGCAGATACAGCATCCTACAAATAATGAATGCTTCATCCTACAAATGAACCACATATTTCTGCTTAGAAAGAACACACACCAAGAAAAAGAAATTTGGATAATTTCTTTGAGAAGTTCCAAGACTCTGATAAAATCACTTAAAGAATTATGCATGTACTTTTATCAATAAAACAATGAAATTGTGGCTTTAGCTTGTCAAGGATTCAGCATTACAGGCACTAATATCAATTTGCTATGATACCAGTGATACTGTGATACTGCTGAAAATAATTTCTGATATTTGCAGTTCAATAAACAGTCACAGTGGTTAGAAGGGCCTCATTGCAATTACTCTTTTCTTTGACTCAATTTAGCTTATATCTTGGCATTTCTTTGTTCACTATCAGCAAGTGGGAGAAATAACTCTATTGCCTCCTCTTCTCAAAAACTCTAGGGAAAGTGGCTAAGAAACTTCAAACTATGTATTGTGTTCTTAACGCCTTCAAATCTAACCCATCCAGCAATGAAATACTGTTCGTAATTAAGTACTATTTAGTGCATTAATTCCATTGGTGGTTGTTGATAATTATATCCCAGTATGATTTCCTCAAAGATATCATATTGGTCATTGATAAACAGCTGAGGAGAAAAATCAGGGGATTAACTGTAATTATAGCAAAGTGGTTTGCTATTAAACTAATTGAATAAAAAGTAATTGGATTATGTATGATCTTCAGCAGCTCCTAGACTTTAAACTCTAATTAAATTATCATACTTCTCATTCAAAAATGGAGTGGGTGTACATTAGCTATTTTGACACTACCAAGTAGGAGAAACAAAATGCAAATTTGTGCTGAATGCAATGTTTAGTGTTAGTATAGAACAGTAAGAAAATAATCTCTCTTGCCCAGTTCAGTCATTATGCTGAACTTCTTGTTTTTCATTTACATTCTACTTAAATATTACTCCTTGATTGAAAAATCCATGATAACTGACAAAGATTCTCTTCTTCTTAAACAATTAACAATATTACACTCATTAAGCAGAACCTGATTACCTAATTTTGTCTGAAGGTTTTTCAAATGGAAATTGGTGTTATTTCCTAGTAGAGATAACATAAAGTATGTTGGACCAAGCAGAACAACAAAAAATAAGGTGATTGCTTTATTATTTTACTAAACTATAAATGTACTATGTATAAATTATTAATCTATTATTTCTAAATTTACTGTTGTTAAAAATTTATTTATTTTTTTCCCAAAGAAAAAATTTTTGGAGGAAAAAATAAAAATTTTTTTCAATGTTAAATGGACATGGAGGCTAGATGATATTCACTCCCTTTAAAATGATCTCTTCAAATACAATGTAAAAGAAAAAGAAAAAGTTGCTATTTTAGGTAAGATCAATATTAAGTAAGTTTCTGAAACAAGCAAAAAAAAAATCCCCCCAATACATTCAAATATTTTTATAATAATAATATATTTATAATAATAGCTATTAAAAAGTGAACACGTTTAGCTCAAACTAAATGTTCCAATAAATAATCCAATAAAAAAGCAAAAAAATTCTTAAATTAGGAATAGACTTGAGCATTCAGAGGACCAAATATTTTGCTTAGATACTAAGAAGTTGTCTCCATGTATATGGATACTGAGGTTTGAAAACACAGCAAATGTTCTTTTTTGGGTTCATTATACCTTCATGCCATGCTTCATGGCTATCCTTAAAAGCTAAAGTGTATATGCAGTGGGTTATTCTAAAAAGATCATAATGTAGACAATAAGTGGCAGTCTTGAATAAACTCAATTTTTTCACACTGTGGATGCTGTAAGGTCTGATGTATAATTAATAAAGGTAAGGGTAAAAGGTAATATTGTCAGTGCCACTGTCTAGCAGTTAGACAGGACCATTGGGGAACTGTTGGAAAACAGAATAAAAGATACAATGCAATCAAATTATTGCTCAAAATTTAAATGTTGTAACTTCTGTGTCTGTGAAATTCTCCAATAAGATAATGAACTGCCTTGGCTGAAGCAGTAAATAAAAATTGATGGAAGGTAGCGGCATTCAGGATTTTACAGGATTAGGCGTAGCTGTAAGTGGAGGCAATCCTGATTTTTGTATTCAAAAAATTGTCATTGTCTCTGCCTTCCTGAGGGCCGAATGTTCTGTGAGGTGGATACCTGCTGATTTAACTGTAATTGAGGCAGCCAGATCCAATGGCTTTCAACAGGACTAAGTTTCCTTATTTTGGAATACCACTTCTAGTAATCTAAAAGCAAACCTAGTACATATGGTGTGCTCCGGTTCATCTTCCAAGCTGCTGTGAAGGGATAGCTAATCCACAATCAAACTATTAACATTTCTGTCACTTCTATTAAGTGATATTAAAAAAAAAAATTAAGTGTAAAATGTCATACTAGGTTATACAATGAATATGTATATTTAATTCACTTTGGCATTACTTTACCTTATTTGGTCTGTATTTCTTCTTTTAATGTCTCTTTGGCAATTTCAGTACTACAAACCCAGCATACAGAATTTATCACCAGGCTCAAAGAATTTCCCTAGCAGGAACCTGGCGAAAGATTCTCCACAGAAGTTGTCCCAAGTGAGTGGGGTAGACCACTTCAAGCAGGTATGCTGAGCTTCTTAACCAGGATCCTACTTTATTCATCCACTTAAAAAACGCAAAATATTTTACAGACAAAATCCATACTGTCACTGTTCAGCTTCTGTATCATCTCCACACATGGCTTCAAGTCCGTCCATATCCTTCCAATACCTCATGACAGACTATCGATGTCTTGAGTGTTACTAGCAGATAACACCGGAAATGCAGAAGTGGAGGCACTCAATAACTTAAAAATTATCAAAAGATTCATGAATAGTTCATAGAAAAGATTGTAGAGATAACGAACATTGATTAAAATCAGGTACAGACAAGAAAAGAAGGTGAGCACATGCAATCAGTTCTAAGAAATGGAGTACGTAAACCCAAAACCGATTCAAGACTCAATCAAGTTTACTACATGGATCTAAAGAGGCAAGAGTTCTCATTGCATGAAACATGTAAAACTTATTTTAAAGAGGTAGGTGTTTCAATCTTAAGGAAAAAAGTTAATTTTCCTACATTGTTTAACTGTACTCTCTGGTATGTTGTTAGAGTGGAACCAAATTGGGCCTATTCTCTAGAGCCAGATTTGTCTAATACTTCTAAGATGAGCAATAAGATTTCAAAGTTTATGCTTTACTTAAAAGGAAGTGAATGTAATAAGACTAAAATTGGAGTAATATGCTTATGCTTTTTGGTTTCTTAACCTTGCAGCTGAGTCCTGAACTAACCAAAGTCTATTGATCAATTTGTCAAGCAGACCTGCTGAGAATGTTACAATAGACCAACTGAGACATAATAAAAGAGTGCATTAGCTTTTCAGAAGCATATTCGAAATACAAAGTAAGACCTTGGCAGTATTTCTCAGAGAGCAGAAGTTAGATTTGTTTCTTTGAAGGTCAGTTCAGGATGAACCAAGAATTAAAAAAACACACCTGGATGACATACAGCTCTTCTAGGTATCAGACATCATTCATAGAATCATAGAATCATTAAGGTTGGAAGAGACCTCAAGGATCATCTAGTCCAACTGTGTCCCCTCCACCTATTACCCACTAAACCATGTCCTTCAGTACCACATCCAACCTTTCCTTAAACACCCGCAGGGACAGTGACTCTACCACCTCTATGGGCAACACATTCCAATGCCTGACCACCCTTTCTGAGAAGAAATTTCTCCTAATCTCCAACCTAAACCTTCCCTCATCAAAGTAATTTGCAAAAGTAGATACAGTTCCAAGGTAGTTTTTAGAACCTGGTGGAAGTACTTCAGTTTTAACTCAGTTCAACCACTGAAAATCCTTTTCTTTTTTTTTTTTTTTTTGGCTGTGTCATGTATATTGAACAAATCCTCAAACTTCATCTCATTCTACTAACATTAGAATCTGATGCAGGACATTGATGGTTAATCAACAATGTCTGGATCAAATTTCACTTTTAAAATATGTCTTCACTATCCTCTGCAATATTCTGTCTTTGCCTTTGGAAGGTTAAAACACACAGAAAATGTAAGAAATACAGTCAATATTTTTGACAGGTATAAATCCAGAGAGTTTTCAAATTTCAAGGGCCAGTAACATGCTTGTTTTTATTTAATACATAGTGTGTGGTTTGGTCCATATCTTTATGGCACCTCATTTTATCACTATAAAATGACAAAGTAATGTGAAATAGAGATAAGGATCTCTTAAAATAGAGATAAATAATTAATACTGTTTGATGGAAACATTATGCTGTATTATTGTGACTTTTGCACCAATGGTTATGAGAGAATTTTGCATCAAGAATAACTACAAATTGAAACAGATAAAAAGTAGTCATTTCAGATGGATCACAGATAAAGAAAAGATTCCTGATGATCTATATTCCAAACTCCCTAATGTCTGTGGATTTTCAGATGTGATATGTAAACTTACATTATAACGGCAATCCCTGATATGAAATTTTGATCTGGTTGTAGTTTTTGTACTGTACCTTTCAAAGACACAAGAGATTTATTCATTTATACCTATTTCAGCTAAGCAATGGTAAACTCAAATTTCTCAATTCAGTTATATGTTTTTATTTTTTTTCCTTCAGAAAAGAAATTTGACCCTAATATTTGTATGACTAGTGTCATGCCTTTTTGCTTACAAAAATAAATTTTACTGCAAAATTCAAGGAATTCCTCATTACACCTGAGATACAAACAAAAATATTCTTACAATATCTATGTGATTAGGAATGGTTGAGACAGAAATAAATACTTCTGCATGAATTATATTGGACACTTATGGTGTCAAATACCATATATAGAAGTTCTATTTCCCTGTGATGCAAGAGACTACAAACATAGATATTCACTTTATTCAACAGGATATTTTCATGTTAGTTAGAAAAATCAGAACCAGTAATCAGATTTTTATAAAAGCATAAAATGCAGAAAGTGTTAAGAATTCCATTCAATTTCCCCTTTTAATGTCTAATACGTGAAAGAATACAGTGACAAAATGCCTTGACTATTAGGCTTTTAATTTAAAATAATAATTTTCCAAATATCCTTGATAGTCCTAATAGGTAAATAAAGACAGAAAAAGGTAATGCAGTGTTTCACCTGTTGTCCATACTCACAAAAAAAAGCTTCTTCAAGTCACTATATGCTATAAAAACCTGTCAAGCTACTTTATCATGGTACTCATCTTCTACACTTAGATATTAGACAAATATAATTGAAACAGAAAAAAAAAGTTAACAATCGAAATTTAGAAATATCTAAAGCATTATGTAAGCTGGTAAATGTATAATTTTATATTTAAATTTTTTCTTCTTGCTTTCTTTTTCTGTTTCATCCTTTTCTTTCTACTGTATCATTTCTGTACTGTGTAGTCATTCTTCCCATGCTTTTTCGTACCATAATGAAGAGTATCTGGCATGTAAAAATATTCTCAGTTTTGACAAATAAAGATATAGTTCTGTTTCTTCCCTCTTTTCCCTGCTCCTCTTTATAAAATAATATACAATTTTTTATATTGCTTCCGTACTCCAAAAACAAACAAATCTATTAACCTACAGTAGGAGACGCCATGCTAATCTCCCTCAGTGTGGGAGTAAAATTTCTAAGAAGCCTAATTTTGAGGTCAGGCTTCCCAAAAATAATGTCATCAATAAATAGCAATTTCTTTGTTAGAAATAGCCAAATAAAGATTGTCCAAATGGTTGCACATAGAAAGGTCAGGTATGCATTCAGCAGTGGAAGGGAGTGGCTAGAGCCTCCTCTGTATTTTCATTTCAGAGATGATGGATCAGTGGCTACAAGACGATACAGCCCTTGTATAGATCAGAGGAAACCAACCTTTAAGATATGTTACAGAGTGTCTCCAAGAGGTGTGGATAGATTGCCTTCAGAATTCAGCAGTGAGTAAGGAACACACGTAGACCACAGCATCTTGTGAATGTATACCTGGGTATTTTCCAAACTTTCAGATTTCTTTGGAGATTTTGGCTTGTGCTCTTGTTAGCCATGGAAGGGTATAGTGTCCGTACTCCCCACAGTGCACAGTGAGTATTCAGATAAGAACCAGGCTGAATTTCTCCTATTCAAGGAATCTAGTAATGTGATGGTAGGTTCACTACATCAAAAGTTGTGTCCAAATATGAAGACCAGTGGTCCCCTTCCATTCAGAACTACTTTTTTTTTTAGAAGCCTTTAAGTGGTGTTACTGGGAATAACAGGTGGAACTGGATTGGTCTGGAACTAATATGGAACAATATCACAGTCAATGAAAGACATCTAAAGAAGTGATTAGATTATAAAATGGAGATGAAAGTGCAATCAGTAATTTTAAATTCCTAACTGTATATTCCTGTTCTTTATGAGCAAATATAAAGTTGTGTATAACTGGTATTACTTTCTTCAATTTGTCAAATATTTTGACCACTTAGAAAAACTGGCTTTCAGAACGATGACCTTGCATGCCAGGTCTGAGCTTATAGATATTTTTACAGCTGAGTTATCACCCCTTGAAGACTGGCATTATAATGAAAGTGCTGACACAACCTTTACTACAGCAATGTTGCTGTAATAAAATTTATAAGGGGCAATCAAGTCTCTGGGATGTCTAAGGCACTGTCATCTCTTGATGCATTTCTTGATACCAAAATGGATCAAAAGAGTGACAGTTCAGATGATTCTATTATTGTAATAGCTTATCAAAGCAATGTTGGAAAAAAGATTGAAGTGATGTAATTTTGTACATCTTTTTGTTTTTCTTCTGAGAAATAAAAATTATGTAATTCATGTTGAAAAGGTAAGAATTGAACTGAGGAATGGTGATCCTTGTACACTGCAATTATCATTACTCCTTATTCTTACCAAAACGTGGCATGGTCTAACATACCACAAAAAAATCAAATCACCGATAGGTTCTTTAAAAAATAGTAATCAAAGATGCATATAATATTGAATTTTGACTTAAAAGGAAACAGGTAGTAGTGCACAAAGGGGGGAAATGTTAATGATATGGTGATAGCCTATTCTTTCAAATACTTCATTCAGTTCATTCCAGAGAAAGAAGCAAGGAATGCATTAGTGGGATGAAACAGGAAGGCAAACACTATGTCTTCCTTTTGAAGAATGCTTGTTAGGAGTTGCAGACTGACCACTTAGTATACACATTAAATTAAAGAGCACCGTAGCAATAAAAGCTAACTGGGAATCTTCCCATCTACTATTCAGAATAAAAGATGTTAGAAAATATATGAAAGATATGTATAAGATGAACTCTCACTATTTGGAAGTAAACTCTTAATATATGTGAGGTTCCTGATGGACAATATTTCGTGGAAATTTATATATATGCATACACATTCAGTTGGAAACCCATATTTATGAATGAGAAAGCATAAAAAATGTAATGGCACACATTTCATATGGTTGAAAACAAATATCTCTACTACCATAACAAGTATTGGAAAGCTTTTTCTGTTTTATACTACTAAAGAAAAAAGATATTTTAAGCATAAGTAAAGCACTAAACCTCAGACTAAAATCTATGTTCAAACCTTTCAGTGCTTGAAGAAATACAGATTTTATCTCTGTCCTTTGCCCCATGTAGATGGACAACTGCCAATTTTACATGTAAGTTAAAAACGTTAAAAGTAATGAAGCTTGAAAAATTAGTGAATAAAATGATAACGAGACAAGATCAGAATTCAGCTTGTCTCAGGAACATACTGTTTTTACTGTAAAATGCAGTGGGGTCTATTCAAAGTCCTTTGACCTCACTGAAAGCAAGTACAGCTTTGCATCTTACTGAACATCCAACAGAGTTTCTGTGATCCTCCATTCTTCTGAATGTATCTGACATTGGTTAATGCTGAAGAACTGATAAACCATCCACAGCTAAGCACATTATGTCACACTAACATGTATATACATCTACACACCATATAGCTGAACATCACTTTTTTTAGCATCATGTATACAAGTCTGCAATTTTGTACTGTAATCCATGTCCAAACATCACTTAAAACAATTGCAAATTAGCTCCAGAGAAAGGGTTCATCTAGACCAATACTTAGTGTAGAAGAGACACCATTTACACAAAGTTCATGCTGTCCTAGTTGGTCAACTCTGAAGATACACCCTTACAGGTATATCTCTGTCACAGACATTCAGGCTGAATAATCTGAAGACACTGCTGAGTTTCATATAATACCCTGAGGTGTCCACAAAATTCTGCCTCATGTTATGTTTTTTTGCTTTTATACCAGATCCCCACAAATGACAAACAAGAAATGCTGCTGCGTTTTCTGAAATGCTTTCTTTGTCACATATTTTGTAGTTTTATATAACTATACAGCTTTTAATCTAGGGTATTTCGTATTTTGGATATGATGTGGCAATGTCTGCCTCCTGAAGCCACCAAGTATCAAGTAAAATGTCATATAATTTATGATCTAAATGAGCACATTTCCATTTCTCATTGCACAAACCTTATCAAACTCCTAACTGTGAAGTAAATCCTGAGGGGAAAACAATAACTGAACTGCACAAAAGATATTGTATGTAACTAGCATGGTTATTTTTTTTCCTTTGATAAATCAATTTGTACAAAAGTTAAAAGCCATCATGTTAGCAAATTATAAACATTCACCATGCCTAGAAGGTAAGAAGAAAATAAGAATGGCAATTGTAGAGAAATAATAAATGAACAAGAAAAAAAAAACATTCCTCAAATATCAAAAGAAAAATAAGACCCATTGTGTGAAACAGCCCAGATGAATGTTACTGATGGCTAGAATAATATAAGTGTTATGGGTTATTGGGTTTTTGCCATGCACTGAGAAGGTACAACAATAGTATGAATATTTTTCCTGAAGAAACACTGACATGTTTCTTAAATTGTGTATCTATAATGGTATCTGAATATTTTTTTAATGCTTTCATATTCTAAACACTGAGTATGTGCACAGTGCTAAGTAAGAAAAGGCAGTTTCAGGAGTAAAATTCTGAGACTAATTCTGAACAGAAACAATATCATAATTAGCTTTCTAACTTGAAATAAACCACTCCAGAATTTATGTTTTGTGGTTGTTTTTTTTGGTTTGGTTTGGGGTTTTTTTTGGGGGGGGGGGAAGGATTAATACAATCAATATTACAACAATATCTAAGACTGAATTTGAATGAGCTTGTTGAACTGAGTAGAATTCATTTATGAAAATGAAATCAGAGAACTGGCAGATGTAGGCTTGCAAGATCTAAGCTTTGCCCATTGGTATTCTGTATGTTCTTCAAAGTTAAAAGATGAGTTAAAGTGACTTTTTTCAACTGATAATGTACTTCAAGATGTAGCTGAGGTTTCACTTCAAAGCTAAAAGCTCAACAAGCGCAACAGACTTATGTAGCTGAAGAAACAGTGTTCGGAAAAAGAGACTCATTCTTATTTGTCAGTTTGGCAAACCTTTAAGTTCACGTTTGGGAGAAACATTACACTAAAGTTTTGTACTTGAACTTCTGCAGTCCCTGGGGATGTGTCAGCATTCCCAGGCACAGAAAGACAAAAGATAGAAGCCACCTCTGACTCTGAAACAATTTACAAATGCTAATTTACTAGAAATGCTCATGCACTAACAGCTTCTAGAATGACCATGTGGGGACTCATTCCCTTACAGCTCAGAAAATTAGTAGCTCTACCTTGCAAACATTTTACCATATAAACATCCAGTGAGAGAGTGATTGAGTTTGCATGATTTGCATGCTAGCTCATGGTCATTTCTGTAAGACTAGAAGCACAGATTGCATGCCTCTTCCAAAGAAGAGTTGAATGTGTGGTGGTGAGAACATCAAGAGAGCACATCCTGCCCTTTCAACATAAAGAGATGATAGGGTCTCAGTAGACTGGAACACGGACTGTGTGTGGAAGCAGCTCAGTTTTATTACCTGTTTCAGGAAAAAGCAATACGCAAAGTGTTCTGTGAGTTATATGGGCTTTGGGGTTTGGATTTTGTGGTGTTTTGGGGCTTTTTTTTTTGTGGGGGTGTTGTTTTTTGTTTGGTTGGGGTTTTTTTGGCAGGGCTTTTTGTTTAGGGTTTTGGTTTTGTTTTTGTTTTTGTTTTTTTTAAAATGTTCCCTACTGCCTCAAGTAAAGGATAAAACACCTTGAACACAAGTCATGATATCATGTGGGACTCAGCATCAAGGATCAAGAAACATTATGTTACTATCCAAAAGGCTGCAGATCAGAAAGTCCTTGTCTTTTGGGACTTTAAGTCTCTGGAGTTGAGTACAGTTTGTTTCCTACTCACTCACAGGAGTTTTCCTGAGTCGATGGTCTTAGTCTCCTCCAGTGCTTTGTACTGAAAGGATCATCATGTTCAGACAGATAAAAACCAGCTGAAGTTAGATCATTTTAACCAACCTTTTCAGTTCATATTTTTTAAAAATATAGAATTAGAGAAGATTTAGTATTATGCATTTATGAAACTTGCATTACAAACACTGAGAGATTCACCTCATCCTTTCTAACTCCATGTATAGATTTGTTTCATATGTTACCTGGCAGGCAAGCCTCCACTGATAGTGATTTTTGATGAGCAGTTACCCATTTGATTCTATGCTTCTGATGATACCTGAACAAATGATTATCTAACAGTGTGCAAGGAAAACTTGCACATCTACCTAACAGTGTGCCTTGGATGAGATGATTCCTGGTCTATACCCCTACACACAGAAGCACAACAACAATCTTATTTTGGAGTCTCAGTTATGAATGCACACTTGTGAGTCCTGTTTCACACTCCTATAAAAGGCTTGAAAAAGTAAGCAGTAACAGTGCCCACTGAGCAGCACATTTCATTTCTGGAGTTCTGAATTGTGTTGGCACATGAAGTTGCTTGACTTCTTTTCCTTCTCATTTAGCAAATACTCTCTTACCACAAAACTGCAGTTTTGAAAAAGATGTCCTAACATTTTAAATGGATTTACTCATTATTGCATGTGTTTAAAAATCTCTTTCTAGTCTTTGTTCAGTTAATATTTAATAACCCCAAGCTCTCATGGAGAGCCCACGTCAAGCAGAGTGTAAAGGTCCTGTCAAGTAAAAGTAACTCAAGAGCTTTCTGTATGTCCATGATTACTTTTCCTCTGCCTTCTTAGACAAATTGACTTGAGGCTTTCACACGCGTTAGAGTTAACATTTATTCTGTTTGCAGAGACAGACTAGAAGAAATCTGTACTAGAGTGTCTGAAAACAAACCTCAGCTTTTCCTCGTACAGTACAGCTGACCAACAGAGAATAGTTAAGTGTCAGTGCAGAACTTCTAGTGGTTTTTATGAGTCTGCCAGTCTTCATACTTGCCTTGATAGTGTCCTAGGACTCAGGTCTTCATGGATGAGCCTGACCATCACTCAGTGCATTAGTTGTTTCTCCATCTGAGCTAGAGTTAAAATAAAAAGGAAGGGAAGGAGAAAAAGAAAAAAAAAAAGAAAAAAAATCAGCTGTAGGTTTATGTGAGAAAAATGAACTGATTATTCATAGCAGAGTGATTTACAAGAATGAAGCACATTGAGCTTCCATATAGGAAAGAAAACCTAGTAATTATTCTTTGTGAATGGATGCAGTCTTATATATAAAAAGTGAATGGAATGATTCAGATATAACTTGAAAGAGAGTTTTCTGTGGTACATGTGTGTGGTTAACTGGTGTGTAAAAATAAAGAAGATAACTGATATGTGTGTCTGTATAGATCGGTGTTCTTTTCTTCCTAAATACAGCTAAACTTTAATGATAACTTTGCAATAGAAAAAACTATATATGCAATATATTAGAATCGAATAGAGTATTAAGAGGTGTAAACTCTGAATAAAATGCATTGCATCGTTAGCAGTAGGACAATAACAATAGTCATGAATAAAAATAGTTAAGATATAGAAAATAAATATAAAGGTAGCTTAATCATTTTCTCTTCAATGTGCTGCTCCAGACACTTTCTAGGCAGCAGTTGGGCTCCCTCTCCTTTTCCAATAACTTCTGCTGATCCTTTGAAAACAAACCCAGGAAAGGTACCACATATTAAACTCTCACACTTTTCTTTCACAGCACAGTTAAGGAAGTTAACAGTTACCTTTTCTTAGCCTGCTGGCCGTTGTGTCCAATAACACAATTCTTTTGTTTGTTAGCAGGAATTGTAGATTGCGTCCTTTTAAAGTAGTCAGCTGAGAAGGAAAAAGTTATCATCTTGTTTGTCTTAGCTGAAGGGATGTGGTTCAAGTGGAGGAGAACCTTCCTGGAGGAGACGGCTCTCTCCCTGAGAACAACAAATGGTGAGAATGGGCAAACCAGAAGTCTACAGCACAACATAGACCGAGAGACTCCTGAAAAGAGAGGAGAGCAGACATATGGTCTAACCTAACACTAGCAGAAAAGAAGTGATTTTCCAAAAATCCAGATGTGACTGCAAAATGGTTGCAACTATTTTCAAGAACTTTTCAAGGACATGGTAGGAGATGGAAGGATATTTTTCAAAGCCTGTCTACCATATCTCAGCCTTGAAGTTGTTCAAAAGAGTTTCTTGTACTGATTGTGTTAAATAAACCCTATTGAAACTTGTAACTTCTTTCAGTGCCTTCAGCGTGTTCTAAAAAAAGTGATCTGAGTTTAAACCCACCACAGCTGATAAGTTTGCATGTGTAACTTTGGATCAGCAGCACCCGACACAGAACCTCCTGCCATTTGCAAACCTGACAGTAGATAAGTTCATGAGAGACCTCAAGGTACTAAGAGCATTGTAGGGGAGCAGGAAAACAGAGGGAATATGGCCTGGGAGACCATCATGGCTTTACCCCAGCCAGTAGCTGAGCCCCACACAGCTGCTCTCACTCCCCCCCCCCCCCCCCCCTACAAAGGGGAACGAGGCGCGAAACAA
>VWZZ01002314.1:13430-80654 GCA_013399095.1 Psophia crepitans | reverse complement strand
TTGTGAGACCCCACCTGGAGTACTGCATCCAGCTCTGGAGTCCCCAGTACAGGAAAGACGTGGAGCTGCTGGAGCAAGTCCAGAGGAGGGCCACAAATTTGATCAGAGGGCTGGAGCACCTCTCCTACGAGGACAGGCTGAGGGAGTTGGGGTTGTTCAGCCTGGAGAAGGGAAGGCTCTGGGGAGACTTAATCGAGTCTTTCAATACCTAAAGGGAACCTACAGGAAAGCTGGCGAGAGGCTGTTTCTTAGAGAATATAGTGACAGGACAAGGGGTAATGGGGGTAATGGGTATAAGATAAAAGGCAGGAAATTTAGATTGGACGTTAGGAAGAAATTCTTTACTGTGAGGGTGGCGAGGCACTAGAACAGGTTGCCCAGAGAAGCTGTGGAGGCCCCATCCCTGGAAGTGTTCAAGGCTGGGTTGGATGCTGCTTTGGATAATCTGGTCTAGTGTAGGGTGTCCCTGCCCATGGCAGGGGGGTTGGAACTGTATGATCCTTGTGGTCCCTTCCAACCCAAACAATTCTATGATACTTTGATTCTATGAAAAACACAAATAAGGGAAAAGAAACTTTTTTTTTGCTGGCTTTTAACATATACCTTGCTTAGATGTCCCAACTTAAAGAAAAGAATTTGGTTTCCAACTATAAATGCATCTATAAATTATAGGCAACAAGCCTGTTTACGGTAAATAAAGTCTCTGAGAAAAATCAATCAGAAGTCGAAAGCCCAACAGTTTCAAATCCTAAGGAATTTCACATTTTTATTTACCAAGGGCATTAAAATAAGTGATTTATACTTTTTCACCTATTTGAATATTTTACATCACTGAAAAAAAAATGCACCATTAAGACAATGGAGAACTGCTAGTTAAGTCATGGTCAGGTCTCTCATGATCCTTATTGCAAGAGTACTAAAAAAGTCCAAACTAAAACATACACGTATGCATGGCTTATAGTAGGCCATAGTTTTTCTTTCCCTTTTTAGCAGAAGGAAAGACTCCAATTCCACTTACAAGTAAGAAGTTCCAGCCCTATGATAGAGCATAAAATGCAGGGTAAGACATTTTTTCTCTTATCTGTGAATTTCTGGAAAGCAGACTCAGTTCTGCTTTCTGGCTAAAATTACCATTGAACTGACTCACTAAAGTTACATTTCAAAACCGACATTTAAATCTATTTTAATTGTAGTATGTCTCCTAATTCCATTTCAACTTGAAAATTAATTAATAGGCCACTGTTTATCAAGGTGTGTAATAACTCACTGTTTTTCTTCTGGCCTAAAGATATTTCATATGTTCATTTCTCTAACTACAGAACTCAAGTCACATAACTGTGTTTACAGGGGGAAAAAAACACCCTTAGTGTTAATTAAATTTGCCACTTCTACAGACTGTTAATTAAGTTGTGACCCACTTTGCGAATATCCAATGGCATTAGTTGGTTTCCAAAAATAACAAACACATTAAGCATTATAAGACTAGAAACATAGGTAAAATGTTTGTCTTTACACAAATTGTCCACTGCCATCTTATAATCAGAAGTATTTACATAGAATATATTGTCTGGAAAATCAATACAACTTTGTTATTATCCTAAATGGTCATTAGGTGTCATTATCTTTGCTAGCTGGGAATATGATGAGAATTAGTTTTACAAGACTTACAGAAACTCCTGTTTAAGACACAAATTCTCTTTTGAAATGCTATGGGTAAGATACTGTCCTAGGCATTATTTATTAATTTTGCACATTTCCTAAGTTCCTAAGCAGGTGTTCCTGGGACTGGATTCAAAAAGGCTAAAACTGTTTAACACTGGACAGTAATAGATTGAACAAATGGAAGAGAAGGAGGGGAAAAGAAAAGAAGGAAATTTTCATGCAATAACTACAATTATTACCTTAATTTATGTAGATTGTGGATAGATCTGAATACAAAATGTACTAAAAAAATTAAATCTCCCAGTGATTAATATGAAAGAATTTAATTGATTTCAGTGTCTTAAAGCACCTCAGGAATTTGTAGTTGTGTTTCCAAAGGAACAGTCTGTCATAAGATCTTAAATCGGACCAAATCTGTAACTGAGAGTTTATCCACTGAATCCACTGACACAAAAGTTGGTGTTTCAATTTTACAGCTATAAATTAATTCCTAATTTTTGAAAGTATCTTCTTTCCTTTAAGGTGTTGTGTTTAGCTCACAAACTTGACTTACGATCCCACTATCTAAAGGGCGGGAGGAAAGACATGCTATGGAGTCCTTATGGCTATACTGAAGATGACTGTGGAATAATTTAATGATGGAAACAGCCACTGGCTACCCTTTGGTACTCACTCAGGTCTTTTTAATCAGATATTTCTAAAGAGGCACAAGCCATGGATGTGGTGTTTTCTCCATGTCCATTTCTTCACACATATGCCTACATTACCTTTGGGACTTGTTAGGAGGATGACCTAAGAAGCAGCATAGTTATTGCTGGTGACTGCAGAGACTGTTCACTAAATTTCATTCCTACAAGAGAAATATTTCATGCCAAAGAATTTTATTTCTTACTGTTTTCTCCTAATTATTAAGTATTTAGAGAAAACTTCAGCACAGCATGATCCAAAAGATCTAATGTTAGAAGAGTAGCAAAAAAGCAAAATTTACAGCACAAAGGAATATTCACAAAAAATGATAATGCTAGATGTGCATTATTTACTACAAAAGAGCCTTGTGAATCTGGAGAGAAAAGAATATGTAGAGTAAATAAAATTTTAAATGGAGCAGTGACCAAATCACTGGCTTTTCTAACTTGCAGAATACACACTCCACAGGGAATCTTGCATGATGGACCAGAGGGGATCATTTCTGGAACTTGTATTCTCGCCTTCTTGTGTTCTTCATCCCATCTGCTTCTTATATAAGGATTTATATCCCTTGGAGGTAGTGTCAGAAAATACAATAGAATGGTAAGCAGTATATTTCAAGAGACTGTTGTTGCACTGTGGCAGAAAGGGTGAATAATTTTCAAGCACATGAACATTAGCTGGCCATGTGTGCTAAATTTCAACAGAGGTTGTATTGTTAAGGATCTTACACTTGTTCAACCTTCAGAATGGCACTATCTCAGCTCAGAAAGGTTATCCAAGCTGCAAAAGAATATGATGCTCTTCAGATTTTAGATCAGCTGTACAGAAATACCATGTCATGCTACTTTTTGTAAACCCAGAAAAGCTTCTCAGGCCTTTGCCAACAGATTAACTAGTATTCTGTAGTGCATGTCATGGGCTGCATCAAAACCGGTGTGGCCAGCAGGTTGAGGGAGGTGATTCTGCCCCTCTGCTCCACTCTTGTGAGACCCCATCTCAAATACTGTGTCCAGCTCTGGGGCCCCCAGTACAGGAAAGACGTGGAGTTGCTGGAGTGAGTCCAGGGAGAGCCACAAAGTTGATCAGAGGGCTGGAGCACCTCTCCTATAAGGACAGGCTGAGACACATGGGCTTGTTCAGTCTGGACAAGAGAAGGCTCCAGGAAGAACTAATTGAGGCCTACAAGTACCTAAAGGGGGCCAGAGAGGGGCTGTTTATCAGGGTGTGTAGTGATAGAACAAGGGGTAATGGGTTTAAACTAAAAGAGGGGAGATTTAGATTAGATGTTAGGAAGAAATTCTTTACTGTGAGGGTGGTGAGGCACTGGACCAGGTTGCCCAGAGAAGTTGTGGAGGCCCCATCCCTGGCAGTGTTCAAGGCCAGGATGGATGGGGCTTTGGGCAACCTGGTCTAGTGGAGAGTCTCTCTGGTCGTGGCAGGGGGGTTGGAAATAGGTGATCTTTGAAGTCCCTTCCAACTCAAACCATTCTATGATTCTATATCATTAAAATAATTGTCTTGCAACCACTATAGAATTTGGTCTAAAATGCCTGAACAGTCATTGTACTGTATTTTAAGTTCCAATTAATGCCACATATCTGAAAAATCAAAAAGGTCCTAGTAGAGATATTTCCCCCAACTTCATGCCTTTCATCACATATGGCAGTAGAGATTTTCAAACCAGTTTATAGGAATACTAAATATCCTTCATTTTCTTAGTAAATATCTAGACATGACAATTGCAACCTATTATTTCAATAACTGAGCAACGTTTTGTGATAAAAATAGGAATCATTCAAGATTTTGTTCATACAGATCTTTTCACATGAAATATTGTGCATCTAAGCCTTTCTAGCTTTTTGACAGCCAAAGGCTTAGAGCAGGTGTAATTCACCATTGCATTATGACAGTTCATGCTATTGCAACTTTTTGTAAATCAGAGTGTGATCATTTGCAGCCAATGCCAAATCAGTGTCAAATCTGGTCTTATCAGAGCAATTCTTCTATAGGGATATATACAATTATAATGACGATGCTCTGATTCATGTTTAGTGACTAAGATATCCTTGCATGCATTCTGTATATCTGTCCTGGCTCTGGCCAGGCTGGGGTTAATGCTCAGGCCCGGGCCAGGTGAGCCGGGCCGGGCCGGCCGCTATTCCACACCACGTGACGTCACGCCCCTATAAAGGGACTGGCCGGGAGGGGCCCGGGGCTGCTCCGGGACGGTCTCGCTGCGGGCTGCGCCTCTGGTCCGTCTGGTCTGTCGTCGGTCGGTAAAGTACTGCGTTTGTTATCGCGGTTGTTTACATCCCCGGATAATTATTGCAGCCCTATTGTCATTTCCCCTCTCCCTTTGCTGGCCCATTAAACGGCCGTTATCTCAACTCGAAGCCATTTGCCCTTTTGTTGCCTCACTCTGCCCCTTGTTTCGCTGCCGGGGCGGTGAGCGAGCGGCTGCGTGGGGCTCGGCTGCCGGCTGGGGCCGAACCATGACAATATCCCAAAGCATCTTGGAATATATGAGATGAACTAGGCCCTAGATAAGGCCTTATAATACAAAATTTGTGGATATTTTTGTATTTATTTTGTTACAAGCTTGTTTTGGGTTTGTGTGGCAAGGTTTTTGTAGTGAGGGGGCCACTGGGGTTGCGACTTCTGCAAAAAGCTACTTGAAGCTTCCCTGTGTCTGACAGAGCCAATGCCAGCCAGCTCCAAAATGGATCTGCCACTGGCCAAGGATAAGACAGTGGCCCCCTGGTATAACACATTTAAGAACAAAAAAAAACCAAGTGTGGAAGCTTTTGCAGCCAGAGGAAGGAGTGAGAAGATGTAAGAAACTTTGCAGACACCAAGGTCAGCGAAGAAGGAGGGGGAGGAAATGCTCCAGGCACCAGAGCAGACATTCCCCCGCAGCCTGTGGAGAAGACCATGGTGAGGCAGGCTGTCTCCCTGCAGCACATGGAGGAGGGGTGATGGGGTGTAGAGATTCCACCTGCAGCCCATGGAGGACCCCATGCCAGAGCAGGTGGAGACACATGAAGGAGGCTGTGACCCCATGGGAAGCCCATGCTCCTCGCAGGACCTGTGGATCCATGGAAAGAGGAGCCCACGCTGGAGCAGGTCTGCTGGCAGGACCTGTAACCCCGTGGAGGACCCAGCCTGGAGCAGCTGGCTCCTGAAGGACTGCACCCCAGGGGAGACGCCCATGTTCGAGCAGTCCATGAAGGACTGTAGTCCATGGGAACTCCTGACATTGGAGAAGTTGATGGAGGACTGTCTATGGAGGGACTCCATGCTCGAGCAGGGGAAGAGTGTGAGGAGTCCTCCCTCTGAGGAGGAAGGAGCAGCAGAAACGTATGATGAACTGACCACAACCCCCATTCCCCATCCCACTGTGCCGCTGGGGGGGAGCAGGAAGAGATCAGTGATGAAGTTAAGAAAGGAGGGGTGGGGGAAAGTGTTTTAAGATTTCGTTTTATTTCTCACTGATCTGTGTTTTGCTTGGTAATAAATCAGAGTAATTCCTCTCTAAGTCTGGTCTGTTTTGCCTGGGATGGTAATTAGTGAACAATCTTTCCCTGTCCTTATCTCAACCCACAAGCCATTCATTACACCTTTTCTCCCCTGTCTAGTTAAGGAGGGGGAGTGATAGAGCAGCTTTGGTGGGCACCTGGACTTTAACCAGGGTCCACTCAACATTGTAGAGTCACCTTAAAAAAGAAAAAAAAAAAAGTAAAGCAGCCAACAAGCTTGCCAGATGCTTTATGGACATGATGAGCACTTTTCTATCATTATGGTCATCAAATATGAGGTCTGCATCGCTAAATATGTTTCAAGACTTAATTACATTACTTGTACTTGCTATCCCACACCATTACCTGGAAAGTAAACGCACAATACACAGAAAGCAGATTCAGATAAAAAAATTGTCATTACCTTTGAAGAAACATAATGCTTTTCACTACTTAGAGGGTAGGTAGTCACCAGCACCAGCGTTCCCCAGTTACTCTCTGTTGCTGTTTAGCAGCTTCTGGAAACTGGTTTTATTTTTGTCCCAAAATCAGTTAAGCCCATTGGACCACTGTTAAGACCTCAAATCGTTATCTCAATTCTTCTTATAACATGGCAACCTAAAAAATTTCATTTTACCTGCTGAGAATAAAACAAAGCAACAAACAAACAGACAAAACCCACTAATCAACAGGGTTTGGAAAACGATATTTCTCTGTAGATTTACTTTGACATTTGGGATAGGAAATTTCTCTGTAAATTAACCTTGGAGGGTGTTTCAGATAACTATTCTGGGATCCTATAACCTCTTTGAAGAATCTGCAGGCTGACTGGCCTCCCAACCCAGCAGCCTGCTGCTTCCATGCAAACTTACATGCTTTGTTATAGCTCTACTGTCCCTCTCTCAATCTGCATGTAAAAATTAAAACTGCTCTCAACTAAGCCTTCCCAAAGTCACAGTAGAGAAAGGATATCTGAATAATGCTACAACTGCAAAACCACTCTTAGTAGATTTATTGATAGAAGAATGGATTTTTTTTGTATTTCACATGAACTTGTTGCACATCTTCATTTACCAGAGGAGTGACATTCGCACTGTAATAATTTTACATCCTTGTGAATACAATAAATGGTTTATCTCTGCAATTATGTCCAGAATAAGAATGAAACTTTTTCCATATTACAAATTTGGTTTTAAATATAGCAGTGTTTTAAAGTCATCCTTAACAAAATAATATAAAACTTCAAGTGAGTTGTCATGTAAAGCAAAACTGGTAACAACAATTTCAGGCTTTAGTAGTTTTGCCTGCGTAAAGCCTTTGCTCTATGGCTCTGTCTAGACAGTCATGCCAAAAGAGAAGGCATACAAAAAACTCCAACAATTTTCCTAGATTGTAGTGTTCTTCAAATCCACACAGACAGAAAAAATGCACAAATCCTTTTCTGCTTGGCAAACTAGAAGGGAAACAAGTATGACTACAGCCAGTTTCTGTGATGATATTGCTAGCAAACTGAAAAATGAATGGGCACAGAGATTATTCTCACTACTGGATGGTCTGATCAAAGCATGGCTGAGGCCCACTGGAGAAATTAAAACAGGCCCTGTGGATTTGGGACAGATTCCCTACAAAGTCTTTTTGGGATTTAGACTCTTAGCTCTAAACTAAGAACTCCACAAACCCAAACACATCTGTGCTCCTTAGTTCTAAGTTCACCAACAATAATGTATCCATCACATAGATCCAGAACTATTTTCCACAAAAATGATAGTATTTTCAGAAGTGGTATTTTATGATCCTTAAAATGTACCTAATGTATGGTGTGTGCTATCTCCACAATATTTACAGAAGCACGAGTCAACAAATGGGAAAAATGGGTATTCTGTTTCCCATATATTCCTGCTTCCGACAAATTACTATTTCTCTGTCTCTTCAGGAAATAATGTTTGCCACCATTTCAAGGTGATGCTATAAAGCCTTTTTTGCTTTCATCCTGTGGCTTTTCACAGGTTTGGTTGTTGTTTTTTCCCCCTTTTTTAAGCCTATATGGTACAATAAATCATATCTAAAGCTGGTGATTAATAATGAGACATTTCATAGTGAAGCCTCTGTGAAGAAGGAAATTGCGCAAACAAGCAGAGTTATCTGTCACCACATGACAAAGTTCAAGTTTAAGAAGCTGCTTGTCAAATACAATCGACTGAACGAGTGATAGATTAGATCTTAATAGCAGTAAAAGTAAGCTATAAACCATTGCCTTCCCTTACAATATAAAAGCCTCTCCTTTTAAACACTCTATGATGAAATGCAGTAAAACAAAATAAAAAATGGTGGTAAGAGAACCAGTGATGTTCTTACTTACCCACAACACAGTGAACTGTGTTAATATTTTTAATGCTCAGTTCCTGTCAAGGTCAATTTAATTTTGTTGTTGTTGCTGTTATGAAAAAGGAACCTAGGCAAAAATACATCTAGCCACTTTCATGATTTCTATAAAGTTACCAATGTTTCAAAATCTCTTTTTAATTCTTCAGCCTGTAAGCAGCTTTGGCAATAATTACTTGATACATTTTTCAGTTAGGCTATTCAAATGTTTCTCTCTTTCTCCTGAATAGTATAAAATATACTATCTTCCAAGCTACAGAATACAAGACAAAACACAGAATACAATTCCACAACTGAATGGTGAGTTTAGAGAACTGGATTTCCATTATTTAGAAAACTCACATATTTACAGTTTATTTCCATTCTGAAATATAAGAAATATTTTTCTTCAGAAAAATAAAATCCCTCAAAACACGAGATATTAAATCAAGCAAAACATTTAATTTGAAATCTCAAAATGTTCCTTCTTAACTACATACATTACTATTTATTATAAGTAACGTAATAAACAAATATGTTATATCGTTTTATTATGATGTACTCAAAAAAACCTCTTAAATGGTCATTTAGTCTATTTTATTTCCCCAAGGCACCTTTGGTATGCACTTCAAAGGGCACTGCTGAAATGCCATGTAAATATGAGTTCACAGAAGGTATCTCAATTCCTTCTTATTCCATTAATATCACTGGGATTATCTCACAAGACTTATTGATGTTGTTACATTATTTACAGTATTTGTATCATTATTCTATGATAGCACTGAAACATTAAGCAGCTACTTTTTCATACATTTACCACCAGCTTAGAGAAGTATCAACACACTGCAGTTTACATGCCACAAATTTGAGTTTTATGGAAGAGTTTGTAGCCTAGTTTGTCCTTTTGCACTTCAGTGTAGCTGTGTAATAACTTCTTGGTTTAGTAGTTAAGGCTAGGAAAACATCTCTAGGCTCTGGCAAAATGCTTGCCTCTTCACATTGATCTTTGCAAAATGCAAGTTGCTTAATTTCATTCTTCAGTATTGTAGGATACTGTTATTTTGTAGATAACTATAAATAATGTATGAGCTCAAACTGTTAAAGACAGTGAGGTGTGAAGACTGGAGTGCGAGACTAGCACTCCCAGTAACTAGTCACAGTTTTCTATGGATCTGCTGTATGATGCTGAATAAGCCATGTACTTCTGTTCCTACTGCCTTTAAAAAAAATATATATATAAAAAAAAATGAAGTAACAGCTACCCCCTTTGAGAAACACTAACTGTCAGTTCCAAAATTAGCCCAAATAGAGCAGAATAACTGGGAATTGATTCTTTACCAAGACTTTATTGAACTTTATAAAATTTGGTTAAACATCTGGCCAAGCGTTATTACCTCTGCAGTAGTCAGACTGGCCCTCCCAAGCACACACGTTCTGAGTGACACAGAAGGAGCTGTACAAACTCTGAAGAAGCATCACAGAAACGGCACAGGAAGTTGCACATAAACTGCTTGATGTAAACTTGGAATGGAAATAAAAGTAATTGAAGAGAACTCTGATCAGAATTTAATGTGCTTTACATAGACTAGAGTGTTTGCTTATAAAATTTTACCAGTATCAATGTTTGGTAAACTACATATGCCATTGCATTTTAATGTTTCATATCGACATTTCTGGGAATGTTTAAGGACATTTAAGAAGAAGGAAAACTGGAAAGAAAGCTCACAGTCAAAAAAACATAATTAATACCAGATTGTCTTTTTTAAAAAGGTATGGGAATTCTACACCTCCACTACACTTCAAGGAATTAACTTCTTCTAGATCCTTATTAGGAATACAGGACAAAACCAAGCTTAAAGATCATCAGATACAGTCCCTTCCATTCTCATAATAAAATTGAAAATAAACTCTTTTATACACTGAACAAATGTCATTTTAAAACTAGTCAAGCTTCTTCTAAAAGCCTCTGAAGAATTTATTTCCAGATTATACTTTTTTTTCGTATCAGTATTGTTTTTCAGTGTTGAACTCGTCTGTATCTCCAGCCGTTATTCCCAGTTAGTAGAGCACAGTTATGTTTGTGCTCATCTTCATTTTGCTGCATCACATGAGTTTTCAGTCCTAAAATGGACTTTCTAAAATTACTTTTGCACACATGCTGAAGGCTGACTTTCTCCTTTTTTGAACATGTACTACCTGTCACATAAGCAGTATCTCGTGTGAACACTTATCACTTCTTCCTGCAATAGCATTGATGTTTTCATTCACCAAGCAATATTTGCTACTTCCTGAACAGCAAATAATAGGAATAAGAATAAATTGAAGCTATGTCTTCAGACATTATTAAAACTTAAAAAATTTTCTTTTTCCTCTGTCAGAGGGGAATGGGAACTTGCATGCATTCAGAACTCTATTTCATCATGGCATTCTTTGGTGAGACTTGTAAGAATTCTGCCATAATGTCCTTCTACTGAGTGTTTTAGAAAAAGAGGCAGCTGCAAGCAGTTGAATTAAATTCACCTGCCAAAGTAATGGTTTTGTATACTAAAATGTTGAGACCTTGCACTACAGGCAAGCGACTGCATAGTAGATTAATGACATCTAAATTGCCAGTTGCAAGTAATTGCAATTTTCTCATGCTTTTTTTTTTCTCTTACAATAATGATTTGTAAATATTATACAATAACTTTGTAGTTCCTATCTTGAAAATTTTCCTCAAATCATGTTCTTTATAGAGTTATTTAGTGTGACTTCAGGATTTGATTAGGTCAGAGAGGATATTGCCACTGGTATAGATAAAATATGCTAGAAAAAAATGCTGTATTTGCCCTACCTCCTTACCAGACAGACTCTGACAGAATCATCACTCCTTTCAATATTTTTGTTAGCTTCTGAGCTCTCCAGCAGAGATAACCTTTCAAAAAACCCAGTGGAGTAATGCAACAGCTGGTGCTTACCTCAGTCAGAAAGGTTCCCTCATCAGCGTTTCAACATTGGCTTTTGCCTCCCTGTTAAAAGTGAGTCCTGGGAAGAACGGTTGGCAGCACCCCAGAATATGATGAGTTTGAGAAGAAGGCCTAGACTGGAGAAGTCAGGTGCAACACAGAAAGTGACTCTACACGTGAAAAGAGACAATTATTAGCTAGCAAGGCTGCAAAAGAAGAAAATTATGAGAAAATAGAGCAAAATAGGGCTAGACACACATCAGAGCAAAGACAGAGATGTCATAAGTGAATTGTAGATTTGCTGTATGTTTGACTAATCAATGAACTAGCTTTTTGGAATCTCTATTAGACTTTCTAATGAAAAACAAAACAACAAAAAAAAACCCCACCCAACTCATTTAAGAATAGTCTAATAAGCAGGGGAACCAGCAGCATAGCCCATTGAAGAACATCCTGAGTGATATTTACTGAAAAATTCCAAGCATTGGGATTTTCACAGCTGGTCTCCTGCAACCTGAGCATTTCCTTCTCCAGTATGTGGAAATAGTTTGTCAAAGGTCTAAAAAATATTTGAAACATTTTCTGGGGAGGAGAAAAAGTGAAATGGAATATATATGTCTTGTTAAAAATTCTTTCTGAAATACAACTGAACTATTTTTTTCATTATGCCATCCACATCCTAGAGCTGGCAGGGTCCTGCAGATATTAAGTTCTATCCAAATATTCGTGTGAAAGATAAAGAGAGGGCTGGGAATCTAGGCATGCCAAGCATTGCTAATTGTTTTTATACCTGAATAAACAGTATTCAGAAAAACAGCATGTGTGTGTATGTGTGTGTAAACTTATTTGATCACTGCATTAACCACTGGTCACTGCTTTTACAAACCTAGAGCTGCAGGTCTTATCCACCTACCCTGAACATGAAGTAACCACAGCAAGTACAACACAGAAAATAGATAATCCAAATGAATCTTAGGATGGGTTTCCATCACAAAAGCTAGACTGAAGACCAAGCAGCAAAGGGGTTTTAAGGAAGTCAAAAGGTATCACATGTACTGTCAATAAACCGTTTTTTACTTACCAGCCAGTCTCAGGGGATGATAGAGGTGAAAGGTCTTTAAGAAAGGAGAGGAAATGAAGAGCATGAATAAGTGTATAGGCACAGAAAAAGAAGAAAAAAAACATATGATGAAGCAATGAAAATAAAGCCACGCTGTAAAATAAGACCCAAAGAAAACAAACAACTGGGAAGAAAAAAGAAAATAAATATGACATTCAGGAGGAAAAAAGTCTCTAACAGGAAAGATGTTTGAATACTGTTTAAAAAAAATAAATCAGCTTCAAGCCTGCTGAAGTCTAGTTTGTCCAATAGGGTATGGCAGTAAGGCTGGGCAAGTTTCTCCAGCCAATGCTACTCAAATTAGCAATGTAATTAAGGTTAAATTTTTGAGTTATGAAGGCATCTGACTGGGAACCCATTTACATCTTGGAATTGGAAAGAGAGTCTGAATAAGCTAAATAGTAATTTTGAAACATTTATTAAAGAATACCTGTGAAATACCATTATGTTTATAAATACTAAAAAAAGGTGGGAATATTGTAAAATATTCTGTCATCTAAAACAGGATGTTTGATCATTTTTTCTCTGCATGATTTGCAAAGAGCATTGATTTACATAAGTTTATAAAGATGATTCATGCTGAAAAGTGTTATATGTTTAACACATGTTATTGAGGTGAAAAAAATGTATAAATGGAGAAAAAATTTAGAGAAAAATGCAAGAAAAATACTAAAGTCCAAATATAGAGTGCACTTCCACAATGGAGATCTATGAAGTTCTAATAAAATAGATTTAGTAACACATCGCAACATTTATACCTGTATGTCTAGACTATTATCCTGCTAAATGGGATCAATAGGAAACGTTCTTTGATTATTCAGTCTGAACTTCACCTTTGCCTCTGAAGTTTGTTATTTGATAAGTTAAGTGCCAGGGTGCATAATGCCTGTATCTCACACATCATGCTCAGGTTTACCCTTGCCTTAATTCTAGAAAAGTGTGGTTGACTAATACAGTGACATACACAGCAGGTTAAAGAAATCAGCCAGCCAGGGAACTAAGGGGAAAAAAAATCATCACTATGAGCTGGGCCTCCAGCTGAGTTCATTGTAAAGATGTATTTCACTTATTTGTTTGTATAATTTATCACAGGAGACTACAATAATGGAGAAATTCTGAGGTTTCCCACTAATTCTCTCTAAATGGGTGATTCCTCTATGTCTTCAGGGTGTTTATTTACTGACATGGAAATGCCAGTGTGGTATTTACCATTTTTAGAATCTCAGAAACTTAATATACTAAACCATGCACAAATGACCAAATGTTAGTTTCTGAAAGCACTTCTTGAAATACCACAGAAGGAAGCACAGCAAGGTTTAAAGAGACAAGGTGTAGGAGGGTTCCTGAGAAGAACATTGTGGAGTGAAGAAATCAGTAACAGAGCAAAATTAGCCTACAACATTTCCTGTTATTTTCCTGCTTTGTGGGTCATAATAACCAAAATATTGCAACAAATAGTATATTTTCTCATACATAAAATAATTCACCATTTTTCTTTATTTTATTTTGCAATTATGGAGTGCATACAGTTCTTAAGTTCAAAGAAGTTAAGTTGTTCTGTCTTGTTATGACTACTGTGAAATATGAAAGACAGTGAAAGTCTCAGTCAGAAAACTGGAGACTGACAGATGTCTGAAAACTTTATTTCTTGACAGTTTAGAAGATTCGAGAAGTAATCTAGAAAGCCTAAGTTATTTTACCACATGTATAATACACTGATAAAATATTGTACTATATGACAACACAGCAATATATAATTTACAGTAATAATTAACTGGCATATAGTTATATAAAAATATGATATATAATAGTGTGGTCTATAAATAACACAAAATATATATTGCAAACACTACATCAGAAGAGCTCTTTACAAGAATAACATAAATCTACACTAGTCTCAAGTAACTACTGAGAAATAGTATGATGAAAATTATCTGGAGCACCTGTCCTACAAGGAGAGGCTGAGGGAGTTGGGCTTGTTCAGCCTGGAGAAGAGAAGGCTCCGGGGAGAACTAATTGCGTCCTTCCAGGGCCTACAGGAAAGGGGTGAGGGACTGTTTATTAGGGAGTGTAGTGACAGGACAAGGGGGAATGGGTTTAAACTAAAAGAGGGGAGATTTATATTGGATGTTAGGAAGAAATTCTTTACTGTGAGGGTTGTGAGGCACTGGAACAGGTTGCCCAGAGAAGCTGTGGATGCTCCTTCCCTGGCAGTGTTCAAGGCCAGGTTGGACGGGTCTTTGGGCAACCTGGTTTAGTGTAGGGTTTCCCTGCCCATGGCAGGAGGGGTGGAACTAGATGATCCTTGTGGTCCCTTCCAACCCAAACCATTCTATCATTCTATGATTCTGTGATTCTATGATTCTATGGTTCTATGATTCTATGTTTCCGTGATTCTAGTTGATCTGTAGCAGCAATTTTATTTTGGCTCCTTTTGACATCAGTAACTAAGTATTTTCATTGATAAATAAGTGTAGAAGACCATAGTAACACAAGAGCTGGAGTAGCAGACAAGCCTCAATGTAGACTAATTAACACAGGCCTCCAAGACATCAGCACATTCCCAGCGTCTCTAGTGCTTCCCTGGGAGAAAATGCCAACACTTTGTAGACTTCACCTTGGCCTCATGGTCTCCCATCACTGTGGCTGCAGACAGATGTATTTGGTTGTCCTCCCACAGATGGAAAATGCTTCCAAAGAAAGGTGCATTTCCCTCTCAAGCACAGACTGGCTTCACCTACTCCTTCCTTCCTCCTCATTCAGAGACTTACCTGTTCAGAGGGGGATGTCTCTCATGGTTAGCTGTCTCAAAGTTAGACATTTAGTCTATAGATAGCCAGGTAGGCACCCTGGGCAGCTGAGGCATAGACAGGGGCACCGTCAGCACCTTCTATCAGAGCTGTCACAGCAGGTGCAACACCGCAGGTCCCATTCACTCTTTCTCTTCCTCTCTCTCTTCATGTTTTTCTTACTGACACTAGAGAGAAGCTATCTGGCTGGCTTATGGCAGGCGTACAAACCAGCCCACCTTTCTCACCCTTACGTCTTCCTTCCTCAAATTAACTGAACCAAACATGGTATCCACATACTGTTATTATAAAAATAAAAACATTTCCAAATATGTTCCATACAAAATATTAATTATTAGCCCTGATGTCTGAGTAGGACAATATTTCTAGATGTCAGACCATCCCACAGGATGTGAATACCATTTTCTCACCAGTAATCCTTACTTATAATGTGTTGCACGGTGTTCAGGTATAGAAATATCTTCAGGTGGGAATGCATAAGACAAACACAAAAGGATTACTGCAGTAGATGAACAAAAATGTTTATTTCTTTATCATAAAATATCGCAGACAGCATTTCTGATTGTCATTTGTACTCATGTCTTCTAATTTAATTGCTGTGCCAATTTCTCTTTCTTGAAGAAAGAGAAAGAGAGGGGGAAAAATACCTGATAGAATAGAATGGGAAGTTAACCTGACATTCAGTTGATTGCTTACCTGAAAAAAAGGTATCCACAGACGTATAAAAAGCTGGTTTGGTTTTTTTCCCCCAATGTCCGTCTTTAATACAATTCATTCTGGCTCTTTACAAGAATGGCAGTGAAAAGGTTATAAACAATTGCTTAACACTGATGCAACTGAAGGATTTGTAATACAAAGTTAATTATCATTGAAGGAGAAAAAGTTTGCTCCAATTTTACTACTAAAAAAAAAGATAGTCAATAGCTGCTTTTATTGTGCTGTTTATGCATATAAAATATTTTCTTTGACGGGAATAAGCAATTGGTGCTTACTGTACATGCTCCAATGTGCCAGATACACAGAAAAGTATCATCAAGTAAATCATTAGAATGTAACAAACTCCTGTGAAGGGGGGAGAAAAAAGAACTGAAAACCCAAACCCAAAGAAAAATATTCCTAATAATTTGAGAGTCTTAAGATGTTGGTTAAAAATTCAGATGATTCCCTGAAGAAAATGCTCATTTTTCACTAAAACATATATGCATTTAAGTTGTTTCGCATTGAATTATGCCATGCCTTTCTGCCCATGTATGCATGTATAAATGTAGAATTATATGTGTATACATATATCTTCCTAATACTTACATTTTTTCAGATTGGAAGAATTTTTTTAGAACAGCAATTATAATCCATACTATTCATAGCTATTAATCATATATTTGTAACTGTTAAAGAACATACTTTTAAAATACTGTTAGTGAACTAACAAGGACAGACTGGCTGATGAAATACATAATTTTAAGTCTTATCCTATTATGCACTTTATATATTTTATCATAAATACTGAAAGATATGTGGTAGGTTTCAAATACTCATAAGTATTTACCTTTTCATTTGAGAAGCCGCTGGTAGCGCTGTTGATCATAAAAATCTGTATATCTGGTCTTAGTATAGGGATTTTGTTTTCTTTGAAATAGGAACTTTCCAGGCACTGGTGTTTCAGATGCACGCCAATGTCTAGTAGCAACTGGCACTGCAAAGCCCAGGTAGGACTGGAGTAATGAGTCCTGTGATTGGCACTTTCAATGACTTTTTCCCCCGAGTTCTTGTTGCGGCTAGTATTCAACACTTTGCACTGTACTCTTTGGCTTTTTGCACATGACATTGTGTCAGTGGGGGAAAAAAATTTGAATTGCAGAACTTTATTTCTAATCTGCCAAATTTCTCTAAAGAAGTTGCTTTATGAAGCCATGGAATTTATTTTCTAAACAAACCTGCCAACCACACAAAGAGATATCTTGAATTTGGACTAGAGGCAATACATGGGGATTAAACTCCACAAGAAAGCAGAGAACTTTTTTTTTTTTAAAATGAGAAGCACTTATGTAAAATGAAAGGTCTAGAGATACTAGTATCTCTCTAGTGATAGAAGTTCAGTTAGTTTAAATTGTGCCTGAATGTTACAAAACTTCTGAAATCAGTGTAGCTATGTATATGAAAAGTGAGTGTCACTAGAAATCAGTCACCATTTTATCTACTTCCAGCCATTCAATAGGTGTTCAGTCTAAAACAATTTACAGAGTCAGCAGAAAGAGCCAAACACTTCCAGAGAGGGAGTCAGACCTCCTGTGTCTAAAACAGGGAGGATAAATTACCAGCTAGAGGTACCTTGCTGTTTCAAATGACAAGAGCAAGAAATAAGTTAAATAGCTTAGACCATATGTCAAACCTTAGACATCTAAAGTTAAGTAAATTTCACACTGAGTACCTGCACTAAACAGGAAAAAACAAAGTTGAAGAATCAGTGTTGCTATGACCAAATTTGCTCAGATTCAGTTAGAGTTTTGCCTCTTCCACATATCTGAAATGATGAAAAGGTGAATTTCACTTTTATTGCATTGTGCACCTTCTGTTTCATCTATTACTTCTTATAACAATAAAGTTAGAATTATATAGATACATGGGGAGTCTGTCTTGAGAGTTGTCCACATTCCTTCACTGAAAAATCAGATTTTGCTTTGGCCATGCAAACTCCTTTGTTACTCACTAATCTTATTCACACATTAGGCAAGGTTTTGCAAAAGCCCAGCATTACACTTCAGAACTGCAGAGAAAAGTCGGGAGGCTTTGAAGATTTGAAGAATCTTTGAAAATGTGGTCTGGTGACCCCTTTCCAGAGCCCACTGGGGTCACTGGAAATCTTTGCATGTATTTCAAAAGGCTCTGGATCAAATCACACACACTCCACCTCTCATATACATAACTATGCTCATTTCAAAAAGAGTTTTGTAATATCAGAATTGAAGGAAAACTTAAATTGACAGCACAGATACTAAATCTCCCCAGACCATCTGCTTAAACTGAGAATATATGAGCTCCACCATGTTTCTATATTGAAATTGGCTTTGCTATTCCATGCTAGAAAAAATGTATGTTTAACATTCTGCAGCTGTCTATGCAATGCTGATCTGCAGCCAGAATGAATAATTCCAAAAGGCTGATGTTTGAACACATACTACAGCACAGCAGAATTAAAGGTGAAAGTTCAAGTGCTGCAATTTCAAACTATTGATCAATGGTAATTTTTGGCACCCTTGGGTTAGTCATGCTGGCATATGGCAAACAAGCAAACCAAGAAGGTTAAGTATGAATCATCAGTACTGACATAACTCACCTTCTTTAGTTTTCTTACATTTACAAAACCGTTGCTGTTCAGTTGCCTTGCTCCTGTGTGCTTGCTGTGTGCATCACAGCAAGGCATATCTTGAAGACCATGTCTTCTGAGCATGTCAGAAAGAATAGAATAGAAGAAGAAGAAGAATAGAAGAATCATTAAGTTTGGAAGAGAATATTGAAAAGGGAAGTTGCTTGTCTCTGCTATTACTGATTTGTTGGATACTCTGAAAAAAAAATTGTACATATTCCTATTACACTTTATTACATTAGGGAAGCCTCAGATTATCTTCCATCTACCCCCAAATTGTCATCAAAAGATCTCCTTATCCTACAGATTTTTTTCTTATTACATCTAGAAGTTGTAGAAAGAACATTGTGTCTCGTAAGAGCATACTTACCAGACCTTGTTTATTAAACGTACTTTGGTTAATACTCACTTGACAAGGCTTTGAGAAGAATATTGGGTATGTTATACCAAACAGTGCTGCTATGTCACTTTATCATTCAGCAGCAATCCATTCACTATGACAACATTTGAGATTACTGCTTTCTGCGAGATTCCTGTCCTTTTGGACAGCGTATAAGATCTGAGCTGGATTAATTTGTAAGAATTTCAAACATGAGTCTACTGTTTTCAAAAGCAAGCATATTAGGTGAAAAAAAATTATTTTGTCATTCTATAGTTCCTCTCTAGTTTCATTGTGGATTTGTTGCTGATTTATATGACAAAACTTGATACCATTAGTTTTGTAACAATATAGCCCGTAATAAAGTATTGTCATAGCTAACAACAAGCCGTAAGCTTTATACTGAATTTGCAAGGCTCCAGAGCTGTGATTTGTCAGGTTTTCTCTGTCTAAACTTCTTCTGACCTGCCTTCAACTTTGGTTTACCTATGGCTGTAGTTTCTCTAATTCAGCAGGTATCTGTGGTTAATTTAATTTACTTTTATTTATCTTTGTATGGTGCAATCATAGTTTTAAACAGATAGCAGTAACAAGCAGTTATTCCATGTATAATGAGATATTTATGACCCTCACATGATGTGATAGTGTGGACAAATACATACCTGGATATCAGTACCTTTAAGAAGTAGAGACACAGGGTGCAGCACAGAGTTGTACAGACATGGGATGATAAGAGATGGGCACAGGCTGGTACTGGAGACCACACAAATATACACAATTCAGCCTTGATCAGTTAAAGAAATGCAGACCTGGAGCTGCAGAAAACTGCATTTAGGAATTACAAGGAGAACACGGAAGTAATGTCAAACATACTAAAAGTCACCATATATATTGTAGATATGGATGTGGCCTGGAGCTGCAGACTAAAGAAGAAAGAAAATGAAAGTCTGTGGAAAAACATATAAAAATGACCCTGAGTGAATCCTACAGTGAAGAAGGAGTAATCATCAGGAGTGGCTGAAGGAACTGGAACTGTTTAGTCTGGAGAAGAGGAGGCTCAGGGGAGTCCTTACTGCCCTTTACAACTACCTGAAAGGAAGCTGTGGTGAGCTGGGGGTTGGCCTCTTCTCATAGATAACTAGTGACAGGACAAGAGGGAATGGCCGTAAGTTGCGCCAGCGGAGGTTTAGGTTGAAGATTAGGAGAAATTTCTTCTTCGAAAGGGTGGTTGGGCATTGGAACAGGTTGCCCAGGGAGGTGATGGAGTCACTGTCCCTGCAGGTGTTTAAAGAAAGGTTGGATGTGGTACTTAGGGACATGGTTTAGTGGGTAATAGGTGGTAGGGGGACGGTTGGACTGGATGATCCTTGAGGTCTCTTCCAACCTTGATAATTCTATGATTCTATGATCGATGATTCTATGAACAAGAATATCATATTTCTCCTGCTAGAAGACTCCAGATGCCAATGACTTACTGTAAAATCCCACAACCAGAATTAAACCTCCAATCTTCCAGCCCAGAGGAGAAGGGGAAGAATGAGCTCACCAGGAAGAGAGGCAAAAACTAAATGTGTGTATCACAATTTTAAGTACATTTTTAGTGTTCCTTTATTCCATAACAGTTCAGCCTAGACTAAAGATTATATTTTTAAGATTTCCATTATATCAACAATAAATTATTGCCTTTGCTTAAATATATATAAGGTGTGTTGCCTCTTTGCCTATAAACAAAATTTTGTGGATAAAACAATGCCTTTACTAAAGCTGAAGATAAATAATTTTTCCCTTTGTTTTAAAACTGTCATGCTTTAGAGAAAAAATATGCTGTCTCAACATAAACATTCAAACGTAGTTTGAGAAAAAAATGTCTTTAAACATTTATTGAGTGACTTCATTTCAGAGCTGCAAATAAAAATGGGAATTTTTTCCTTTCACCTAAACAAGAGGGATGCACAGTTTATAATTACAAAGCAACACAAGCAGGTTTGATACGTGTCTTGGAGAAGTTTTCAGCTGTAGTTTGTATTTCAAATCCCATCTGGAAGCTTTAGGGGAGTTTTTTGTTGTTCCAATTCTTAAAGCACTTTCTGTGACATCAGCAAAGAACAGTTATTAGCTAAAGTTGTGACTGAAATCCGGGATAAAAAATGCTATGTATGGAAAACAAAAATAAGAATGTTTTACCTTTACCCCTTTTACACCTTTACAACATAAGAATGTTTGATTTCCTGCACCAGAGAAAGGGAATTAAAAAAAAAAAGGAAGCAAGAAAAAGGAAAAGCAAATAGACCTTTCTCACACAGTCTTTGCACTGTAAGTAAAACAACATTAATGGTCACAAAGAGTGGATTTTTACTGGAAATGGGGAAAGCATGTTTATCAGAAAGTCAAAGCTTAAATTTTATTTTTTTCAGAGCCGATGTGTTTGTCATAATTGCACGACTACTGAAGTCCCTGTGTCACGTGTGCTGACACATAGTGTTCTTTTCTACATCAAGATATTAGGATTTCTCATATGCACAGCTTAAGTCTGAATTTCCTTAACTTATGTGCTCAGCTTGAAGAGAGTCACAACAGCTCTGTGGTGCATTTACCTAATGAATCTTCTGACCTGGCATTGATGTGATACAGCTTTGTCTGGAAAAATAAAAATAAAAATAAAATAAAATAAAATAAAACCCAAAAATCTCCAAAACATCGAAAAGACTCTATCCTTTCCCTGCCAGAATTCCAAAGAGATATACCTAACATAACACATTCACTGACCTTTATCATAGGCATACAGAAGAAATAAATTAGAGGATGTTTTTCATCTCTATGGAGTTGTTCAAGATAATATTCTCCTAGCTCTTGGGAAAAAGTTCCTAACAATTTTCTTTTTCTGCTTTAACCCTTTTGCCATTTGAAGGAAGAATTTATTTTTTCTTTTTCCTTTCATTAAAATCTTCATCCTTAGGGATGAAGCACCACAGTTCTGCTCTATTTGAAGAGTGTCTTCATTACCAGGTTGAAAAACTCTCTGAGCAGAGGCTATGGACTGAGGAGACACCTGTTCCTACATCACTACATATTCCACTGTGGTGTACAATGGGGATAAAATTAAATCCAGATAGTGTCTTCTGCCAAAAGAGTACCATGTCCATTGAATGCTAGAGTTATATACACTTGCCTCTCTTCCTCTCTCATTCAGTTACTTATTTCATGTTATGTAGAATAAAATCATCTAGGATAGTTTGTTCCACTCCTGCAAGCCTTAAAGTTAGCGCATGTTCATAAGAAGAAAAAAAAAAAAGGTGAATTAAATCATGTCAGGAAGAAAACAAGATATTAATCCCTGCATTCGTTACTGTGGATATGTGTTCTTACTCAAGATTGTACCACTAAAGAAGGTGCATGCAATTTCGTGCAAGCAGCAATTTAAGGATCTAGGTGCAACCGTCAGATAGATATATAAACTGATGCTAGTCCATATCCTTGAGGTCTCTTCCAACCTTAATGATTCTATTCTATTCTATTCTATTCTATTCTATTCTATTTGCCTACTCTACTGACTTTAGTTTTGTGAATTCTACTTTCAAACCCAGGTAAGTACTTAAGGTCCTGCTCAGCACAAGACATAAATCCTTAAATTTCTGCACAAGATTCTACCCGAATAGCATTCTAGTTGCTTAAAACACTTTTCCAAAAATGCTCTAATGCTTTAGCAAGATCTTTAAAGTTATGGCTAAGCAACTGACCAAACCTAAAAGTAACTGCTACTTGGACTCAATTCATGAAAGCCTGCTTTTGCATTTATCCGTGCTATCTTCCCCATAAATACAAAGAATCCAAATAAATAGATTAAACACAGAAAGAGTTAGCAAAGATAATAACAATCATCTCACACTGTGTGGGATGACTGTTGAAACTATATGTTTTATTGTACCTGATATCATACCTCTTTTATTGTCCTGCAGTGAACCAAACAGTTCTGTCAAAAAACAGTTTCCTGGTTTTTTGAGCCTCCCACTAGGAAACAACTGCAGTCAAGTATCTCTTCCATCTCTGTCCAAAGCAATCAATAGAGAGAGCACAGCTTCCAATCTTCCTAGACATTTGGAAGCCTATATTCATCGTAACCATCAAAGTCTTCAGAAGTTAAAGTGGGAACTGAACAAGCGTAAACTATAATCTGGAATATGTTTGACATATTCCTGTATTTAAAGTATCCTGGAAGATTGTGGTTTAAAGGGGGAAAAAAGGAAAAATTTCATAAAAAAAAGGGGAGAGGAAAAAAAAAAAAAGAAGAAAAACCTCAGTATCACTGTTTTTCTTTCCCATGAAGCAAGAAATCCCTTAGGAGTACAATGGGAGTATTTCTGTCTGCTATACTTTACAATCATCCAGAAACTGAAGGTTTTATAATAAAAGATGACTCCCTAGCCTTAGTTGATGAATGGCTATAATTTTCCATTGGACATCCTGAATCATCTAGCTTGCCACAGCAGAGAAGTTCTCTAACTCTGAATTGAAGGTATAATTCTAAAACGTGAGACTCCACTGCAGAAGGGTAACACAAAGGTTGTGAATCCTTGACATTGAAGCACTGTCAAGAAAAAAACCTGATGTTTTTTTATTTACAGAGAAGAGGATTCTGGAGTGAACTCAGTCATTTTAATGCAGAGTACGAAAACCTTACTGGGGTCCAAAAGAAGATATACATCAGGACAAAGCAGAGCCCAGGAGTGAGCAGTTCCACAGATCTCAAATGTAAAAACATTATCAAAGGTACAGAGCACTAAACAGGTCAAGAAATATTGACACATATTAATAACATGGGAGTAGATTTATGGGGCTCTAAACCAGAAGTAAGAAAATTCCTATTCAAACTATTGTTTCATAGAGAGAAACACCTATATTCTGTAGGTGTTCTGTAGGCAATCTTTCATGCCAATATTCCCCAGAAATAGGAATTTGGAAGCAAAGAGGCTGAAATAAAAGGGATCATCTATTACTAAGGTGCTATCAAAAAACCTCTGACTTCTCATGAAGAAAAACTAATTAATGTTTTATGTATAAAATACTGCAAACTTCTGGCATCAACAGAACAAAATAATGTGAAAAACAGTATTATTCCTACTGAAATTGGTTTTGGAGATCACAGTGGGACATACAGTTGCAACTCAGTGACAGTTACCAGCCTAGACAGCAAGAATAATAGCAATATTTTGTAAGATGGAAAATAAAGGTGAGGACTACAATACCGAGAAAGTGACAAGTGCAAATGTGTAATCAGGATAATCTTGTGAAAAGAGGGAGGTATGACATAGATAGGGCACCGGTCTATCTTATTGAAGATCTGAGTTTTCTTGATGGAGTAGGACAGACTAAATCCCCTATGCTTTGACAGTTACTGAAGGCCATGGTCAATGTCCTATGGATCTGAAGGATGCAGGAGAAGTACCAAAGTCTTTCAGTGCTTACAGTTCCTATCTCTACAGTAAAAAAAGCTGCTTTCTTTACCTTTTCTCAAAGCTGCAGTATATCTATGACATTGTATGTGTCTACTGTGTCCAGTTTTGGGCCCCTCACCACAAGAAAGACATCGAGGCCCTGGAGCGTGTCCAGAGAAGGGCAACGAAACTGGTGAAGGGACTGGAGCACAGGTCTTATGAGGAGCGGCTGAAGGAAATGAGCTTGTTTAGTCTGGAGAAGAGGAGGCTCAGGGGAGACCTTATTGCCCTCTACAACTACCTGAAAGGAAGTTGTGGTGAGCGGGGGGTCGGCCTCTTCTTGCAGATAACTAGTGAAAGGACAAGGGGGAACGGCTGCAAGTTGTGCCAGAGGAGGTTCAGGTTGGAGATTAGGAGAAATTTCGTCTCGGAAAGGGTGGTTGGGCATTGGAACAAGTTACCCAGGGAGGTGGTGGAGTCACCGTCCNATTCTATTCTATTCTATTCTATTCTATTCTATTCTATTCTATTCTATTCTATTCTATTCTATTCTATTCTATTCTAAGGGATACATGATCATGTTTGTTACTGGTTGGACCTCAAAAGGCAATATGATAGCCATGTTCCTCAGCCTGGTCAGAAGTGCCAGCGGTTGGGCAGGAGCGTCCTCAACTGGAGCAGCTGGAGAGGGCAGCCATGCTCTTACATCATTTAACACTTTCTCTCAAATGAGATTTCAACCAGCACACTTGTTGATGCCAAGCAGTTTGGTACAGATGGCTGTATACTTCATATTCATCATTCTGGTATACTTTTTACATCTAATCGTTACACTACAGCTTTGGGTTTGGGGTTTGTTTTTTGTTTTGTTTTGGGTTTTTTTTTCTGGTAGGTTTGGTTTTGGTGTTTTTTGTTTTTTTTTTCCAGTAGCACTCATATTGTTTGGAAAACTTAGGATTCCCCACAGACTTTTCACCTAGTCAGTAATCAGGACAAAAGATTTTTTTCTTATTTAATAGAAATATTACATGAGAAATCCTGAAGCCACTGAAGTCATAGACAGAGAGCTTTTATGCTGGTGGAATGAGGATATCACACCCCTATACAGTAACCTCATACATTTTCCATTGATTATTGGTTTAAAAAGCTTGACAGCAACACAAAATTAATAGAGAATTAAAAAATCCAGATTTAAGTGCATGTGAGTTATTCTTTGCCAAGTATTAGGACAATGGTCTTTTTTGACTGCCAGCCAGCTGGTCATCCATTTATTGATTTGTAAAGTAAATGCCAGCTTCAGCTTGGTAAGTACTGAATGCCCCAAGAGCCTGGCAAGGCAGTAACACTTGGCAGATTTTCATCCTCATTTGCCAAGCGCAAATCAGGCAAGTGAGAAAGCAAACACTAAGCCTGTTTTTTCTCCAAGCATTAAACAGATATTTTTGGAGGGGGAAAGTGTTGTTTTAAATTATGAGTCCCTTATCTAGCATGTTCAAAACACAGTTGCAATTGCAGATATGTGGGTGGACTGGTAAATATTCATTCAGTTTCCATTTGAGGGCAGCAAGAAAATCCTTTTTTCCTAAGTGTCAATAAACTCATGGCCAACTCTATAAATAAGCACCAAATGGATTTTGTGGGATGATTTGACTTCCATTAGATTCCATCTTCAAATATTAGTGATGTCTGATTTCCTTACTTTTAGTTCCAACAAAAGGCAGCTGCTATGAAATGTAGACTTGTGAGAGTGCTGCACTTTAAATGAAAAATTAACTGAAGGCAAAACCCTAAGAGCAGTTTTCAGCTTTTAGGTGGCATTCAAAGCTGCGTTCCAGCAAGGATCATTTTAGCTGCACTGCTGTAACAGGGCTAAAACTGATAGTCCGGTTTCCTGAAAGTACCACTACAAAGCATTTTAAATGATAACTCGACCCTGCATTTTCAATAAATTTTCTAGCTTGTAATCAGATTAGCCCTGAAAAACCCGAGTATTATTCCTGTCTGTTGGAAAGATGTGGGATTGAAAAACAGACTGATCGTTCCCAAAATGGATCTGTGCAATTTCTACTGCAACCTGTAAAGCATAAGAAGTTAGTATTTAAGGAAAAAATAGCTTTAAAAATCTGCAGCGAAAGCACACTAAACTGATGATCTTTAACACGATCTTCCATTAATTGATAAAAAAGGTTTTATTAAATGGAGAAAAGGTATTTCTATCACTTTTATACATGTGTCTAACTTTAAAGACCATATGTAGTATGCAAGGTAACTTATTACAAACAAAGCAGTATTGAGTAATTTCTCAATGTACTGGTTTACATCTAAAAGTTTAAAATATGGAATCTGAAATATGCTAAACTCCAATGGCTATGATCCAGTAAAGCACTTTAATGGTTTACTACATAACTACAGGAGATCCCTGCATGCAATACTGTCAAGCTAACTTATTTGTAGATTTTATGTTAGGTAAAATCCAAACAGATAGTTAGCACCTTCAAGACTCAAACACATTATTTTCACATCTCTCTTGGATCACCATTTGGATGAAACTGATGAACTGTATGTTCTACATACAGTGAAAGTAGCTATGCAAAAATCTGAATAATACTGTCACCTTGTGTTTTCAGGACCATGTGTATTGAACAGAACAACACGACTTATTTTTTACCTCTGAAGTATGCAGGTAATACTGTGAAAAGGAACTTACTTTCTTTTTTTGTCCACCATCAACAGAAATATTTGATATATTCCAGTGGTATGCGAGAATGTTCACAATATAATTATGCTGATGCAAATCTTAGATCCTGAAGTGAAGTTCACTTAGCTTTAGTCTGAGCAGGGAGCCAAAGTAAAAAATACCTGGAAATGTATTCCCTGATAAAGCAAGAAGATATCCTCAAGCTGTTGGTGAAGAAAGGTCACTTACCGTTAAATCCACTACCCTAGATACCATAGAGAGCTACTGCTGTGTGTAGAAATTTATGGGTGGAGAAAAGGTATCTAATAACAATAAGAAATGAGGTAACAGATTTCTGTACAGCTGCACAGCACAGGGAATTTCATGTTTCTAGAAACACAAACAAAAAGGGAAAAAAAGCACCTAGGGCGCCTGTGAAAATGCAGATCTTTCTTACACAGATGTTGCTGCAGAGCCTTCAGATCTTGAGTTCCTGAAATGGGTAATGGTACAACACGGAAAATGCTACAAAACCACAAAGTTTTCTACTTCTTTTTTTTTTTTTTTTTTTTTTTAAATCAGCTTCCTTTGGTTGGAAACACAGTTTGCATGTAACAAAGGATATAGAAGCTGAAGAAAGTATAAGGGTAAAGAACTAACTCAGTGACTGGGAATTTGTACTACCTTTTATTGCTTCTGTAATAGCAGTATTTTTAAAGTTACTTTCATTTTAATGTAAGTCTAAACACAGATGTACAGAAGGTATTCTGGTCTTTTGTTACCAGGGGCTAACAAGAGTACATCTTTGCCTGCACATCCATTACTACTTGTATCTCTGTGCACAACCTTACTGACTTCACTGAGAAATCTCAGAGCGTTTGGTTTAATGCAGGTGAATCATTCTAGAAAAGAACTCATACTTATGAAGCGTATGCTTTGCACAGTCTATTTTATGTACAAAATAATTATATGAGCTATGGAATAAATATTCCTGTAATTGAAGCTTTGCAGACAATCAAGAAACGTTTATGAAACTGCAATTTCACTGTTTACCTATAAGTACATATACATATGTACATGAACATACATGCAAACTTTCTGACAGAATCAATGTTGTTATTTTGGTCATCAGGCTTAGTTTATCTTTCATTTGGTGTCCAGAATAATTAATTCAGAGACAGATGCTTTCTAAATGGATTAATTCATTCTATAAAGGTATGGTGTGAAGACCATATTGCAGAGAATGTCAGTTCAAACTTTCATATATTTACATTTTTATGACAGAACTGGATCTCAGTAGATCAGTTAAGTCTGTATTCAAAGTAATTTATACCAAAGATTCTGTAATCATTGTGATTTTGTTTGTTTATTTGTTCTGTTTTCAAGAAATGGGGAAGACATACATAATTTGAAAGTACCTTTGTATGCAGCATCGTAAGATTTTGTATACACTGGTTAGGTGCATAAAACAGAACATGACCCCTTCATTCTTGTTATTAGGATCACTTTTTAAGTTTCTACTTTCTAAGGAAGGCAGAAGAAAAAAGGAACCTGGGGTACATTTCGTATATTTCCATCAAATTTCTCTATCTTCAAGCAAGCAAAGTGCTGAAGCAAAAAGTAAAACCAGAAAAACTATAGAATTATAAAATAAAACAAAATGTGATTGCCACTGCCAAGATCTATTTAAATACTCTAATTGCTGAAAGTAGCAAGTTTTTCATTCTGAAAATTAAGCAGGTTAATATAGTGATGCTGTTAAATGATAAACATCTATGTTTGTCCTGATTTCAGCTGAGAGAGAGTTAATTTTCTTCACAGCAGCCAGTATGGGGCTGTGTGTTGGATTTGTGCTGGAAACAGCACTGATAGTGGAGAGATGTTTTTGCTGTTGCTGAGCGATGCTCACACAGAGCCAAGGCCTTTTCTGCTTCTCACACCGCCCCACCAGCGAGGAGGCTGGGGGTGCACAAGGAGTTGGGAGGGGACAGACAGGGCAGCTGACCCCAACTGACCAAAGGGACATTCCATACCATATGGCGTTATGATCGGTTTATAAGGGCCTTGGAGGGAAGAAGAAGGGGGGGCAGCGGCGTTCAAAGTGATGGCGTTTGTCTTCCCAAGTCACCATTACGCGTGATGGAGCCCTGCTGTCCTGGGGATGGCTGAACCCCTGCCTGCTGTGGGGAGTGGGGAATGAATTCCTTGTTTTGCTTTGCTTGTGCAAATAAGCTCTTGCTTCACTTATTAAACTCTTGTACCTGAACCCACAAGTTTTCTCACTTTCACTCTTCCGATTCTCTCCCCCTTCCTATGAGGGGGACTGTGCGAGCGTTTATGTGGTGCCCAGCCAAAGGCTGGAGTAAAACTATGACAATGTTTTGCAGAACAGCAGTTCAAATTTTGAAACTCAGGAGACTCATGACACTTCTGTTGTTTATGTGCATAGAGACAACACCCATTCACAGAAAATAAATATTCTAGAGTAGATACAATATAAAATATGCCTATTAAGGTGTTGACTAATACATAGCAAATTAATATTAGAAGGGTAATATTGGAACAGTAAGAAGGCTTATCTGAAGCATATATTCTATTGAATGTTGAATCACTTCTTACTGCATGTATGTTAGTCGGTTCGGATCAAGCTAACAGCTGCACAAGTGTTTGGCGGACAGAATTCAGAGATGTAACTTCTAGTTATGGATCCCTATCTTGTGAAATACAGTGCAGATGGAAACAAACTTAAAACTTCCTATGGCCAGGTAGGAATGTCACGGTTTAACCTCAGTCAGCAACTAAGCACCACGCAGTGACTTGCTCACTCCCCCCTGCTGGGATGGGGGAGAGAACTGGAAGAGTAAAAGTGAGAAAAATTATGGGTTGAGATAAAGACAATTCAATAGGTAAAGCAAAAGCCGCACACAGAAGAGAAGCAAAACAAGGAATTCATTCCCCACTCCCCACGGCAGGCAGGTGTTCAGCCATCCCCAGGAAAGCAGGGCTCCGTCACGCGTAATGGTTACTTGTGGAGACAAATGCCATCAGTCTGAATGTTTCTCTTCTTCCTCCTCCTTCCCCCCATCGTACATGCTGAGCATGACACCATATGGTGTGGAATATCCCTTTCGGCAGCTGGGGTCAGCTGTCCCGGCTGTATCCTCTCCCAACTCCTTGTGCACCCCCAGCCTCCTCGCTGGTGGGATGGCATGAGCAGAAAAGACCTTGGCTCTGTGTAATCGCTGCTCAGTAGGAACTAAAACATCCCTGTGTTATCAATATTTTTTCAGCACAAATCCAAACCACAGCCCCTATACAACTATGAATAACATTAACTCTATCCCAGCCCAAACCAGCACAGGTGGGTGGGGGGGGGTGTATTGCCATCTCTGTTACGTATATTTCTAGCTCTTAGTTTTCTTTTGCAAAGTTTACATTATTTGTTTTATGTGGTAAGTCCTGAGAGTCATAGAATTCTTAAAATTATTTATTTTTTGTCTCTGTCACAGTAGAGTGGAGGGAAGATATGATCAGTGTCACATATGCAGAAACTGGATGAACATAACTGGATCAAAACATGACTCACCGCTTTAATAGCATGCTTCTGGGCATTACAGCAGTATCGTGGAAATTTAAACGGATTCAATCAACCCTAACAACAGTCAAAATATATTCCAGTCTAAAGTGTCTTACTGTGGTACAGTACATTTGCAAGGGTCTTGGAGACAGATAAAAAGGAAAAGTCTGAATACTGCTTTTTCATATTTTATCAACAAGCCTACAGAATTCCATATGAAAGCATGATATGCACTACCTTGTGTGCACAAAAACAAACCCTGATGTATTTAGCTGAGAAATTCCAGATTCATGCTGGTGTCATATGAGAACAGTATTTGACTCTCTAAGGAGCCTGAGTAGGGCAGATGTTCTTATTTAAGAATAACATATTGCAGGAAAATTATCATTCTCATTGGTTTGTTATACTTACAGATGATGATTCTTTAAATGCTCTTAAAAATCTGTAAACATTTGATAACAATGGGATTACAAATTCTGTCATATCAGCTTTTGACAATACAACTTCTTGTTAGTGAAAACCAAGAAACCTGAGATACATTCATCTGAGGGTATTTCTTTCTGTATTCTGTTAACTGCTTACTTTACTTTAGTTTCAATGCAGTATGAATAACATTGCAAACATTGACTGTGGCGGAAGTGAAATAAGCAATGTTTTTGTCCTTAAAAACATACAAACAAAAAGAAGTCAATATCTCAATGTCATAGCTAACAGTAGAAAAACAGGGACAAAAGAAAAATAAAACGAGATTAAAACCATACATAAAACAAGTCTGAAAAACCTTTGCAAAGAATATTCCAAAACCAGGTCTAATAATTTATTTAACAGACCTGAATCTTGTATGAATTTTTTTACCCAGTTGAGGAAAAACTTTTTTGAAATTAAAGGAATGCCAAACTTTAGGAGTAATACATGAGTGGTAATCATAGAGACTTTCAAAATTTTCTTCATAGTATATTGAAAGCTGTAAGGACCATAAGACTGAAAAAGGAGACCAACCCAATCTTCATGACAATACTAAGTTCATGGGACAGAAAGAGCACCTTGCTCAGTTTTTTTGTTAGAGGGTTATATACTGAATCTGTAACGATGTACATCTCTCATTGCTATGGATATGTCAACAATTTTTCTTAAAGACTGAGGTAAGAGAATAATAAAATTCTTAATGTATATAAATGCTTAATGAATATAAATATTTAAGGTTCATATTGATACATTAATCAGTGTAATGATGATACCATATTAAATATTTCTTTAACTGCTTTACTGGTTGTCTCTACTATTTACTATGTTTAGGTTAATTGTTACAGATTATACCCTCTTCTGTTTGACTGAATTTTCTTTCTTTCTCTTACAACAAAGTGGGTTTATTTATTAAACTGTATCTTACAAATAGATTCAATCATCTCATCAAAACATATTCCCTATTTAAACTCACCATGGCAAAGCACTGTGCACACATGTGCAGTATTCCTCATAATTTACTATGTGAATGGATACAGCTTTCATATTCATAACTATTCAGAGTCAATGGCTTTGATTATGCAAGCAATCCTAATCTTTATAGATTGCTATTTGAATAATTTATATTTCAGTTTTCTGGCCCATCTTAAATACAGAGAAAGAAAAGACAGAAAAATCTTAAAATCAGGAGGACAATAGGAGCAGATGTCTAATAGATTTTTTCTTCTATAAAGAAGTAAAGACAATATACGGCATGACTAAAATTTGGATGCTAATACATGCTTCTACCTCTTCTACTACCTGAACTACCTCTACCTCTACTACCTCTACAACTACCTGAAAGGAAGTTGTGGCGAGCTGGGGGTCGGCCTCTTCTCGCAGATAACTAGTGACAGGACAAGGGGGAAGGGCTGCAAGTTGCGCCAGGGAAGGTTCAGGTTGGAGATGAGGAGAAATTTCTGCTCGGAAAGGGTGGGTGGGCANTGCTCGGAAAGGGTGGTTGGGCACTGGACCGGGTTGCCCAGGGAGGTGGTGGAGTCACCATCCCTGCGGGTGTTTAACGAAAGGTTAGATGTGATACTTAGGGACGTGGTTTAGTGGGTAATAGGTGGTGGGGGGACGGTTGGACTAGATGATCCTTGAGGTCACTTCCAACCTTAATGATTCTATTCTATTCTATTCTATTCTATTCTATTCTATTCTATTCTATTCTACTTCACATTGGTGAATTTATGTTATTTACTGTAATGTGGTATTTTAGTTTATTTCTATTATGTATCTATTCCTTATTATCAGTCTTTTTTCAGTGTAAAATAAATTAAAACTAGATAGCTCCCCTGGATATACCAGTCATCAGAAACCCAGTCATGAAAACTCAAACAGCGTTGTATTGGGCTCTTTCCAGTAGAGAATGTAAGTCACTGATTTCTCCCATGCATGTCACATGCCTTCTAAAACAATCAAACCTGTTAGAACCAGAGGAGCTAAATTTATTGTAAAGTTTTCATTTGGGTTTTAGCGGTCTTTCCTTTAAATTCAGAAGAGTCTAGATTTCCTGCTGGTATGAGCATGGAACAAACAAAGCTTGCTCCAGTTTCAGGAGTTAATGCTAGCAAATACTAGCGACACACTGCTGGTCACATTGACCAGTGCTGTCTTACAAGGGCAAAAGTCTGTGTTAAAAGGGAGGTGAGTCAAAGTGAGAGAGCAAGGAAGTATCTGGAACCACTGAGTCAGGAATCAGTTCAGGACATTTGGTGATCTCTGCTTCATGGATGACCGAAAAAAAAAGATAGCAGGCTGCAATCAAGGTCTTTGAATTCACATACACTTGTCACAAGCTTGGATGATAGTTGTCTCTGCTGTTCATGACCCAGATTAGTGCTGTTTCCCCACTGCTTTTGGGAGAGTACATTCACTCAAGAGTAACTGAAGTAACAGAAAGAAATTCTTCACTGCGAGAGCGGTGTGGCACTGGAACAGGTTGCCCAGGGAAGCTGTGGATGTCCCCTCCCTGGCAGTGTTCAAGGTCAGGGTGGATGGGACTTTGGGCAACCTAGTGTAGTGGTGTCGCTGTCCATGGCAGAAGGGTTGGAACCAGATGATCTTTGAGGTCCCTGCCAACCCAAACCATTCTGTGATTCACCCTTTACGTATTTGTAAACATTAATGAGGTCACCCCTCATCCTCCTCTTCTCCAAGCTACAGAGACTCAGCTCCCTCAGCCTTTCCTCATAAGGGAGATGTTCTACTCCCTTGACCATCTTTGTGGATCTGCGCTGGACTCTCTCTAGCAGTTCCCTGTCCTTCTTGAACTGAGGGGCCCAGAGCTGGACGCAATACTCCAGATGTGGCCTCACCAAGGCAGAATAGAGGGGGAGGAGCACCTCCCTCGACCTATTGACCACACCCCTTCTAATACACCCCAGGATGCCATTGGCCTTCCTGGCCACCAGGGCACATTGCTGGCCTATGGTCAACCCTCAGTCCACCAAGATCCCCAGGTCCCTTTCCCCTACACTGCTCTCCAGAAGGTCAGTCCCCAACCTACACCGATAGATGGCATTCTTCTTTCCCAGATGCAAGATTCTACATTTGCCCTTATTGAATTCCATCAAGTTCTTCTCTGCCCAGCTCTCCAGCCTATCTAGGTCCTGCTGAATGGCAGCACAACCCTCTGGTGTGTCAGCGACTCCTCTCAGTTTTGCATCATTGGCAAACTTGTTGAGGGTACACGCAGTTCCCGCATCCAGGTCGTTGATGAAAATATTGAGCAGCACTGGTCCCAGTACAGATCCCTGAGGGAGTCCGCTAGTCACAGACCTCCAACTAGATTCTGCCCCATTGACCACAACCCTCTGACTTCTTCCTTCCAACCAGTGCACAATCCACCTCACTACTTGATCATCCAGACCACACCTCCTCAGCTTACCCGCAAGGATGCCATGGGAGACGGTGTCAAATGCCTTACTGAAGTCAAGGTAGACCACATTCACTGCATGTCCATCATCTATCCACCTAGTTACATCCTCACAGAAGGCTAAACCTAGAAAGGAAGCAGGTATACTTGTCAAAGAAATCTTCACTTAAGGCACTTGGTAGAAATGTTTACATAATCTTAAAAATCACTAAGTAGATTAATAGTTGAGTAAAGTGAGTAACGTAATGTAGTTTGAAAAGCAGAGCATGTGGAAGAAGGTGGAAACTTTGTAAGACAATACAAAGTGCTTCTGTGCATTGAGGAAACATTCATGTAATCTGCTTCTTCCCAATGGGAAACACTTTGCCGTCCTGGAATATTTTACATATTTTTTACCTTCTTAAGAACAAAGATCTCTATGTGAGGCAATCGATATCAATCAATATAAATGGATGCTGATTCTCAAAAACAAAATAAAATCATCTCAACTCACCTTTCAGTGGGCCAGTTAGCTCAGTTGGTCAGAGCGTGGTGCTAATAACGCCAAGGTCGCGGGTTCGATCCCCGTACAGGCCACAGCTTTTTGGAAGCCACGATGCAATTAGAAGACTATGATCTACTTGCTATCACAGAAACATGGTGGGAAGAATCACACAACTGGAACACTGGAATTGAGGGCTACAAGCTTTATAGGAGAGAGAGGCAGGGAAGGAAGGGTGGGGGCGTTGCCGAATATGTTTAAGAAATGGATAGATTGTGAAGAGTTGCCTCTGAGAAACAGCCAGGAGCAGGTTGAGAGCCTGTGGGTAAAAATTAAGGACCAGACCAATAAAGGACTGCTTGTAGTTGGGGTCTACTACTGATCATCTGCTCAAAGGGAGCCTGTTGACGAGGCCTTCTTGCTCCAGTTACAACAAGCTTCCTGCTCACAGGCTCTCATCCCGCTAGGAGCTTTCAACCATCAGGATGTCTGCTTGGAAAGCTACACTGGCAGGCAGCAAGCAATCCAGGAGACTCCTGGAGTGCCTTGAGGACAACTTCCTCATTCAGGTATTAGAGAAACCAACCAGAGGAGAAGCATTACTGGACCTGGTGCTCACCAATGCAGATGAGCTCATTAAAGAGGTTAAGATTGGAAGAAGCCTGGGCTGCAGTGACCACGCCCTGGTTGAATTTGGGATTTTGAGTGATATGGGCCTAGCAAAGACCAAAGTCAGGACCCTGAACTTTATAAGAGCAAACTTCCAGCTGTTCAAAGAATTAGTGGACGAGTTACCATGGGACACTGTCCTTAGGGACAGAGGATCTGATCTGAGCTGGCAAGTCTTTAAGGACATTTTTCTTAGAGCGCAAGAGCTTTCCATCCCCATATGTAGTAAATCAAGCAGGGAAGGCAGGAAAGCAGCATGGTTGAGCAAGGACCTGCTAGCCAAACTTAGGCAAAAGAAGAAAATGCACAGGCAGGGGAAACAGGGCTGTGTGCCCTGGGAAGAGTACAGAAACGTTGTCTGGATGTGCAGGGATGTGCAGGAACGTGCAGGTCCCCAAACCTCTAGGCAGGGACTGGGGAGAGGAGTCTCTCCCACTGTAAGCAAAGAGCAGGTTTGGGATGTTCTAATGCAACTTAACAACTATGAATCTATGGTACCTGATGACATGCATCCCAGGGTCCTGAGGGAACTGACTGATGTAGTCAACAAGCCACTCTCCATTATATTTGAAAAGTCATGGCAGTCAGGTGAAGTCCCTNCATCACTCCCATTTTTAAAAAGGGTTGAAAGAAAGAGCTGGGGAACTACAGACTGGTGAGCCACACCTCTGTGCCTGGCACGATCATGGAACAGATCTTTCTGGAGGCAATATTAAGGTGCAAGACAAGGAGGTGATCTGTGACAGCCAGCATGGCTTCACCAAGGGCAAATCATGCCTGACCAATCTGGTGGCTTTCTATGATGGAGTGACTGAATCAGTTGACAAGGGAAGCCTGACCGATGCCATCTGTCTCGTCCCACTCAGTGGGTTGTGAAGGAGGTGAATCTTTTGATCTCCCAATGGTGTGAGTTCTACTTGTCAGAACCACGAATTGAATGAGCCATGACAATGTCTCAGGGGAACAACATAACAAAGTTTGATTCGTCTGTGGGTTGGGTGTCAATAACTGGCAACTGTGTGGATGACGGATAAAACACTGGTCACAAACAACAATAACTGCTGCAAGGAACTCAAAAATAACCACTGGTTTTATAAGACATTAAGAGAAAAGAAGGATAGGGAGAAAAGAGGAGAAAGAGAGGTGAAGACAGGTTGAAACATGCCACAAAAAACTGGTACAATGAACTCAAAAGCAACAACCAGTTTTTCATCACGCGTTAAGAGGAAAGGAGAGGAAGAGAAGGATAGGAAGAGAAAGTGAGGGTGGGATAGGTATGGAGAGAGACGATAGGACAGTTCCCTTTGCAATCTGCCGTGTCATCACAGGGCCGGAGTCTTGGTCCCCAGGTCCTGGTCTGCAGGTCCTGGTCTGCAGGGGATCGCCTGATCCACAGGTCCTGGTCTGCAGGTGGAAGGTTCTGGTCCACAGCTCCTGGTCTGCAGAGGATGGGTTGCTCCTGGTCTGGAGGTCATGGATCACCTGGTCAGCAGGTCATGAATTACCTGGTCCGGAGGTCTCGGTCTGCAGGCAGGTAGTGGACTGCCCTCTCCACACCTGTTGGGTTGCTACTCCAGTGTGGTGTGCATGCCCACCTTTTATAGTGTTCTGATCCTCTGGAACCACCCTTTGGGTGGTAACATGCAGATAAGCTTGTGTAATATGCAGATGAGCTTGCAAAATATGCAGATGGCCTTGTGCAACATGCAGATGAGCTGTTCCTGTGCAGTCCGTGGTTCAGGGGGTTTGTGCCTGTGCAATTCGATGTTCCAGTGAGTTCAGGAGTTTAGGGGGGGAGGGGGGTCTTCTGGTGGTCCAAGGTGTCCAGCACATGCTCAAAGCAGCTACTGGAAGGCCACCAGAACCAGGGGGATGATGTGCAACCCCCTCACCCTGCTTCTGTGGTGTTTGTGCCTTTTCTCACCTCCCCTGGGCAGCAACCTGAGTTGCTTACTGGCCCGCCCCTGTAGTGATTGTGCTGTCTTTCACCTTCCTGGTGAGACAATCCCCAGCCCTGAGTTGTTTGAGACAAAGGAGGGTACTTGGGATATCACAACAATCTCTGAACTGCCTCTGACACCATCTGCTTGGATTTCTGTAATGCTTTTGACACAGTCCCACATGACATCCTGATCTCCAAATGGGAAAGATATGTGTTTGAAGGGTGGATCATTTGGTGGATAAGGAATTGGCTCGATGGCCACACCCAGAGAGTAGTGGACAATAGTTCTATGTCCAAGTGGAGGCCAGTGATGAGCAGTGTCCCTCAGGGGTCTGTCTTGGGACCGGTGCTTTCCAATATCTTTATCAATAACATAGACGATGGCATTGAGTGCACCCTCAGCAAGTTTGCAGACAACACCAAGCTGAGTGGTACAGTTGATACAAAAGAAGGAAGAGATGCCATTCAAAGGGACCTGGGCAGGCTTGAGAAACAAGTCCAAGTGCAGGGTGCTGCACCTGGGTCAGGGCAATCCCAGACATATGTACAGACTAGGAGAAGAACACATTGAGAGCAGCCCTGTGGAGAGCGACTTGGGGGTTCTGGTGGACGAAAAGCTCGACATGAGCCAGCAGTGTGTGCTGGCAGCCCAGAAGGCCAACTGTGTCCTGAGCTGCATCAAAAGAGATGTGACCAGCAGGTTGAGGGAGGGGACTGTCCCCCTCTTCTCTGCCCTTGTGAGACCCCACCTGGAGTACTGCATCCATCTCTGCAGCCCTCAGTACAAGAAAGATGTGGACCTGTTGGAGCAAGTCCAGATGAGGGCTGGAGCACCTCTCCTGTGAAGAAAGGCTGAGAGAGCAGGTGGTGTTTAGCCTGGAGAAGATAAGGCTCTGGGGAGACCTAATTGTAGCCTTTCAGTACTTTAAGGGGTCTTATAAAAAGGATGGAGAGGGACTTTTTACTTATGTAGATAATGATGGGACAAGGGGTTTAAACTAAAAGAGGGTAGATTTAGGTTAGACATTAGGAAGAAATTGTTCACTGTGAGGGTGGTGAGGCGCTGGAACAGGTTGTTCAGAGAGGTTGTGGATGTCCCATCCCTGGAAATGTTGAAGGCCAGGATGGATGAGGCTTTGGGCAACCTGATCTAGTGGGCGGCATCCCTGCCTATGGCAGGGGTTTGGGACCAGATGATTTTTTAAGGTCCTTTCCAACCCAAGCCAGTCTATGATTCTATGATTGTATGATTCCACTAACTTATTGTTATATTTTTAAGAAAGGTTCCTACCACCCTACAGACTTCTCCTGCAACTCTGTAGGCCACTCTGTCTAGTGTGTGAGGGCTGAAGAACATTTTTAAGCTGAACAGGGCATTGCGCTTGGCTCTACTAGAAAAAAAGGAGTACGTTTCTAAGCTCTGGTCCCTCAAGGATGCAGGTGTAACTTCCAGAGACCTTTAATTAGGTTCCTATGTCTTTGAGAGATTTGTGATTCCTTGCATACTTTTCTGCTGTCCATTTTAGATAGACCTAGACTCCCAGAGTGGCAAGTATGAAAGACCATTTAAATGCACAGTTTTTCCTGTTAACTATGTGTAAAGTATAGACGTCTAATTCAGGGTACCGGCTTTTACTGTGTTAATCGGAAAGGTGCAAGATAAGCCAGGTGGTCAGTTTCATTTAATAGGGCTGTGAGAGAAGGGAGAGGGGAAGAAAGATGCTTCTCCTGTATATTGTGGATTATGATTACCTAAGGCAAATATGTTTTCACAGTCAAATATGCTATGTTTTTCTTCCTACCTGATGCTGAACATCATTAAGCATAGTTTCAGGCCCGAAAAGTCAGCGTTATCCTCACCCTTGTGATGATTATCTCATGGTCTAAACCTTCTGTTGTTATTAGCACCTATCCTCAGTTGAATGAGGACCAGTATACTGTCTCCACAAATTCCTTTCCACACGTACTTTAGAAAGTATGATCACTCTCATGCTATGCTAAAAAAGTGTAAAAGTGGTTTAGGTCTCTTAGTTCATTACTAAGGTTTGGGAAATCTTGTACTGATAAATGTGAATATCAAGAAAATTTAACTTATAAAAATCAAACTGGAGTGAATAATTATTTGAATTTTTAAGTTTATTCCAAGTCAATAAGTTAATCAAAGAAACCCAGGAAAAGACCTCACCCAAAAAAAAAAAACAAAACAAAAAACCCAAACAAACAAAAAACCAAACCAAAAAACCCCACAAACAAATCAAAACAAAGCATAACCATATAACCCTATAGTAGCTGCACATTTTCAGGTATGAACCTTGTTAAATAAATTTTTGGAAGGCAGCTCTCTGAGAGCTGGACTCTCCCATTGAGAGTTTTCTAACTGAAAATCTCGAGACTTGACCATGAGGTAGAAATTATCAGAATGGGATAGTCTTCACTGGCCTTCAGTGTAGCCTTTAAAATTTACCCTTTCTTTTTGTTGATTAAGTATACATTTGAGTAATTACAAAATAAAGACAGAAGACGTGAAAAATATCTTTTATGTACTATAGCTGGTCCCTTTAGGTGAGCAATAATAAAAAATTTAAATCCCTGCAGATTGCTTGCTTGATATTCTAATATATTCTTGATCATGATAGAAATTGAAATCACCGTAGGCACTGTCTGCCTTGGCTTTGTATCTTTTTTTTTTTCCCCTAACTCATTTATGGGCAAAACCTCCGATATATATATATGCTCACTAGGACTTTGAAACCAAGGAGAAACAGTATACCATCTGAAAGCTCTCCATGCTCAAAAGTAGTGACAACATGAGCTAGAACCTCAAACTAATTCAAAGCATCCACTGTGGTCCTACCCAGCACTTGGGTTTCTGTAAAGATGCAGACTTGCATTTATGAACCAAGGCGGTTCACTTAATAGATACCATAAAAAAGAAGGAAAAAAAATTATTAAGTTAGACCCCTTTAACATAGTTTGATTGTTAGTTTTGTTCAACACAGTCCTGTTTTTTCTTTTGCACATTACCTTTCTCAGAAAAAGCATTTTTTAAAAAATGATCCTATTACTCTAATAGTCTCCATTTACATTCTGAATTTTCATTGTGTCAGTTATCCAATCCCATTTAAATGGTGAAATCTGTGGGCCTCATGGCTATTTTAATGTGATGCCTTTCATGTCGTAATTGAGAGGAGTCTCCGATGAATAAAACAAATGCTTTCAGAGGAATCTCAAGCCCTCAACAGACATCAGCTAAAATGTTAAGAGTGCCTCAAAGTCCCTCTGGTACTATATTTTCTAACCATGAAAGAAATGTCATTATTGTAAATTCTCAGCCTTTGTCTGAAAATCTTGTACCAGTTCCCTTGAGCGTCAGTTCAGTTAATTAATTCAAACAATTTCCTCTCTAATCTCTAAAACATTTTCATATTTAAGACAATAAATGAGACACTTAAGGGGCTCATTCGTTGTTGGTCATTAATATGCCATGGAATTAAAAGAATTATTGCTGGCCTTCAGTGACATGAATAATTTTCATATGGTTTGGACCCATACAAGGTTAAAATTATGACCTCTCAGTGCTCAGGCAAATGAATATAATGAAATACTTTGAATAGGACTAGCCACTCCTTTCTCTTTCTTGATATCTAATTTGATACTTAACCACATGATTTATGCCAATTTTGGGATCATATTATTTAATGATAACTTTAAGATTAGTAATTAATTTAGCAGTGGATTGATTGCACTTCTCCTGAACCAGTGCATAAGGTTAATGCAATAGGAGTCTGATGGGTCTGGTAACTTTGACAGTAATTGGTTATTACGTTACATGTTAAGATAAGGAGTCAGCAGCTGAGAATCCCCATGAGATTTGCAGGAGACAGAGCTGTGTGTTTGCAAACGTCTTTTTCTTCCTTCAAACATGAGGTTTAAAATCATAACAGTTATTTTTGACCTTCAAGGTGATGTTTCATAAGGCTTAGTTCTAACTAACATACAGATTATAGTAACGCAGCAAAATAATTCTCTCATAGGGAGATCAACAAAGCAATCCGATTCCCTTTTTGTGCTCAAATGTACTACTTTGGTGCAACTGTCAAAATTACATGCTGCTACCATAGAAAAATATGTTTCTTGATACTATCTGATGTTCAGATTAAAAAGCTTGCACAAAAGCCCAAAATATATTAATATTTTTGTTCATTATTTAGTGGCAAACTTTCCTATAATTTTGAATTTTATTATTCATAATTATAAAAACATGAATAAATAACTTGGTACTAATCAGTTGCACTGATTATCTTCTATGAAAAACTAAACTTAAGGGCACAGAATAAACAAAATATTTGTGTCCTTATTAGCTCATTTTATGAATAACTCATGCCTGTTGATAACTTACGTAAAGTGTCAGCACATGGATTAAAATACATTTTTGAGAATACAAAATATTGATAAAATAATAGATAAGGATAATAGAGTTGAATCAAATATATTATCCAAGAGTCTTTTCATTCAGTTTCCCTTTGAAGTCAAATCATTAGAAAGCTTTTATGGCTTAAGAATTGATTTACTATGCTCACCGAGCTCTTTAAAGATATAACACCTTGTAAGTATGCATGAAAGAAAACTGTGTGCAGAGTACATATTTGTATTTTGATGGTTATATGAGCATGGTTTATCACATCTAAACTATTATAATTCCAAAGATGAAATGGAGAAGTCCACTTCCAAATTTCTGAAGTATTCATAGATAGGCTGTTCAGGTGATTGCAAGATGGAAAAACATTGAAATCCTGGTTCAGATGCTGTGGAAATTAACAGAGGCTTCTGAAAATGAGCAACACCAAACACATTTCAAGCCCCTGAGAAAAGTTTGCGGTGAGGACAACAGAAATTAAAGGAAAGGGTATATGAAAATATTGCATGTCATATATCTCAAAGTACATCTTCTGAAGGTCATGTTTTCATGAATTAGATTAGGCACTGTCAGTTACTTCCATTTCTGAGGCATAGCATCGGTCACATTGTGTTAGACAATGTGATACAAAATGACTTGACATAATGCACTGGAATACACAGCACTTCAACTGGGAAATTTAGAAATAATATTTGGGCATTTTCCACCTGTCTGAACCACAAAACACCTAAACATGATTGCCAGTCTTTGCTTAAAGTTTGTCCCAAGTCTTTGAATATCAAGAGTACAGGAAATTTGGACTGATTTTCATTGTCAGAGCTATGTGAGGAAAATTGCATGCCATCTGTTTTGGAGCAGTGCTTTCCGGTCAGCCAGGACCATTCTGCTAGCACCGAAATGTACCACAAAATTGCAAATATACTTGAGATCAGGGGCTTATGTATCTATTTGGATTTCTTTTTTTCCCTTTTCCTTTTCTATTCAAATTCTTCTGTGACTGAATACTGGTGACCATGTAGAAGCGGGTAGGGGAATTTTAATTTCCCTGGAATAGAAACTGCAGCATGGTTGAAGGTAAAAGTCACGGTTAAATTCTTTCAGAAATATCCCCAAGTGGATCTGAACTCGCTGCTTGCTTCTCTCATGAGCACCTGGCACGAAATGAACAAATGCAATATTACTGTAAAACACTGAAAGAAAGAACAAAATCATCTGTCCAAAATGAAAAAATTCAATCCAGAGTCAGACTGCCTGACAGTTCAAAGTATGTTTCTCATGTACATGTATAGAATTATAAACACAAATGTAACATGTGACGAGCGTATCCTGAACCTGACTTATTACCCAATAAGGTAATCTAAATTAAAAAGTTAATATATATATATATACACAAAATTATATAAATATATATTTCAAAAACTTCTCCTTATCTAAACAAATGTTCCTAGTATTTCCATCACCAAAACAACTGAGAAAAAAATGTTTAAGTACTTTAAATACATTGGCCACCATTTTCAATAAATGTTACACCATATTTTGACACTTTTTACTGAGGCCTGACAGCATGACAGACACTACCATCTCTTGACTTCAAGTTTGAAAATCCTAGCACCATTGAACAAAATGAAAACAGATTAAAAGAGTTATCTTAAGGACAAAAGGCTTTAGTAACCTACCTTAAAGCATGCTGTTGCTTTTCCTTAGATCAGGATTTTATTCTAAGTGCATAGAACTTTCATGATGTTCCAGAAAATTAATACTCTTGTGGAAGTAAATGCATTCTTATCCTTAGATCTTATGCTCCCTACAGTATTACATTTTATTTCCCAGCTTATGCCACATGCTTTTCTGTAACGGCATAAAGTAGAATTTGCAACCTCAGACTGTATTTCCTGATCCAGAGCACCGCAGCCAAAATATGGCAAACAAGCAACTACTGCTGCTACTCAGCAGTGCTTCAGAGGAATCTGTCACCATTAATTCTCTGAGACTGTAGATAACAGATAACCACAAAGAATATTTTCCTTTCTTCTCATCTGCCTCTGTTGGACCGTAATCTGTTGGGTTTCTAAGACTGTTGGATTTCTAAGATTGGTGCAAACATTAGCACACCGAGTTATCCTAGAGTGTCAAAATGAAATTGAATATGCAGAATTGGCTAAGTATCGTACAAAAAATTTGAAATGTCCAGACCGTTAAACAGGGGACATGTTTTCAAAGGGAGAATTTAAGTCCTCATTGTAGGAATAATGTATTTTGCACTGGGCAGCATACTCAAGAATACAGAAACAATTCTAAATAGGGAAGATGGAGAGGGGCACTACTGTAGATCTTTTCCATCTCAAACTTATAATAATTTTCTCATTTATAACATATAGTTAAATAAAAATTCAAGTACACCAATGATGAACAAAATCCACCATATTTTTGAAAAGGACAAATTACATCTTCATAGCAACTTCCAAGATGAATTTGTGGTTACATAATTTTGTGTCACAAACACAAAAGAAAACACATACAAAAAAGAAGTCAATCCTTTTGGGCAAACTCTTAAAACTCATTTTTTTCCATGAGTGCATAAATAGAGTGAAAACTATCGACTTTTGTACTCAGCAATCTAGATTCTCTCACTCTGTTGCTTTGGGGTTTTTTTGCTGTCTTTACCATTTCCTGTTAAGGTTTCTGCATTACAAGCACTCAGTCATATGCAATCTTCCTGTTTTCCCATGACATTTCAAAATTAATCTTCTGCAAGACATTTGGCTAATTTTAAAGATGGTTGTCAGCTTCTGTTAAGGTTCAATGGAGAAGAGTAAAATAGTGTGTTCATTCACCTATATTGGTAACCAGGATCATAAATTCCACAGGGAGAGCTGGGTCCAGACAGCAAACTGGAAGGGGTAAGAAAAAGCGTTGGAACTTATTCAAGTGCTACTTTAGGTCATCAGAAGACATATGGCTCAGTCTAGCTAAATATTTATCAATGGACACCAGAAGCAGCTATCTGTCCTTCATCAGCTGAAAGGTTAGGTACTATAGTATTAACCAGTAGACCACAGAGATGAGAAAAAGAGGAACACACTTGTGAAGACAAGATCAGAGTCTTCAAAGGGGTTTAGGCTCTGAAATCAAATGCAATCATCAACTATCTTGCTTGTAGCTGCATAGCTGTCCTCTGTACCTACCTGTGCTCCAACAAAGCAAGCTGTTCTATAGCTGAGTACTCACACAGGTGAGTGACAAGGCCAATTCCAATCTTTTGGATTGACTCTGTTTGGAACAGTGGTCTGAAACTGTCTCTCCTGCCTTGGCAGAAAATCATAGAATCATAGAATAGAATCATTAAGGTTGGAAGAGACCTCAAGGATCATCTAGTCCAACTGTGTGTGTCCCCCCCACCACCTATTACCCACTAAACCAGGTCCCTAAGTACTAGATCCAACCTTTCGTTAAACACACCCAGGGATGCTGACTCCACCACCTCCCTGGGCAACCCGTTAGAATGTCCGATCACCCTTTCTGAGAAGAAATTTATTCTCCTCTCCAGCCTAAACCTTCCCAGGCGCAACTTGCAGCCATTCCCCCTTGTCCTGTCACTAGTTATCTGTGAGAAGAGGCTGAACCCCAGCTCACCACAACTTCCTTTCAGGTAGTTGCAGAGGGCAGTAAGGTGTCCCCTGAGCCTCCTCTTCTCCAGACTAATAGAGAATCCGATAGCCACTGGGATGCCCGAGATATTCCTGAAGGAATTTTCTATTCCTTTCCTGTTAAAAGAGGTTAATTGAAATGGGAGTGGAACCAGCCCCACACATGACTATACTAGCCACCATTGTCCTCGCCTCTGTGATTTTTAAATGGCCCAACTTTTAGCATATCTTTAAGCAGAAAAGCAAGCTGTGTTATCAACCCGTCTTGAGATCAGATGTCATAACTGTGAATACAAACCTGAGATACCTACTTTACTCCAGTTTAGTTACTGACTCTCTTTGAAGAAGCCTTCTTGCTTGCTTTTTATTAATCTGTGTTGCTTTGCTTGAGATGAGAAACCACATTGCTTCTCATGTTACCATTACTTTGCAAAAAGTACTGAAGATTTCTTGCATAATGTAAACAAGGGAGAAAGAAATTATTATTTACAGTTCAGCAACTTGGAATGTACTTTTACAGGGGCAGCAGAAAAGCAATCTTTGGTCTGAGGTCTTTCTTCCATATGTGTCAACCTCTACTGTCCAGCTGAGGACATTAAGTTCTTACCGACAGTTCCAAATACCTTTTTACAAAGAAAACGGTTACCCAATTTATGTGTAAGAAAGGGAGCATTTCTTCTTTAGTAAGCATGTTCTCCCTCACTTGGTCTCCTTTTCTATTTTATTATATTGACTGTTTTTAACTAGTTTAGTTTGCTTGCTATTCCTGACGGCTCTTAGCAAACACTCAGGTGTAAATGATAGAGGAGAAAGAATTCTTATCCTCACTCTCAGAACTTCACCAACACTGTCTCTTTTTGTTTTGTTTCGTTTCTCACTGGTATTTTAATTTTTGGCATGTAAATCTAATTTTCTGCCTGTTCTTAAATTTCTGCTTTCTACATGGATTTTACTATCACAAAAAATTCATGTATGGGAGCTTGGTTACTGGATTATGGCTATTTTTACAACGTTAGAATCATAATTGATATTATTTAATACCACGTTTAGTTTTCTTTATTAGAATTCTAATTTTATGTACAAATGCTTCAGTGTCTTGCTTCTCTAAACCAATGCTTGTTTACCAAATTCTCTACATTGTCATTTACATTGTGCATTTAGACTTGACTTCCAGTGGGGTTTTTTATTTCAGATAGTATGCTTTTACCTCTTTTCCTCAGCAGCTTTAAATCTCTGTTGATGCTACCGTTTTTGTAAGTCCTGTAACAATATGTACAACTTTCTCTTTCAGGGAGGCTGTTGAAAGCAAAGATGCTAACCTATCATCTGAGAAATGTTTGCTGTGTTCTTTGAAGAAGACAAAATTCTTTCCCCTACAACATTGGTATAACTACCTAAAAAAGCTTTCATATCACTCTCCTTCTTTGCTCTTCTTTAGTATCACAAACATCTCTGTGAAGGTCATGTGTATTGCCCCTAGCACAAAATCTCTTTTTTGGTTCCAGAAGAGGTTTTAATCATATCAGATTTTTTTGCTTGGGTCGTTCACTCACATTACATGTATTTTCTTTCAGATATCCAGCAGCATTACTGTGACATCATTTTGCTAATATGCAGAGGGCAGGATATTATTCTATTTCCTTAATCTGAGATTCAGACATCTAACTGTGATGAAGTCACCATAATTACTAATTTCTCTGGTTTTTTTACTTCCTCCCTTAAAATGTTCAGCTTGTGGTCAGTTGTTCTCCTGACTTCATTGTGTTTTTTTTAAACGTATTTCAGCATTTGTTTTCCAGTACAAAATGGGTTTTGTGAATATCAAGGTTAAATTATAACGTATTTTTTTTTCTTTACTCTTCTTTTTCCTACACCTTTGCTACAACATCCCGCTGCTTTACATCATTTTCCATCTGTATCATTTCATGTAGCAGTATATTGTGTCTCTCTTCAAGGACTTTTAGAGTAAAGAGTCATTGCAAGTATGTGTGCAACCTCATTCAGATTCTTTTGATCAGTGATATCATATGCCATTCAAAATTCTGTATCTTTTATTATAAAGCAGAAAGCACTTTTCATGAATTCTTGTGTTTCTTAAAAGTCTGCATCCATAAATAGGAAATATATATACATTTCATATGAAACTGTCTTCCATTTTTCAATAACAAACTTAACTGCTCCAGTGTTTTTCTGCATATTAGAAAGCTGTTAGGAAAACAGTTTGGTAAGCCAAGATCTCCTGTGGTTTTAATCTACAACTCACTGTTAGATCATGCAGATATTATTCATGGAACAAAACTTGAAAGGGACTCCTGCCTCTCTGGATGCACCTTTTGATGGCACAGTTGTAGGTTGCCAGCAAGAAATTCATATTCCACCACATATCTCTGCAAGAGCTTGAATTCTCTAATCTCAAACTTCATCATTAAGTAGCTTACTCCCAGAAGTATGTAGGGAAACATGAATTTAATACCATCCCACCTACGGTAATATACCATCCCCAGTAAATTCCTCCTTTCACTTCCCATTGACCAGCATTTATGGATTTCTATTCAGGTTACAGTCTTTTGTGAATTCTCCTTTTAGACATAGAACTCCTTCAGGGCACTCCGCAGGTACTTTTTTTAAAAAAAAGAACACATTGATATCAAGCATCATAAGACTTCTGTGCATGTACCACACAATCACTCTTTTTGATATACTGGAGTATGGACCATGCCATAATTTCTACCCAGGCACAAACTCTTTGGGAGAGAGAAATAGCTAAAATTTCCCTTCTTGTAGGGAATATTATGAACAAGCATGTCAAAGTGTCCCATATAATAAAATATTATCTTATTATCTGTTCTACATGAACATGCATCTATATGACACTGGAGCATAATAGTGTGAGCTCTTAAGAAGATAAATAATGTCAAACTTCATGTTTCTCTTGAGAATATAACTGATATCACATTTCCCTTTGCCTACAGGAATTTGGGTTAAAACAGAGAAATGAAGAGGAGGACCGGAGAACTTAGTGATAAAGGAATGCAAAATGACTGCTACTTTTTAAATTAATATTATTATTAGTTTAAATTATTTGGCTGAACATGTATATTTCATGACAGTGTGATTCAGTCTTCATAGAAGCATTTTCACATACCCAGTCCTCCAAGGTTCCATTTATTCAAGTTATTGAGTCCTCCAAGTCCTTCATTTATTCAAGTTAAAAACGGCAACAGCTCTAAATATTTCTATCATCTGAGTAACTGTAAAAGGAGGAGATAATGTTGTACTTTCACAAGGATTAACTAACACTTCACCAGTAATATTTATTTACATTCCTTCAGGGAGTCTTTAAAATTGACCCTTCTCTCATAAAACAAAGCAATAGATGTGACAAATAAGCTTTATGATGGAATCACAGCAATACATTCAACATTCTCTGAGCATAATTTTTTCCTGCAATACAGTTATTTCATCAATTTTCTTCATTAACAGGGGACAGGATATATTACATTTGGAGGAAAAGGAGGAAAAGGCAACTACTGGAGTACGTTGTGTATGAATCAGAACGCATGATATACATTTATAACTGTAGTTTTAGATACGGTTCCATCACGCATAAACAGCATCTGGTTTACTTAGGTGTCCTGGTTTCAGCTGAGAGAGAGTTAAATTTCTTCATAGCAGCCAGTATGGGGCTGTGTTTTGGATTTGTGCTGGAAGCAGCGTTGATAGCACAGGGATGTTTTTGCTGTTGCTGAGCGATGCTCACACAGAGCCAAGGACTTTTCTGCTTCTCGCACTGCCCCGCCGTCGGGAGGGCTGGGAGTGTGCGGGGATTTGGGAGGGTACAGACAGTGCAGCTGACCCCAACTGACCAAAGGGACATTCCATACCATATGGCGTCATGCTCGGTTTGTAAGGGGCTTGGCGGGAAGAGGAAGGGGGGGCAGCGGCGTTCGGAGTGATGGCGTTTGTCTTCCCAAGTCACCATTACGCGTGACGGAGCCCTGCTGCCATGGGGATGGCTGAACCCCTGCCTGCCATGGGGAGCGGTGAATTAATTCCTTGTTTTGTTTTGCTTGTGCACGTGGCTTTTACTTCACTTATTAAATTCTTGCATCTGAACCCACGAGTTTTCTCACTTTCACTCTTCCAATTCTCTCCCCCTTCCTGATGAGGGGGACTGAGCTAGCATTTATGTGGCGCCCAGCCAAAGGCTGGAGTAAAACCATGACATTAGGTCTGAGAGTAGAGCTCAAGATTAGATGACAAAGGTACCTCTTGGCAAAGTACAAAGCAAAATGCTAACAACTTGTGTACAGTAAGGTAAATTAATTCTGGTCTGAGATCTGTGCCACAGTTGAACAATCCATGTGATGATTTCTCAAGAACAAGGACAGTAGTCAGTTATAGAAGATCAACCTTTACAAATAGTGATTATACAGAAGTGTATATACAGAGATACTTCCATACTTCCTTTTATGCTCAAATGAAAAGAATAATAATATCACATATAGGGTAAAGTAGAATGTCAGTAAAGATTGACTTTTTACCTAGAACTGTTGCAAGAATAGTCTGTCGTCTATAATGAAACTATTATATTGAAAAGTAAACACTGAAGACTTGTCTCCAGCTTCTGGATAAGTGGACTAACATGTACACTGAAGTGATTTGAGAAGACAGCATTGTGTTTTGATGGTTTAATCATTCTCTGCATGTGCCGGTGTAATACAGTTTAATTTCTTCTACCATCCTGATCAAAATTAATGGCAGAAAACCATGGTCAATATCTGTCTTTCTGAGGACAAAGAACAAATATCCACTTTGTACTCATTCTTTTGTTATTAAAGAAGTGACTCAATCATTACAGATTACTTCATCCATCAAAATTCTCAGAATGTACAGGCAGAATTTCAACTTTCTGTCTGAAGCAAAGGATATGGACCAATTATTAAGTCCTACTTAATACCATACAGGAAATGAAATTAAAATTTTATTTATGAAAATTTATGTATGAAATTTTATTTATGAAACTCTAGCATGGAGGCTTTCTGAAGTGTCCATAGTGCAGCGCTGGTATACAGGCAGCTTCACACATCAAAAAAGGCAAAACCATTCTTTTTACAAATACAGTTGTTACAAACTGCTGTATTTTTGAAACTGAAAGTAGGACAATTGCCTGTGACCCTGTCCTATGCCAGCCAAGTCTGAGCTCGGCCACGTTCCCACCCCGTCCCCATGGCCTCATAGAGCAGTCAGGGATCCAGGGGGCCCTGGCACCATCAGACCCAGCCCCAAACACCAGGATGGGTGTCCTGGGTGTATGCCCATCCCTTAGGGCACTTGGCCCAGCAGGACCACCTGGCCCCATGCCACCACTCACCCCCATTACACCATGGCAGACCCTCAGCAGTTGGGTATGGCATCCGTCATGAATCAACAGTGTCTTGGCTGTGTAGGTGGGGACTGAAGCCCCCATTTCAGCATCGCCATAGGTGGCCTGACATGACATGATGAGGGTATTTTTGATTACTATAATATATTCTGTTTAGCAATATTCTTCATTCCAAAGTTCTGCGATTATATGTCAATGAACTATTATTTTAATAAATGAATGCTATTAACCTATGATTGTGTTATAAATTTATTTTTAATTTTTGTATTTTAAATCACTTCTCAAATGATTTAATATTATGTTAGGTTTTATTACTTTGTGGATTTTGCTTCACCTTTTGTCTTTGATTAAATTTAATTTCCAGGAGTTCTGTAGGATTCAGGGTCCCTTTTAGAATAACAATAATTATTGCACTGAGATGCTTTACTGATTTATTGCATTTAATTGAATGAAAGTCATTGTAATTTTGTTACCAGAGCACAGTGGTTAATGTTTTAGTGATTTCATAAAATAAATCCAAACAAACATATGTATCAAAAAAGTAGGGCACAGAAGTTTTAGTTCAACAAAAGAAAAAAGTGTATCAATGAACCAAAAGTAACAATTTAAGGTAGTTCTGCCATAATTATAAATTAAACCTTCTGCTTTCATAAATTGCCGTGGCTTTATCTAGATGAAGGTTGTTTCATAGGTCTGTCAATATGTCAATAGAGGCTAAGAACATGGTCAAATCTTCTTGAAAAATATACAGAATTAAGATTAATTTTGCCTAACTTCAGAAATCTATAACATAGATGTCTGTATTTGAATTGGGTGTGAATATTCCTCTTTCTGACAATGATGTAGAGAAATAGGCTTATCTGCACTACAATTAAACTCATTTTAATATCTTGTCTTATTGATAATAAATGGCTGCTAGCACAACTAATACAAAAGTAGATGTTTACAATATAAACATCTAAAGTTAGTTATGTTAGATGCAAAGAGCCTAACTGAGGTTTGTGGAAATCACGTAAATGTTGTACCAGTAGTATCAGTTTTCAAAGGGATAAATAATCAAACATTCCACTATAATTGTTGAATGAATACATGCACTGTACTTGCATGAATGCTGTCCATCTAGTGTACTCATAGAGCAAGCTGAAAAACACTTTTCAAGGATGTTTTCTCCTCTACACCCTTTTCTTAACGTCACACCCTCCAATCACTCCAATGATATATAAAGACAACTTTCAGTGGAAAATCTTTTTTATTTGACATGTTTCTGAACAATAATGAATGCATCACAAGCAGCCAAGATGGCCTTTTGCACACTAACCCAAGGTTCAGAACACTTAAAAGATGCAGAGAAGGATGAACACTCCCCAGCAGGGTCTATGAAAGCAGTATGATCGTACTGGCATAGTGCTGAAACCAAGCCGGTAAGCTTTGCTGGAGATGATTATCGTCCTTCCAGATGCATCAATATAGCTCTGCATGACTCTCTGCTTTGCTGAGTGGACTTACTGGCTTAGGTCAATGTTAGTTTAGAGATCACACTGCAGCATCACAGTTTTTTGCCATAAATATTTCAACTTTACAACTGTAGGAGTAAGGGATAAGAAAATTAAAACATTAACAAAGGAAAAACTACCTCTGACACGCTCCTATGTTAAGTTGGGAGGAAAATATAATATTAATTCTCTTGTTTATTCTTACAACTACTCTCATTAGAGCATCAACACTTTTTAAAGTCTCAATCTTTCTCAGAAGATGCTACATTCTGGATATCTAATTTCAGCTGCTTATTGCAGTTTGAATGGAAACAACAATGCCCACTCACCCCCACTTTATTTTGAGATAGAACCAAACAAGTTCACTCTCTTGTTTTTCTAGACTTCTGTTCGTAATTCTTTATAACATTCAAGGACATGAAATGAGACAATGATTTATAGTCATCTTCAGAGAGTCTCACAAAGTGGTATCCAAATCCAGATTCCTATCCACTGTTGAACAATTCCTAAAAATCTAGGTGTAAATTTAGCCAGCTTAACAATTCAGCATGTTTTAGCCATGATGATTACAGCTCCCTGTAGGGGTGATATGAATTAAACCACAGAAACATGTCTATTACCTGGTTTAATACAGTTAGCTTAGTTTACGTATGTTATAACTTGTATTTATACATGCTTAAATTGTGAATTACCTTGTCCTCATCATAAAGATCACACATGATACTGCTACGTTTTCAAATTGTTGTAACTTTCTCTGTAGTTTCAGAATCAGCCTGAAAAGTCTATGCAAGTGGTAGGGAGGATTGCATACATCTATCCAGTGATGGCTGTTTTTTCAGAGTCAAACAAACAGGTTTAAAATTTTCCAAATTCCAGATTCAGGTGGAATCTGAAGAGGGCATTCCTGCCACTAGACGAGTCAGTGCATGTGGACAGAATGACTGAGCTCCAGGTATGTGATGGTGTGGAGTAACACTTTGTATTATGCATACATAGAAAACATGATCCATGGTGTTGTATGGGAACCTACACCATTGCTAATCCCTGAATTTCATTTGTCACATGCCTCCTTTGAAAGACCTGATAATTTACTCCTACCTTCTGCTTATTATCTTTTACTCAATCATTTGCACAAGGAGACACATTTTCTCATTCCTCCATTCTGCTTAAGTTTCCTAAATGCCTTTGATCACGAAATTTAGCAAAAATCTGTTTGGTATCCAAGTATATAAATAAGATCATACTTCCTGATCTTCAAAACAAAAACCAAAACAGAACAAAACAAAAAAACCCACCCCAACAAAACCAAGAAGTCTATAAAACAGGATTTTTTGTCAAAGGGCCTTGTTGATCCTTTCACAGTAATTCATATTTTAACCAGGTGTCCACTAATTCTGTCTTTTTCCAGTTTCTGCTAAATTATCTTGTACAGACATCAAGTTTACAGGTCTTTTCTGTGGATACTCTGCGGAGGATTTCTTAATACCTGCACACACATTTACCAGCAGGCAGTCAGTAGGTGCCAAGGAAGTTTTCTGTTGTTAGAAAACCTGCTACTTAATAGTCTTGACATTTTTGAGTAAAATCCACTGAGAAATATTTATCTTTTATTATGTCTCAATTTTTGCCATAGTCACCTCAATTTCCAAAAGATTCTTCTCCAAAGGAGCTCTGGCAAGGCAACATACTTCAGACCCAAGGTACCTCTCAACTAACTACTTCCAGTAAGTTAAGTAAGTTCATTTAGAAATATTTCTCTGTAGCACAGTGTATAATATCATAGAAATATGTCCCTGGAGAAAACAGGTATGGTTCCTATATTATGGAATATATCCTTAGAACTACCCCACTGAAACAGCAGAAATAATTATATACTTTATCAAAGGCACAAATCTTGTCACCTCAAATAATTTATAGCTGAAAAAAGATTTTAGGCAGCAGTGCCAGTGTTGATTCTAGTAAAAAATGTACAATAGTTAAATTATACCCTCACAAAAATATCTAGAGTAAAAAAATTGGAAGCTATTTTTATACACAGTTTCTGAATTTAGATCATGAAGATGGAATTTAAAAAAAAAATTGAAAGGTATGTCCAAAGTTCAAAGGAAACTAAACTTATAATTTCTATACCATCTTGCTTATGAACCCATGGAGAAACTTTTTCACGTAAGAGATGTCAAAGATGTGTGAATTTATCTGTTATTCTATAAATCTGACTAGAGTTAAGGTTCAGCAAACATTTATGATAATAGGTTGCTAGTGTTAGTATTTTTCCAGTTATGCAAAGGATTCTCCTTCTTAAACTTGGTCCTTTTTTCTGCATAGCTGTTATAATTGCCTGGCAGGGATATTCCATGAGAAAATAAAGGATATATGCCTCTGCATAAAGGATCATTTGTAAGCAACTGCAGTAAAGGCCAATCATAAAACATCTTCGCTATGAAATTTGGGATCTCATCGTTCCATAGGCAGAAGTGAAACTAAAGGCAATTAACATACCTTAAACACTGGACCATGAAACCTTTAGCTCTGCAATTATTCACAGAAGTCAATAATGTTAGAAGATACTCATCAGAGTACATCACAGTGAGTAAAGGTTCGCACTCTGGCCCTGCATAAGAAGGCCATTGGCCTCTCTTAAGGAATATGAATGATCCATTTAATTAATCCTAGTTGTACAATGAGGAAGTGGCCATGATATATACTAGGAAAACATTTATGTTCAGGTCAGGGTCAGGACCCAATGGCATTGCACTTCATCATATATCTCTCCAGATTTTGCTGAGTGAAAAAATAACTAAAGATCAGTACTGTTTTAGCTGAGCAGACACTTACCTATGGTAAGAACAAGAGAGGAGCTTTCTGTGCAATGGCCAGGGTGTGTCTTCAGAACACAGAGAGCCTCACTGCTATTCCGAAGCCAGCACAGAGTGCATTCAATTCAAGATTTCTTCAGATTATAAGAATCCCTCTTCTTCACTAAATCATCCAGGAGGAAATATGAGCCTGATTTCTTAACCATATTTCAGTCAATTAATGTGAAAAAAATGTTTACTTAGTCTTTTTTTCTTTTTACTTTTTAGCTTAGTAAGATGAAGATATTTTATGCCCCTGAATTTTCCTTTACATTGCCACTGTAGCTTCTTGATCTCATGCTTTCCTAAGCATATATTATGCTACTTGTTAGTGCTAACTTTTTATGCTAACAAAAAAACCCCCACATGGATAAAAGGTGGAGAACAAGTGGAACCAGTAGACATGAGTAATACATGCTGGAATCAACATAACATTTACATTCCTTACAAAAGGACGTGTGTCTAAGCTTTAGGACACTGTGAAACAAATATCTTTCAAGCTCACTACTGAAAGACAAGGTTTACACTAAGCTGTCCCAGTCAAGCTGGCAAAAGTCATGTTTTTAGAGTGAAAAGCAGCTTTTATGTAGAAAATATGCTGTGTAGACTCATGATGCCAGTCAAAATATAAGAAAGAGAATTGCCCAAACATGGTTTTGCAATTATGTTCTAAAAAGCTTACAAAACTACACAGTATTCAATATATTAAGAAAGTCTCACCATGAAATTATATCCTAAAACCAAACTGATATAAACAAATTTCTTTCTTTAAGAATTTCTTTCTTTAAGCTGTTTGTGTTTCTGTCTCCAAAGATAAAGGAAGTTACAGAGAATCCAAATCAGCAGATGTGTTTAAAAATGTGATTCCTTCTCAGGCACCTGCATTCCCATTGAATTAACTATGTGATGTCACAAATTACACACTCAACTGTAAAGCCTACAAAATTAGCTTGCTCAATTTTCTCAAATAAAGTGAGTGTTCATTCATTCCTACTTGTCCTGGTTTTGGCTAGAATGGGGTTAATTTTCACCAGCAGCTGGGATGAGACACAGCCAGGACAGGTGACCCAAACTGATCACAGGCCATACCAATTGGGGTATTCTACACCATGTGACACCATGTTCAGCATAAAAGGGGACTAGTTCTGGAGGGGCTGGTGGCTCCAAGATGCGTGGCTCAGGGGTGGTCTGGCCTCAGGACAGGTTTGAGTGTGTGATCTGTGTTGTACAGTCAGTTCTGCATATTCTGTTATCAGTATTGCTGTTGTTGTTTCCCTATCCCTTTGCTGTCCCAGTAAACTGTTCTTTATCTCGACCCAATCCTTTGCCTTTGTCTCCCATTTTCCTCCCCATCCCACCGAGGTGGGGGGAGGGGTGAGCAAGTGGACGTGTGGTGCTCAGCTGCTGCTAAACCACAACACTACTCATCTTAAATTTTCACTCCCAAATGTACTTTTCAGTTAGAAGGATCTAGTGAGTAAGAAACAAGTTAAGGTGATCAAAGGCAGACGATTGAACACCACTAGTTTCTCATACTTGCAATTTCCCATGCCATAAAGAGACACTTTCCAAAGAGATACATACAAAAGATTTCATATATGTCCTTGTGGTGTGTTGACCTTGGCTGGATGCCCACCAAGCCACGCTGTCACTCCCTCTTCAGCAGGACAAGGAGAGGGGACAACATAAAATGGAAAAAAACCATGGGTCAAGATAAAGGTAGTTTGATAAAGCAAAAGCAAAGGCCACACACAGAAGCAAAGGAAAACAAAAGAATTATTCTCTGCTTCCCATCAGCAGGTGATGTCCAGCCACTTCAGGGGAAACAGGGCTTCAGCAGACATAGTGGTTGATCCAGAAGACAAACCTCTTGTCAAGACAAACAAATGTCCCCTCTTCCTTCTCCTTTCTCTTAGCTTTTATTGCTGAGCAGACATCATATGGCATGGAATATCCCTTTGGTCAGTTTGGATCAGTTGTCTTGGCTATGTCCCTTCCCAAGATCTTGCCCACACCCAGCGTACTGGCAAAGAGGAGGCAATGTTGGAGATGCAGCCTTGGTGCTGTGCCAGGAGAGCTCAACAGTAACCAAATCATGAGTGTATTATGAACACTTTTCTAGTTACCAATACACAGCACAGCACTATGGGGGCTTCTGTGAGCAAAATTAACCCTATCTCAGCCAGATCTAATGCAGTTGTGGTGAACCTGTTATCTCTTGCACTCACAGAATCATCAAACTACAGAAATGTTTGTTTTAAGGGACCTGTGGAAGCCATCTATTCCACCTTCCTTTGATCTTTACATGCCTGGAGGTGTATTTCAAGAGGGCACGCCCACTCTAAGACCTTTTTAGGGAGAGCCATGAGGCTGACCAGGTCCACCAAGCCCTATTCTCAGAATACTGAGGCATGTAAAGATCAAAGGAAGGTGGAATAGATGGCTTCCACAGCTCCCTTACAACCAACATTTCTGTAGTTTGATGATTCTGTGAGTGCAAGAGATAATAGGTTCACCACAACTGCATTAGATCTGGCTGAGATAGGGTTAATTTTGCTCACAGAATACTGAGAATAGGACTTGGTGGAACTGTGTTTTTGTTTTCCTGGAACCTCTCTCAATCCTCATGCTGTTGCACAGATAATTGATACTGGCCCTGTAATCATATCAGCCAACTCTTTAAATGCCCTAATCTGGATCTGAATTGAGACAGCTTCTCCAAGTCAATAGGAGGCCAAAGAATTTTCCCCATCTTTTTCATAGGTAGTGCATGAGAAACAGTTTATGTGTAGCTTGCACACAGGTACACATGTGAATTCAAACAGTGATTGGTGTTCAAGTGAGTTTCTCTACAGGTAAAAATGTTAGAATTCAAACACTCCAAAGACCCCCGTAGTACAAGAGTTATACACAACTATTACAAAGGGAAAAAAAAAAAAGAAAAAAAAAATCCCACAATATCAGCTGGCAACAATTTTCCAGATAACTGATGGAGACATGTCTTGTTTGCCAAAACTCTGTCCCCTACAAATCTGCTCCCTGTGCTAAATGGCTGCTATTGTTGGTATCTTTCAGCTTCTTTCCCCATAAGTGAATTTCAGCTGGCAACAAGTAAAAAATGCCTATTCTTTTTTTATGAAGCGGGTGACATCTTTAGTGCAATTACATACACAGCTGCTGTGGACAAGTGATGCTTTGCCAAGTGCATCCTATGCTGTCTCGTTTCCCTTTTTTGTGCTGCACTGTTTCCTTTCCATTGTCTCCTAATAATAATAAAAGAGAAATCACCAAAGTTGAATAAAAAAGGCTTGGTTTTTTATCATGTTTTTGCTTAGGTACACAGCGAGCATGAGCCCACCACTGAGAAGGGATGGCTACAGACATACAGCTTTCCTGAAAAGAGCCTGTTAAGGAAACGGAATGACAATAAGGGACTCAAACTCTTTAATACCAAGCCTGGTAAGGATACCAGGAGATGATGGTATTGCAACAGACTTCATATGGAACTATATGCAGTAGTAGAATGCAGTTATTGCCAGTTTACTGCCACCTTAGGATAGGTTCCATTAAGTCAAAAACTGAAATAATTTGGATGCTGATATGACATGAGGAGAGGCTCAGGATCAGATTTTGAACCTCTGAATAAAGCATAGGAAGTCTGCACTGATCATGATAGTTAGGTACAACAACCTGTTAAATAAGTCTTTCCTATAAAACCCACCTTTCCCTTTATAAAACCAGTTCTGGTTTCTTTTCCTTGTTTATCTTCCCCAGTCCAGCTCTTTCTGCCAGTTCCCTATCTTTGATAATGCCGTTTTGTACTCCTATTAGTTTACTGGGGAATAATGTGTATCATCAGCTTTGTTGCCTCTAATATTGGCCTCTTAGCCAAAGTGAGCAATACATTTAAAATAATGGGGGGAAAAAAAAAAAGCAACTCAAAAGACTTTCCTTCTATTGCAACAGGCCATATACATTCAGGTATTTAAAAAAATTGTTGAGAAACCTCAATGAATAGACTACAAAATAGCAATACAAAAATATTTTCTCTCGCTAAAAGGTGTTACATTAGTTTGCTTATGTACTCCAAGCTAATATTAGCATGGAAGAAATTTAAATTCTTTCTTATAGACTATGTATGACATTTCCATCTTCTTTCAAACCCATGAATGACAGATGGGCCTAGAAGAAGAAATGGAAAAAATGGAATTCCAAACTGAGAAAACACTTTTATTTCTTTTTCTTCCTAATGAAGTTGATATACAGCCCATACTGCTGTACATGACTTTCTGTAATACTCAAATTTCCATCTATCATCTGACCCAGATTTAAATTTCAAATTTCATATATCAAACATTTTAAGAAAAATATTTTTTTCACAAAACACAAGAGGCATGTGATTTGTACTCTGCATTGTCCAAGAGCTCAGTGATTAAGAAAATGTCTCTCACTCACTCAGGTTCTAGAAACGTCAACTTTCTTTTGCTCTTTTCCCTGAAACAATTTGACCTCATCTTGTTCTCCTCTCAAAAGCTCACAATGTTTACTTCAGCAAGGACTGGAATCATCAGCAAGTATATAATTTCCTGTAGGGTGATTTGAACATCAGGCTGGATAACCATTCTGTTTCAATATTTGATGTAAAGTATGCATCTTTCCTCTCAAGATACCTGATATCTCAACAATTATAGCATTTACCAAAGCTCTAAGAGATGTAGATAAAAAAATTCTCAGGAAGAAGAAAATGAAATCATTACTGTCTCAGTTCTTACAAGAGTGAAAAAAATCTTAATTGTTAAGTGAAGGATGGTAACTTCCCTTTCATCACATCTGAGATTTTGGACTTGGATACTTCACGGGTCAACACTACTCATAACTTCAATGTGAATAAGCACATAGTTTCACAATAACTGAAAATTCATCTTGGGGTGAAAAAATTAACGTCTGGTTCGAGAAAAGGTGGCCTGCAGAGACGTGGAGCCCACACCAACAAGGAACATCTGTCATCCTGTACTATGTGGCAGCTGAAATGGATCAGGTGATACCACGGTGGAGCAAATAAGTGGAAGCTTGGAAGCAAGTGATTTTCATATCTGGTCGGATTAGACCAGGTGTGCATAGACACATACAAAAAGTCTTATGTTTACTCTGAGATCATGCAAATGGGCCATTTCACATTTCATTAAACACAGAAGAAGGACATGTTAAACAAAGTTTGCTTAACATATAGATTTTTTTTAGTAAGTCAGTAGTACATAGTCATTTCCTATACTAAGAAGTTAAAGTGAATGACAAAACTATTCCCTTAGGCACATTCAGATAGTATAAGCATCATTATATAGAAAAGAATGTGGCCTTCTGTTGAATTTCCTTGCGTTTCCTGAAAGAAGCATATTAATTATTCCAAAGAACCATTATGTGATTAAAAAAAGAAATCTTGTGATTGTACTTCAGCATGATTTTTCCTAAAAAAACCTGTAATATTACTTGCTTTGGGGCTGAATTCCGACATTTCTCTCTTGCATGATTTGCTGACATCAAGTAAGTTTGTTCCAAAAACCTATTAATTTCTTTAATTAAAGGCTTCTTCACACTCTGCATAATTTCTGCTACAGATTTGGGAAGTTTTCAAGTCAAGGCATATCTATTTCAGGGCCACATGGCAAGAATACAAGCTCAAACTTTGAAACAACAAACCAGAGCTAGCCTAGGCAAGAATTGACTTTTAATGTCCATAATTCACAGGGTTGGAAAGACAGAAAGTGTGTTATGCAATGACTGCAAGAAAGGTTTACATGGCTGTTAAATCACTGTAATAGCTTCACATTCTACTGTTCCAAGGGATATAAAAGGTGGTGCTTTAAAGCACGACTTTCTCTTGTTGTTGCAGTCTGTAGTCTAAACAGCTGCCACTTAGACTCCCACATTCACTCTTCTCCATAGGATTTTAAAAATTATGGTAGAATTATCAACAATTACTGTCGCTGAGTATAAAAATGCTGGATAACAAAAGCTGACTGGTGTGGAATATCTACACATCTCCTTGAACACAAATAAAAATCTGATTTTTTTCATATTATACTGAAAATGCCACATCGCAATACATGTGAGAGTTACATAAACATAAAGTTATCTAAACACATTTCCATTCACAACCTCTTATTAAAGGTATCTTCCAATTAAGTTAGATAGATAAGCAGTAATGTAGATTTGATATGGTACTTCAGATTTGTTGTAATCATATAGGAAAGGATACAGGGCACTTAGGTCATTAGACCCTAAGTCTGTTCTTTCATTTGGGGATATTGTAACATTAGCAAATAAATATACATAAAAATAATGATATTTTGTTAATGTGGTTTTCACCAAATGTCCCAATATATGTAAAGTTTAAGAGGTGAAGAGGAGATTGTCTGCCTAGTCCAAGAGCTATTTGAAATACATTTTCCCAGCTAATTAACAAAAGAAGGGGTCAGGAAAGATTCAGTGTTTCAACTTTAACTAGAATGCAATTTTCCAGTCGAGCAGTGGGGGATATTTTTCTCACTCATATACAACCCTTCTATACTGACCCCAGAATATTTTTCTTAGGAGGTCCACACAAGAATTCTTGAGACTACTTTATGGAGGAGAGCGATGCAACAAGTGCATTATCTTCAGCAAATCGTTACCATCTTTTGGAATTTAGATAACTTGCCAGGTCTATGCCAAAATGATAAGACATATAAGATAAAGTCAGATATCTTGCTATATGCCAAGTGCATCATTGCTGGGCAGAGAAAGGTGTACTGGCTGACTCTTGCATTAATTTACAATCTAGCAGAAGTTTGTCCCATTGCACATTAAAATGAAATACATTTAAGATGTACAAAAATTATTGTCTATAATTTTTTCTATAATAAGTCTATATGTCTATAAGTTTTTCTATAATAATAAAAAAGAATCTGCCAGATTTACATCCCTATTTCAGCAGCAAAGAACCTTAAAAGACACTGAAATGAAGAATGGAACTGTCTTGGTTCACTCAATCATATTTCTTTTCAACAGGTTGCTGACATAGCAGTAGAAAATGTACAAAAATGAATTCTGACTCTGTGCTGACAAACAGTATGAAGGATGTACTTCACTTAAGTGCATATTGGCCAATGGTGTATGGCTAAGAACATAGGCCTTGTCCTGGCCACTGCACAACTTTGTCAAATTTTCATCAAAATGAAAAAAAAATCTGTAGCTCATTAACACATTCTTTGTACGAGCTGGTGAATTGAGTACGCTTTTCTTCTCACCACCTCTCACTACCACTTCTTTGTGCAGGAATTGTTGTTCACTACTTATTTATTACAAACACAATTACAATATTTGTGCTATACTATTTATTACATAGGACACTGTGATAGGATCTCATTGTCTGTCTGCAAACAGAACAAAATTAGTACTTCAGGCCGTTAGAGATCCTACTGCCTTACTGTTGGAAAGAACACCAGCACTGGATTCATATAAACAAAGCAATGAGCACAGGGCTACAACAGGAGGATACCGATTGTTGTCACAGTGGTCTGCAAAACAGCAAGTGGGGATTTTTCTATACTTTGTCAAAGTACAGGCTATTAAGGAGAAAAATAATGAATAACACTATGTTGCCTTTTTGGATATTTATGGTCATCTCTTTCCAAGTTTGTGAAGCATTGCTAAAGAAAACACAAACATGTTTGCTTGATTGCAGTGGAATGCCAGTAAGTAAAGTTATAAACTGTCACTGAAAAGAATTAAACAATCCTGACTCAGATTACTTACTGAATCCTTCCTAGTTGTTTCTTCTAAATACAAGTTTGTTAAAAATTATAACATTTGAACAGAACACTATGATCCACCATTCTTATTTATAAATAGAAGCAGGACTTGTAGCTTTAGCAATAAAACCAAATGAGTGGTCTTTGCATTAGGTTAAATTGATATATTTCTTTGTAGATGTATTGCTGGTTTTCTGGAGGATTTTTCAAGCATGGATATGATTATATAACATAGCACTAAAGCTAGTTCTGTTAAATCATTAAATAATGCTAATTCCAGTTGAGCATTCAAAAAAGATAATTAGAGAAAAATTAAAAATATGCCTACATGCATTTATAAGTGCTGGTAAATGTGGTGAACCTCACAATAATAATATTAATTGTACATCTCATTAGATTTTAAATTTTTCCATAGCTTTCAAGGTTTTTTATTTCTCTAAAATGTAGTTGTTTACCTATTATGACTTAAAAACCATTTAACCATAAATTCGTAAAAGATCACCTTCTTGTATTTTTCACAAGAATGAAAGCACTTCTAGCAGCAAATTCTTAGTTAAAAATATACTGAATCATTATTTACATGTAATTTGTGACTGCTGACATTCCAAAAATGCACCAGTCATCAGCAGGTTTCTGTGTTTCAAGAAGCATAACAGTCTTCCAAGGTTTTGTAGAATAAAATTCTATTAATACGGTCAATATTTTCATAGCATGGAAAAAGATTTCCTGTAACACTTGTAAATGATACACCCTCATACTCTCTGAAAAATAGTCACCGTGGATGATGATGGTGCTACTTATCGCATCTCTGAATGCCCATCAACCCCTGGTACAGCTGCCACGTACAGTGGGACAAAGGCTCCCAGGACAGCAGGTGCCTGACTGGAACGAAACTAGTTGGATAAAACTCCCTTCCCTCAAAGCCCATTCCAAACATACTAAACCATGGCCTTTATCATTTAACGCAATTTGAAATAGATATTGTGGTCCTCCTTTATCATATTACATAGGTAGATGCCCACTAATATGTACGGTGAAAATAAGCCAGGTGAAATATAAACCAGTAGCATTTCTATTCTATCTTGACTAGTTGTTCTCTTTTTTACTTTCCCACTTGGTAAAGAAAGTGCACCTAGCCCGCATTTCCTGTTCTTTTTCCTGTTACTTGTCATTTCAAGGTACTTTTACTTTGGCAGGAAAACAAATTTGTAAAGTGTCATGTAAATGAATAACCCTATAAAATGGTTTGATTATTAAAACTGATAGTATAAATACTTTTCTGAGTAAATCATGGCCTTCCACGTCTTTCCGATACTAGGTATAAAGGGAAGCTTAGCCACTGTAGTGACCAAGTACTGATAACTGCAGCCATTAGCCCAGTATAAGGCAGAAATAGTGATAATATCACCAGAGGAACGCACCATCTTGTGAAAGTGGATACAGTCACACACACAGAGTTACAGGATGGATACTGACATATTAGCAAAATTGCAGCCATCTGCTCTTGACTCTTAATGTTCTTGCACCGATCTAAGTGCTGAACTGGGGAGCCTGGACTGCAACAGCAGCAGTCGGAGAGACTCTCTGTCAGGGCTTGTGGGCTAGGTGCAGTGCTCACTACTTCTGTAGAAGAGCTGTGTGTCTCTCCGTATACACTGTTAGTTTCTTTTTGATGCAACAACACTTTGTATTTCATACTTATGTTTTTAAGTATAAATTTAATTTAATTTAACTTAAAGATTTAAATAATATACTAGCCACTTTCTTCAATCTCCAGTTCCCTTAAGACCAGAGACGTATTTTTTTAAAATTAAAGAAAAACTTCTAATTTTTACATTTTCTCTTTACCTCTTGCACTGCTAATAAGTCCTTATATCCTCTAATAGAATAGAATAGAATAGAATAGAATAGAATAGAATAGAATAGAATAGAATAGAATCATTAAGGTTGGAAGTGACCTCAAGGATCATCTAGTCCAACCATCCCCCCACCACCTATTACCCACTAGACCACGTCCCTAAGTACCATATCTAACCTTTCCTTAAACACCCTCAGGGATGGTGACTCCACCACCTCCCTGGGCAACCCATTCCAATGCCCGATCACCCTTTCAGAGAAGAATTTTCTCCTCATCTCCAACCTGAACCTTCCCTGGCGCAACTTGCAGCCATTTCCCCTTGTCCTGTCACTAGTTATCTGCAAGAAGAGGCCAACCCCCAGCTCACCACAACTCCCTTTCAGGTAGTTGTAGAGGGCAATAAGGTCTGCCCTGAGCCTCCTCTTCTCCAGACTAAACAAGCCCAGTTCCTTCAGCCGCTCCTCATAAGACCTGTGCTCCAGCCCCTTCAATAAATCACTTGCTGTTGCAAAAGTTCTGGACAATGGTCGTGGTTTGATCATTCAATTTGATCATTCTTCTTCTTCATTTTGGANACTTTACCGACCGACGACCCGACAGACCAGAGGCGCAGCCCGCGGCGAGACCATCCTCGAGCAGCCCCGGGGCCCTCCCGGCCAGTCCCTTTATAGGGGCGTGACGTCACGTGGTGTGGAATAGCGGCCGGCCCGGCCCGGCTCACCTGGCCCGGGCCTGAGCATTAACCCCGGCCTGGCCAGAGCCAGGACACTTGTCTTAAAGGAGAAGAATTGAGTTAACTATTTGAATTAAATTTTATATTCAAGCTTGATATAATTTTTTCACAGTCACAGGAACTCAGACTAATGTTTAAAGGACTCTTTATAGCCTCATTATGCATAGAATTGCGAAACACATCAATTTTTGCACAGATCTGTCTCCTTTGAAGAAAAGGAATGCTGCAGGCCTCCACTCTCAGTTTATTCATTGTTACAAAAATCAGTATTTAGGCATGTCGATTTATATCTTCTCTGCAGAGTGAAAAATACAAAAATCCAAGACTGTGGTCTGATATTATGTCACAAGACTATCTGCTGTTTGATAACAACTCTTTAATGCTTGGTCTCATTCCTCTCCAGATATTTCTTCTCTCAGAACCCGTCCCCAGCTATATGACGTGAGACCTCTTGTTCCGGTACATCTACTTCTTTCAGACAGAATAAGATTGCTTTGAGCACATTGTTCCTCTTTCAACCACCAAAACTCCCGCTTGATTAAAAAGTAGGAAATGTTAGCCATCATAACAGGCTTCCTGTCACTTTTGAATTTTACTTGTCTCTTTTAGCCTGAAATCCAGAAGTCTACTTGTGACCTCTGTTGTATATCCACTGTCACTACGAACTCTGGATTTTTGGCAGCCATTATCCATACTCCACTTCGCTGACAGTAAGGTGACCTTCACCCCGTCTACTCTGACAGCTGCTTTATGAAACTGTGAACAGTTCCTCATTGCTGAATTTCTCACTGGATTCCTTTGCTGCATATACTGTCTTATCTGTCCTGGACCGAATGACAAAATGGCTGGGCAGCCCTCAGTTTTTCCTGTTTTATTCAAATGTTGGATAGTACTATATAAATCTACATCCTGCAAGATTAGGAGGGTTCTGTATTTCAGTGCTCTGTCATCCTTTATTCCTCTCCACTGCCGTTGTGCCCTTCCTTTACGTTGTCTGATCAGTACATAGTCTGTGGCTTGATGATTATTTTATACTGTTTCCTGCATCTTTGTTTTATGTATATATTTAATAAATTTTTATAAGAAACCAATAAAAGGAAATAACTTCTTTCTTTGCAACAAATGCTAGGAATCCTTCATTGCTATTGTTTCATACCAGCCGACATTGTCAAACATCCTATTTTCAAAAGATTTCAAACTAAAATGTATTGCTGTGAGATTTAGGACAATATTATCATTATTGACAGGAGCACATTTGTGTTTATTAATGGCCAAGACGCATCTGAGAATAATCTCTATCTGTTTTATATTCACCAGCAGATTTTGCTGAATATGTTGCAACCCTGATGAGCAGCAGGATGTGGGCAAGGGCTGCATCAAGAACACCATGAGGCATCTACATCCCTAAAGCAGAACTGATCAGTTTCCTTGTGTCAATGGCATTGTCAACATTGACCGGAATCTGTAAGGCATAGCAAAAATCAAAGTTTAGGGAATAAATTAGAATAGAATAGAATAGAATAGAATAGAATAGAATA
>VWZZ01002314.1:588-12983 GCA_013399095.1 Psophia crepitans | reverse complement strand
GAGGTGCGGCCTCACCAGAGCTAAGTACAGGGGGACGATCACCTCCCTGCTCCTGCTGGCTACACTATTCCTGATACAAGCCAGGATGCCACTGGCCTTCTTGGCCACCTGGGCACACTGCCGGTTCATGTCAAGGCGAGCATCAAGCAACACCCCCAGGTCCTTTTCGTTCACACAGCTTTCCAGCCACCCCGCCCCCAGCCTGTAGTGCTGCCTGGGGTTGTTGTGGCCAAAGTGCAGGACCCGGCACTTTGCCACACTGAACCTCATCCCGTTGGCCTCTGCCCAGCGATCCAACCTGTCCAGGTCCCTCTGCAGAGCCATCCTACCCTCCGGCACAACGACACTTCCCCCCAGCTTGGTGTCGTCTGCAAAGAGTATGCATGCATACTCTAAGTTTCTGGCCAAAGCAAGGCTACAGTAAGAAGACAGTAGGTCTATATTCATTAGACGTGAGGTCTAATGAGCAAATTGCTGTATGAGGTTATTAGTATTGTTATTTTAAAGAGTTAAGAGGGCAATTGCTGCAGATTCCTTCCATTGGAGGAGTATAGATTCTTGTTAATTCATTTAGGAAAAATGTGTATTGTTCATCATCCAAATATGCTTTAGTTAAAAATAGGTAGTAGACTCTTAAACATTGTCCCTTTATTTCACAAAAGAAATCAATGATTAGTCGTGACTACACAGAAATGTAAGGTAATATTCATTACCCCACTTAGATAAATCAGAAATCCTTTATAAATTCCATACACCTTAATATTCACATTTTTCTTATAGTTTTTAATGCTTAATATCATAAGTATCTGAAAAATTACTTTTTGCTTATGTAGATGATAAGGTCTGTTCCCTGAGAACCTAAAACTGAATTATTCAGTGCTCTCTGACAACACTCAAGACAAATTAAATAAAATCAAAATGAATCCTGAAGACTTTCCCCTTATATTCACATTTTAAAATAATAAGCCCTGACAAAAAAGGCACTACCATCTCATATGGCCCAATTAGGAGAACTAAAGACTTGAGGCCCTATTATTTGCTATGGCAATTTCATATTGAACTACATTGGAATGATCTGCCAGAAGCCTGGCTGTATTCCCAGCCTTAAAACTTATGCACAGGGATTTGATTGTCTGAGAAGAAAAAAAGACTTTGGTATAAAAAAATTACATGTTTCAGAAATAGTTAATAGTAAAAAGGGGGGGGGAAGTTGCTCCATTTATCTCACAGAATAATAAAAATAGACATATGTGTCCTATTTACATGCAAGTTAAACTTAGTGACAGAGCCAGTATAAGGAAGGCTACCCAAGGTCATGGATAGCCAGTAATCATCTGGGATTAAACTGAAAATATTTTTGTTTTACCTATCTTTAGTCTGATTTTATTTATAATGCTTTTTAATAATTCTTATCTGAAGCTCCAGTTCAATACTTACACAAACTTTCACATTTTACATGGGATAAGTACAAAAGAACAGTTTAGTGTTGAAAAGCTTTTCTACAGAAAGACAGCTGTCAGTTGTGTTACCAGCACTAATTGATCAGAATGAACATATAACCAGAAGGCATTGTCGACAACATGCTTGTATTCATACCAGATAAATAATCATATACTTAAATATCAGTCTTTTAATTGATCTAATCCTTTACAAATATGAATCAACAGAAGAGTAAGGAAAGAGACCCATCCAACTTCATCTTTTTGCGCTTTAGACAATTTGAATGAAAAGACAATTTCCAGTCATATTATAAAAAATACATTTTCTATTCATTTTAATCAAAAAAGGAAAAAAGATAGGAATATTTTCTCATGTCACTCTCATTCACATATCTTACCATTTGTAGTAAAATGCCAATATAACTTCAGTTTTAGAGAATTCGCACTGAATAAGTTAATCTAAACTGGCATTATAACCCCTTGTCACAGAAATATCAGACATTCTGATTATGTATGTGACATAAATGAATTCTGTAAGTCAGACAGAAAACCTGAAACAATAAAATATCTATGGTGCTATTTTGGGTATTATTTCTAAATGCATAAAAGAGATGATGCCCTCAATAATGATTTGTATTTTTTTTACAAGTTTATATCTTAAAACTTTGTCTAATTGACTGCTGAAAATAGAAGCTATTATTTGTTACTTATACTGATACACCATCTTCCTGATTGTAAGTACTCTGTAAAATCATAATCATACTTTTCTCCACAGAGTTTACAATCTAGAAAGGCAAAACACAAATAAAGGTTGAAAAGAAAAGATATATCAGAAATGCAAAAGAAAGAATGAAAAAAATCCTCATTCAAATATATTACTGTTCAGATGTCTCCAAGAAATAAATACTAGATTTCATCCCTTTCATTTCCAACATGTATGATTACAAAGGTTACCTTTTTTCTGGAATTTTAAGGTAAACTTCTATGTATCAGCAGCAAACTAATTGTCACCATGGAAATAAAATCCTCTTAACTCAAAAATGTTTTTCACAGATATGAAGGAATCCAGTAGGGTTAAAGGACATTTCCATTCTGTGAATTGTGTTTAGCCTTCACTAAAATTTTAAAAGGGACAACGATCATAAATTTCTTTTAATAGGCTCAGTCCACACTATTTTATATCTCATACCATAATCTCAACACTGAGAACAGTAAAAGGAAACTCTTTAAGAAATTATAGCAATCTGATACGGAGGAATGGTCAAATGAAACAGTTAAGCAGTTTGAGTATTAAAATACTTAATTAAATAAAATTAAAATAATAGTATAAAATTAGTTTCAGTTTAAAAATCAAGTTTCCCTTTTCTTTGTTCTTAAGCAATCATTAGGTAAACATTCCAAAATGTATCCAGTTGGAAGCTGAGAAGTCAAGCTAAACAGGGATACCTCAGTATTAAAGACTTGGTGACATTATTTAGCCTTGCAGTACATGTAATAGAGGAAAAAAACTTACTTCCAGATGTATATTGAAATCAGGAAAAATTAATTTAGAAATTTTTCCTTAGACTATCTGGATCACTGTGAATGGAGACTAAGAATAGACTTCTCATTTGCTTCCTCCTTCAGTATGATGTCCTAACAGTTTACTTCACCAGTAGTTTTCTAGAGAATTTTGTGCCTATTAATAGTAGCACCAGCAGTAGTGCTAATAGTAGCGCTAGCAGAAATGGCAACCTTCTAGGCCTGTTCACAGACTAAGATTCTGACGTGTTGCGCTTCACACAAAGTCAAAGATGACTCTTGTGCCTTAAATCTGCATGTGCTAGACTGTGCTATGTCAATGAATCCATAAGGAACCATATGTTCTCCAGGTTGATCAGAACTGTACTTAATATTTGATAACATTACAAGCACATCTTCTGTACACATTCGAAAATTCATTTTGTTCATGTTTTGAAATGCCTGAATAGTTACTTCACACAACCCACTTCAGCTTTTATTATATTGATCCAGCTTAACAATGGGCTGAGGAAAAAACATCACAAGCCTGTACATCACCCCCCCACCCAACACATGGCTTACCACTAATTAAGCACCATCCTACATAGAACAAAATCTTCAATGAAATCTCGTGCCTGGAAGCACAGATACACCTGGACAAGCCCTGTCCGTCTTAAGTAAGTGATCTGCATGCCCAGATGTAGCAGTAAGCTCTGAATTTGGCCACTACTACTGAATATTACCAACAATGGAATAAATTATAGATAAAGACTTCCCAGATCTCTCTTAGTTGATACATTTTAAAAAATGTGTGGGCAAAGTCAACATATGACATCCTAAAACTGTTTAACCTAAAGATCCTAACAACAGATTTCAAAACACAGTGGAGAAGGCTGCTTAGAATACCAATTTAATGAAAAACTTAGACTAAAATTGTTTTAAAATAATCATCTCACACATTACCTGAAGTCATCTTCATTTCTTCATCATCTTATGAGATCCATTAAGGGCAACCTTTGTTTAATAGCAATATCTGACATTTACTGCTATGCCTCAGATAGACAATGTCCCTTTCGATTTATGAAGTCATAAGTGCATCATATCTCTTTTCAGGAGAGCAATGTGTGGTGATTGAGTTTTGGGGTTTTTTTTAAATAACAAAACAATGTTTAGCTGCATTAAAGTAGTTGCACAGTCACTGGCATGGGGGATTTTCATGGAGTAAACAGACTTTTTGGTGTAACATATCTGAGTTTGATGAGAACAAAGTACTGTCTGTAAAAAAAAAAAAAGTGATAAAGCAACGTAATCAAAGCTTTTCATAAAGGCAAAAAACCCAATTGCTGTATTGATTCCACTAGTGCCTGTTGGAGTCAGTTTTATCCAAACCATGGAACTCTGGATGGGCTTTCAATCAGATAGTTCTTGACTTGGGTTTTCATCAGAGTATTGTTTCAAAGCAATATTTCAGCTAGTGTTTCAATACAATATTGAAAGTTCCAGGCATTCAAAAGTTAGAAGCAGGCTTATAACTCTCCTAAAAAGTCATAGAATTTTATTAAATTATGTTTTGCATATGATTTACTTTATGATTTCTGCATTCTTAGGGTTTATTCATATATTGTTTTCAATATTTTCATGGAAGGAATCTTTTCTCCAAACTGATTTACATTTAAGATTTCTAAATAGTCTATGTCTTACATTAAGTTATTCAAAATTGGCAATACCAAATGAATAGTAGCACCTATTGAACTTTCAGCCGTGCCTAGATCATGTGTATGAAAGATAGCTCAGACATGGCAGCAGAGCTGCTGTTTTTGCCTTGATCCTGCCACAGATGTCACACAGGACAGGTGTTAGGCAGACGTAAATGTAGGTGTGATCATAGCAGACCCCAACCTTCATATCTTTCTAAGTGGTCTGGCACACACCAGTCTTCAGCAGCAGACCTTGTTCTGAAGATCTTCTGCCTTCAGCCAGCCCTGCTGTTACAGACAGGGAAGAGGCTCCCAGTAACACTACCAGTAACTACCCTTTTCAGACGATTTATTCTGAATTATGTTAAGTGTATTTTTACAAAATGGGGATAATTTTACATTGTCTCTTTCACAGCACCATCCCTTTCATAGCCTACACTTTAGTTAATTGCACAGGTTTAGGCTTACTTAATGTAATTTCACCAGAAATATGAAGTGTCAAGCATTCATGTAGAATTTTTATTCTCCTTGTGGGTCTTGTAATGACCTCTTGAAGATTAAATCACTGGGAATAAAGTATTTTTTTTTGCCTTAGTTTCATTTTTCCAGAATTCTGAATGAAAGTGAAATTAAAAGGAAACTTTTTGTTTAGCAACCGTTGCAAATTATACAGTGTCTCATGCCAAAACAATCTGAGAATGATGTTCGTCAGGCTCAACAAGATCAGCACTGCTATGGGAACATTGTTGTTAGATAACCATGACCTGCTGTGAGCAGACAGAGCAGAAAACGTTGCCCATGCAAGGCTGGTAGCCACCATCACTCTTTTGTCTAGGGTGTTTCTTTGGGCAATGCATGGGGGTGAATATAGCATGAAGTAGCTCTGGGAGTTTGGAGATGACTGCATACAAAAACTGCAAACTTCACACTGGCACAGACAGGCACAGAAGCAGAGCAGAGCTGTGGAACTGTGGGGTTACTTCAGTGTATACTTCCTGTCAGGTAGGTGTATATATTTTTGACTAATTTAAGTTTTATTCTAATTTACATGCCTTAAATTAATCAAAAATATTGACAGGCAAAATGTTATATTGCAACCAGAACTAAATTTAGGAATCTAACTTTACCTTAATGGCTAATTTCCACATACCAGTTCCAAAACAGAAACTATTACCTCATTTTATGTGATATTAATAAATGCACATTATCTTTCCATTATCTTCACTCAATAGGAGTTGAAGACCTCAGAATATACTCCTACCCTGCTTATCACTTCTGCAGATCACATTTATGATCATACTCAACATAGCTCTTTTCTTCTGATTTTTCCAAACTCTCTATAATTCTTTTTTTCTCATATTTATGCCAATATTACAACACGTAAACAATGTCTGACCTAGCTGTTTCAAAACTAATTTAGATATACCTGTATGTAGTCACAGTGGTTACAGCTACAATACCCTCCATGCATGGGATAGATCACATGATCACACCTACATTGTTTTCTTTTTGCTGTTCTTTGCTGTTAATCTCACATATCATTGCTTTCATTTGGTCCAATGACATCTTCTACGTTAGCGTGAATTTAACCAAATAATGCTTTGAATATGAACAAATGTATTTCTTTGAAACCTCTCAAAGTTCTTCAATTCTGCCTCCTACTTCTTTCAGCCTCTTTCAGCCTCACTTAGTTGTATGGTCTTGGAATAGCGTCATGGTTTTACCCCAGCCGGCAGCTGAGCACCACGCAGACGCTCGCTCAGTCCCCTTCATTGGAAAGGGGGAGAGAATCAGAAGAGTGAAAGTGAGAAAACTCGTGGGTTCATGTACAAGAGTTTAATAAGTGAAGCAAGAGCTGATTTGCACAAGCAAAGCAAAACAAGGAACTCATTCCCCACTCCCCACGGCAGGCAGGGGTTCAGCCATCCCCAGGACAGCAGGGCTCCATCACATGTAATGGTGACTTGGGAAGACAAACACCATCACTCCGAACGCCACTGCCCACCCTTCCTCTTCCCCAGCCCCTTATAAACCGAGCATGACGCCATATGGTATGGAATGTCCCTTTGGTCAGTTGGGGTCAGCTGTCCTGTCTGTCCCCGTTCAAAAAAAAGCATTTGAAAGTGCAAGAACAACAGGTTTTGTTTGCTTGTCTGTTTTTCAAGATGTTTGTTTGGGGTTTTTCACCCCAGCTGCCATCCTGAAGTCAGTGGGGAAAAGGCTGAGATACCAACCTGTGGTGTAACAGACAACAGTCTTAAAATGCTACACCTGTACTGTGTGAATGCAACATTATCAGCAATGAAAATGGATGAAAAAAAAAAACATATGTGAGATATTAGTTTTACATTTAGTGGATTGATTACTACTTAGGTTTTCAGTTAGAATTTCCAAGAAAGCTGATAGCATAAGTATGGAAGCACAACATTATCAAATGACCCATCTAACTGGAGCATATGAGAAGAGTGCCAACCAGACTGGATGCTCGGTTCCAGGCATGGGATATTTTAGGGAAAGAAACAGTTCTGTCATTATAGAGTGTTTCCGTCTCTTCTTCCCTGAAAAGGTCAGTAATGACAGGTTGGCTTGCAATTGTATAGTCTGTTTCCCCCCTTGCCCTTTTCAGAGGCAGAATCCATGCAAAACTTCTAAAATACCATGTAAGCTTGAAGAAAGGGTTAGAATAGGTTTGGAGGAAAGTGCTGGTTATCAAAGTCTCTCAAGTGAAACATCATTCTAAGACAAAGGCTATTATAAAAATCTTTTCAGTGGGGAAGTTTACTCTCTCTTTTTAATTCACAGTGAACTTTCCTTTTAAACATACAAGTCAGGTTTTCAATATGTGTAAATCTTCACAGAATCGGTCAGAGAAGTAAGATTTATTTCCATCTGTGATTTTACTTTTGGTTATATCTACTTATTTTATATAAACAGGGGGTTTTAATATTGATTTTAAATGAATGTTGATGATGAGAATGAAAGCAAGAAAACCTCAACAGGAAGGAAATGCCATATTAGCATATGGTTTAACTTTTGGATAAATGGTGTTAATGATAGTGTAGAAAGTAAAAAGTATAAGTTAAATCTAGGAGGGGAGTTCTAAAGTTATTACTGTCAATAAATTGCTACTGTAACTTTAGACTTTGCCCCAAGGCAAGTAGTTATCCTGAGAATAATTGCAAATAACTAGAGGTGTCAGAAGCAAGGAGAGAGAATTTTTACTTCTAGAAAAAGAAAATGTGCACAGGTTAAGCTTGTTGCAAGAAAGTCTTTTTGTTTGCCACATTTCTTTTAAGGTATTCATTAGTAATAAAGTCCAAAAGCAAGGATGGATGAAGAAGAAAAAGGAAAGGAATCAAGATGTAATGTAAGGTTGCTACTTAGACACAGAGAACCCAAGCCATATTACTATGCACATCGCATGGCTTGTAAAAGCAAATATTCCTTTTTTTTCTTCCCTCTACCGTGCACAGGTAAAGAACAAGAGCCTCAATTTCCTGTTTAACTTCTGCCATTGTTATTAATTACAGAGTTTTTGTGGAGCAGGTGTGGAGAGAGATGGAAGGATTCCTAATTTCAAAAGGGATAAGATAATTCAAATCAAACTCAGTGGAGGATGTCACCCCCTCTTTCATAATGTCACCTATTCTGGCAAAGGAAGCTAACTCAACACCTCAGGCAAGATGCCATTTGTCTGATTGACTTCATTTTTTCATAAACTGTAAGTTACACATTAGGCTAACAATATACAGGTGAACTTTATAAAAATATAATTAAAATTGGTGTCATTGAGCCAGCAAGAAAAAATCAAATTTAACTGGCAGTGGATGCAACAGAGCTATCTAAATGTCAGCGACTGTTCAGAGCAACATGATCAGTGCATGAAGATTGCATATGAAAAGTTTTTAATATGCACGTAAGACCGGTGAGTTTAAGACACTCCTAAAGGCAAGACAGTAATGAAGAAAGCATTAATTAAAAGTTCCAAAACATTTCAAATAACTTTTTTATTTCCCAAAATTATAAGAAAGAAAAGAAGAACAGTAAGACAGGCAGATCTAAAGAAAACCTTTTTTAGTGCCTCATCCCCCGTTATGATCTAAACAGGCAGACAAACAGGAACCATGAATTAACAGGCTTTTACAAAAGCATGTGCCAAATGTTACCAAAGTCTTCCTATTTTCACCACTGACAACACAGATTTCTTTGTCAGTTAGTCCTATAACTTGTGAAAATCTTCAGCTCCTCTCATCTCTATGAATTTGCTGTACCTAGACATAGTGCTTCTGGTCCATAATAGCCAGAAACCATAGTTGATCTTTGTTTTCTGTTTATACAGTCAAACAATTTGTTCCAGCTGCAATCATCTGGATTTTTATATATATTCTTCTCCTATCTGGTATCTTCCTCGCACACAAACACATATACTTTCCTTCCTCTGAGCTGTGCACCATCCAGGTGTTGATGTCACCCCATTTATTCATCTTTGATGCTATTACTCCGACACTATAATCTGAGTTCCTCTGGTATTTTCCCTCTTTATATCAAACTGGTTTCATTTTCCTCTTTAGTCCTCTTTCAGTACCTCATACAACTTCCCACTTGTTCACTTTTGCTCTTACTACTTGTGTTTTAACAAGTAGCTATTAATTTTCAGAGTGTATCTCATGGAATTGATAAACTTTTTATTCTGAGTGCATGAAAACGATCCTGGCTTGAACTAAGACACTTCAATCCACTTGGGTTTTTTTTCCAAAAGGCAAATTTAGCTGGACAAAAAAAGTAGGGTACACATATTAACTGGGAGCTTTTCAATATGGAGCATAGACTTTGGACATCTTGGACTGCTTTGTGGACAAGTCTGTGTATCTCAAAAGGGCTGGAATCTTGGGTACAGAGGATCTGTATCTTCTACATATCTGTTTTATTCACCTGATATTTACCTTCTGTGTTTCTACGTTTGTTTCCACGTTTGTTTCCTGCATCACCATCTTTTTGTAGGACATATATAAGCTGTAATCTTATTCATTTAGGTTTAAAAATATTTACCTGCTGCCAGCAGATTTGTTTCTCCTCTTGAAAGAAGAGTGAGCCATCTTTATAACAATTTTTCTGCATGTGTGACCCTGTAAAAAAATTTTAGTGACTCATAGGATACAAATCAGAAAGGCAGAAAAATTTCTCTTCATAAAGCTAAAGACTCATTCTTCTTCATCACTGCCTTTGTTTCCTTACAAGGATCCAAACAAAGCTTCAATTTTCATATTCTTTATCCTCTAAACTTTTTAACTTACTTCTCTGGTTCAATTTTTCTTTTTTTCAGGATCTTCTGAGAAAAAAGTTTTCAATATTGGATTTACAGAATTTATATGTCTCCTACCTTTACCCCGCTTAACTTGTCCCAGTAAATCCATGCCTAGCTAATGCCATAAACACAGCAACTGGGTCTACAGTCTTTGCAGCATGCATGTTGAACTAAGAGTTATGGCCTAAATTCTGATGTCCAGTCTATTTTAATTACCATCATCTATCTTTGTGAGTGTTTCATGAGCTGCAGGAAATGTCTTCTTTATTTTACTAATTAAGATTTTATAGTTACCTACCAGCTCTTCAGGTCTACTAGGGCAAGTCCCTCACTTCTTGGTCAAGCATTATATCCCCAAATATATCCATATTCCTGCAAGAATAAAACCTGAAGGGTTTTTATTGAATTGTTTAATGTCAAAATAAGTTATGTCATATTGTCTCTAACAGTACATGTAGTGACACATCATCCTATAACCTGGTGTAACCCATGGGTTTGCATGAAGGATTTACATCTTCTTACTTCTTTATTATTAAACTAGTGAGGATTGTGTTTAGATATGTAACTTTAAATTTTCAAACGAAAAATGAAAAATGAAATGCACCTTCAAGTGTACATTTGCTATCAGGCTGGTATTACATATCCCACTACTCTACAACTCTCAAAAGGTAGTCGTGAGTCTGAAACCAACTCATTCACCATATCTGCTTATTTTTGTTGTATGCTTAATGGTATTTGAGGATACAATATTTACTTTATGATACCAAATAGAACAAGTCCTATGGCATCAACAGTCCACACTTGATGGTCCACACTGGCTCTGTGTAAGTATTTCAGGTTGAGCACCACAGAAGTGAAGCACTTGCCTATCAGTTGGTTTCTCTAAAAGACAGCCTCAATGTACATAGAGCAAGCAAAGCAAGAACACTATGAAATTATATACTACTGCTGCTCCACACATCTGTTGCCTAACTTGAAATATTGGATATAACTTGTACAGCAGGTTTGTGTCAGTTAAAGGTTTGTTAAAGGGACAAGGGTGATCGCAGGAGAAAGACAAGGTTTGAAGCAAAACTGAGTTTATAATGCAAGGTTTTATAAAGAGGACTCAGTTGCTCTTTGCAGTCTGAGTTCTACCTAATAATGATCTTTCACTCAGGCCAACTGTAGGGTTCAGCAATGGATGTCCCCATATTACAGGTCAGAATAGCAACAATTAATGATAGCTTTGGACAGCTAAGGCTACATTGCTGAAGGAAATCCAAAGATACTCTGAGGGCATGCAAACACTTTATCATCATAGGACAAGAGAGCATAAGAATCTGGAAGCACCTTCCCAATGGAGTAATGACTCTTAAAATGAGCTCTTTGGTCCATACCATGAGTTTGGACTTTCTCTGTAACTAGGAATTTCGTTCCTCCCAAAACAGTTTTATCAAACCCTCCACAAACATAGAATCACAGAATCATAGAGCAGTTTGGGTTGGAAGAGGCCTCAAAGATCATCTAGTTCCAACCCACCTACCATGGGCAGAGACACCCTCCACTAGAACAGGTTGCTCAAAGCCCCATCCAACCTGTCCTTAAACACTCCAGGGAAAAGACATCTACAACTTCTCTGGGCAACCTGTTCCAGTGTCTCATCACCCGCACAGTAAAGGATTTCTTCCTAAGGGCTAATCTAGAGTGGATTTTCTGGGAAAAGCACACATTGCCAGGTCATGTGGAGCTTCTCATCCACCAACACGCTCAAGTATCCTCAGGGCTGCTCTCAAGTGGGAAAAATTGGACCGGCTTTATAGAGAGGGCTTTAAACTACCATTGAAGAGGGAGGGGGATTTAAGCAGACTCGATGGAGAGGAGCCTAGGGATAGTATACCGTTACTGGAAGCGAAACCAAAAACCCAGCTCAAGTGCATCTATACCAATGCACGTAGTATGGGCAACAAGCAGGAGGAGCTGGAAGCCATTGTCAGGTGGGACAGCTATGACATAGTCACCATCACGGAAACGTGGTGGGACGACTCTCATGACTGGAGTGTTGCGATGGATGGCTATAAGCTCTTCAGGAGGGATAGTCATGGAAAGAAAGGCGGTGGGGTGGTTCTGCATGTTAGGGAGTGTTTCAATTGTATAGAGCTTGACAGTCATAATGAGGAGGTCAAGTGCTTATGTGTAAGGATGAGGGGGAAAGCTAACAAGGCTGATATCCTGCTGGGAGTCTGCTACAGGCCACCCAATGAGGATGAAAAATTTGATGAGGTATTCTACAAGAAGCTAGCGGAAGTCTTGCAATTGCTAGCCCTTGTTCTTGTAGGAGACTTCAACTTACCACATGTCTGCTGGAAATACAACGTGGCAGAGAGGAAACCGTCTAGAAGGTTTCTAGAGTGTGTTGAAGATAACTTCCTGATGCAGCTGGTAAGGGAGCCTACCAGGGGAGGTGCCCTGCTC
>VWZZ01002313.1:0-24070 GCA_013399095.1 Psophia crepitans | reverse complement strand
GGCCATCCCATAGCGAGGAAGGTTGAGTTGTTTTCTGGAGGACTTTCCTTTGATTTATACTGTGGAAGTTTGAAGCCCTGCAAAAGGGCTTAAATTTTTGAAAGATCAAAGGCTGCTTTCAGTTCATTTTGAGTTCTAACCATTCATTTCCCTGTGCTAGCACTGTGAAAACTAAGCCATAATGAATGCTGGTTTTGCTCTAGAACCTTTATGCTATGCATGCATTGTGTTTGTAGGGCATGCAACTCTGCATAATTTGGGGAATCCTGGGCTGGTTTGGTTTGGCAACTGGTCATACTTTGGTTAGTCAGACCTCTCTAGGATCCTGGAACTGAGCACTACATGCAGACATTGGAGCCAGGGCACTCTTCTGGTGTCTACAGCAGGTTATATTTGTTCCTGGGACATCATATGGCAGTATCTCTCATCTCATCTTTTATTTTTCTGGAGCCTGGTTTGAATGTTAGTACTCTACCACTTTGTCCTTAAGCTGAGCAGTGTGAATAATTCCTCTTTGACACAAACATCCCTCCACCTGGCTCAGGAAGTTCAAGGTTTAATTTCAGCACCGCCTATAATGCACCCATATGTGAATTAGAATCATAGAATCATTAAGGTTGGGAAGGACCTCTGATCATCAAGTCCAACCGTCAACCTAACACCACCATGCCTGCTAGACCATGTCCTGGAGTGCTACGTCTATGCGTTTTTTGAACGTCTCCAGGGAAGGCGATTCAACCACCTCTCTGGGCAGTCCATTCCAATGCCTCACTACTCTTTCCATGAAGAAGTTTTTCCTAATATCCAATCTAAACCTCCCCTGAGGCAACTTGAGGCCATTCCCTCTTGTCCTGTCGCTTGCTACTTGGGAGAAGAGACCAACACCCTCCTCACTACAACCTCCTTAGGTTCTTCTTCACTTCTTCCAGTGATTGCATGGTCTCTGAGTAACACCTTGTCCTACTTCTTAACAGTAGCAAAATGTCTTTATCATGCAAGATCCTACAGAGGGAGCATATATGCTTTCTTGTATCAAATGGTGGAAACTGAGTTGTCTCCACATTGGCTGAGAAGTGGAAACGAGACATAATCCAACACTCTTTTTTTTTTTAAATGGAAAACCAAAGATATTAAATTGTGTTTTAGGGTTAATCATCATAGACTCATAGAATCATGGAATGGTTAGGGTTGGAAAGGACCGCAAAGATCAGCTAGTTCCAACCCCCCTGCCATGGGCAGGGACACCCGACACTAGACCAGGTCGCCCAAAGCCTCATCCAACATGGCCTTGAAATATTCCAGGGATGGGGCCTCCACAGCTTCTCTGGGCACCCTGTGCCAGTGTCTCACCACCCTCACAGTCAAGAATTTCTTCCTAATATCTAATCTAAATCACCCCTTTTTTAGTTTAAACCATTACTCCTTGTCCTATCACTACATGTCCTAGTAAACAGCCCCTCTCCAGCTTTCCTGTAGGCCCCATTAGGTATTGGAAGGTCACAATTAGGTCACTCCAGAGCCTGCACTTCTCTAGGCTGAACAAGCCCATCTCTCTCAGCCTAGCCTCGTAGGAGAGGTGCTCCATCCCTCTGATCAACTTTGTGGCCTCCGGACTTGCTCCAGCAGCTCCGTGTCTTTCCTGTACTGGAGACCCCAGAGCTGGATGCAGTACTCCAGGTGGGGTCTCACCAGAGCGGAGGGGAAGAATGCCCTCCCTCCACCTGCTGACCACTCTTTTTGATGCAGCCCAGGACATGGGTGGCTTTCTGAGCTGTCAGTCCACACTGCTGGCTCATGTTGAGCTCTTCATCAACCAGCACCCCCAAGTCCTTCTCCTCAAGGCTGCTCTCAATCCATTCTCTGCCCAGCCTGTCGTTGTGCTTGGGATTGTGCTGACCCACGTGTAGGACCTTGCTCTTGGCCTTGTTGAGCTTCATGTGGTTTGCACAGGCCCACCTCTCCAGGCTGCCCAGGTCCCTCTGGATGGCATCCCTTCCCTCCAGTGTGTCGACTATGCCACACAGCTTGGTGTCATTGGCAAAGTTGCCGAGGGTGCACTCGATCCCACTGTCCGTGCTGCCAACAAAGATGTTAAACAGTGCCAGTCCCAGTACCGACCCCTGAAGAACACCACTTGTCACTGATCTCCACTTGGACATCGAGCCATTGACCACAACTATTTGCGTGTGGCCACCCAGCCAATTCCATTACCAAATCTCTCTCCTCTCCATGCATGTTGCATGTATATTGTTTGGGATGTTGCCAGAGGCCTACATTGCAGTTAGACTGACCTGTAATTGATTTTAGGGAAAATGTGGATAGTTTCTTTGACTGCAGAAGAAACTTTGACATGTGTGGTGCGGTCAGAAATATAGTTTATTGTCCTGCTCCAGGCCATGTTGATTAGATTCAGGGCTAATCAACAGGAAGTCCCAACCGCTGGGTGGGTTGAAGCATGAATCTAAAATCTGTCAAGGTGGTATTCAGCAGTACTGGAGCTTCTGACTGCTTGCCACGTCAGTTTTGCTTTTTTTTTTTTTCCTCCATTTTTGTTCTGTTTGCTACATGATAACGTAATAGATCTCTAACCTTCATTCTCTAAGTAGAAAAAAAAGCTGAACAAAAATGCCTGTAAGTATTCTCAAAGGACTTGTCCAACACTCTCTATAGCTGCAGAGGTCACAATACGACATTAGATGTGGGCCACTACTATGTTACAAAGCATACGTCGCCATTGAAATAGTGACTGTCACCATCTGAAAATGTAGTTCCTAAGGACTGCTCAGTAGCATATCTCTCTTTTAGGGGGGGAGGTAAAATAGGAAGCCCTGCAACAGACAGATATGGCAACATGCAGTCTTAGTTACTGCTCCCTTTTCCTTTTTCTCTTTATCGGGGGGGACGGGACCAATCTACTTGCCTATTCTCTTTCAACAGTTGTAAGGTTCTCTCAGTCCTGCTGGACTCTTCAATCTCTGTGGTATTATATATAGCCTTGCTACTGTCTTTCGAAGAGCTTCTTTGACTTCCTTGTTCCTCAGGCTATAAATCATAGGGTTCAGCATGGGAATTGCCAGAGTATAAAACACAGAGATGATCTTGTCATGCTCCACAGAGTATTTTGAGCTGGGACGTAAGTACATGAAGGAACCTGTCCCATAGAACACAGTGACAGCAGTTAGGTGGGAAGCACAGGTGGAGAAGGCTTTGCGTCTGCCTTTGGTGGATTTAATCTTGTGGACAGTAACCCCAATGCAGATGTAGGAGATGAGAATGAGGAGCATAGTTGAGATGACGAGCACAGTAGCACAGGTGAAATGGACCAGGTCAGTGATGTAAGTGTCAGAACAGGAGAGTTTCAAGATGGGAGGCACATCACAGAAGAAATGATTGATGATGTTGGAATTGCAGAAGGACAGGTGGAATATAAATAATGTCTGAATACTTGCATTCACGCAGCTCATGAAGTATGATCCGCACACAAGGAGCACACAGAACCTCTTGGACATAATGACATGGTAGAGCAAGGGATTGCAGATGGCTAGAAACCGGTCATATGCCATGACAGCCAGAAGGTAGCACTCCCCTGTCACTGCGATGCAGAATAGGAAGAGCTGAGTTGTACATGCTGTGTAAGATATGACTTTTGTCTCAGCCACAAAGGTCATGAGTGTGCTAGGTATAATGATGGTGGAGTAGCTGACATCTAAGAAGGAAAGGCTGCTGATGAAGAAGTACATGGGGGTGTGGAGCTTGGAGTCAATCCAGATGAGCACAATCATCCCCGTATTTCCCACTAAGGTCAACAGGTAGATCAGCAGAAACACCATGAAGAGAAGGACCTGCAACTTCGTGTTGTCTGTAAATCCCAACAAGATAAACTCAGTCACAACAGTGTGATTTCCTTCTGCCATCTATCATAGGTGGGACAGCCAAGAATACACTGCAGATAACAAGGCAAACACAGACTGACTGTCAGTGTGTCAAACTGGTTCTCATCAGGCTGATCTACAATGAAGGTGTAATTTTGTTTATCTTCCTATTCACGTTTTTCAAGTTCTGAACTCAAATTATCTCATGGACGTTTTCTGCTTTTCAAAGGCTTGTATTCTTTCTGTGTACTCTGAAGAAGCACAGGTTGACAAATCACACTTATTTCTGCAGGACTCACTACCTCGCCCTTCCCACACATTTAGTTTAACTTGTAAGGCGGTAAGCTGCGTGGTAAGCTGCACGGCGGGTGCTAGCTCCATAGTATTTGTTTCACCTCACCTATTTTAGATACCTACTCAAAGATGACTTGAAATGCTTGTTTTTCCTATTTTATATAGATGTCATCTGGATAATTAACTTTGTACGGTGTTGGAATATAAAGGTAAACACACGATAAACTAGGAAAATCTTTCAAACGGAAGAGCTGGGGCCAGAAGTATGTACCTTATCACTATGACAAAATGATATTTTGGGCAATTATGATTAGCAGAAGGTCAAAGCTAGGGGTTTGGAAAAGCTCAGCTGTAAACATTAATAGCATTTCAGGCTGTTATTTCCATAAATCTGAGAATAAAATGAGAATTTTTATCAGTTGAATTCTCAGGCACAGTCTGCTTATGAGGACTAAAAATAAGCTTTCTATGCCCAGGAATGAAAAATTTAGAAGAGACCTTGGAAGAATTGATTATTCCATTTTCCAAGGAAGAATTAAATGTAATAGTGTAACTACTTGAAACATTGATCTAATTTGTTCTTTAAAATCTCCATAGATTTCCCATGCCTGTTTCCCAAGGTCCCTAGTCACTTTTGTTTCTTCTCAAAAAGTTAATGTTATTCAGTTTTCTCAGAAAGATTAACCCAAATTTTCCCATTGTAATTTAACTGAAAAACTTTTTGTGTCCTTCCCTCCCATTGTGGGAAAAAGACATCACTTTTCCCCTTTCACCATTTCACAGAATCATAAAATCATAGAATACCTCAAGTTGGAAGGAACCCGTAAGGATCATCAAGTCCAACTCCCTGCTCCACACACAGACTGTGTTTTAAATTTATTTAAACTAAACCATACAACTAAAAGTGTTGTCCAGATGCTCCTTGAGTTTATGATATTTATTTTTTTTTCACCATCAGTTTTAACACAGTGACTTTTTGGTATGCTGTTTTTCCTAGACTGTCTCCTGTAGGGTGTTAGTTCATTTTGTAAATTGTTATCCTGAAGCAAATAGTTTGCTCTAATGACAAACATGTCAAATGTCATATAGAACCCTAGCAAGATGAGAAAACTACTGCTTAGAAAGCTAGTAAACCCAGGTCCGAAAGTACGGGGGGAAAAAAACCCACACAAAAATAAAAACCACAAAAAACAAACCAGAGATCTTCAAAAATACCTGCACTGTTATACTGTAAGGGGGGGGGGGGAAGTGGGAATTTTCCCTCCGCAGTAAAGGAAAGGTATAAAATATGTCTAATATATGCATTCGTACTCATCACAGAACTTTTAATTCCAGGCCCATTCTTACCTTAGCACTCAAGTATTAGCATGCTGGGTACATTAGTGTTTCTTCTCTTGCCAGCGTAAAAGAAAGAAGAAAGAGGAAAACATTCTGTTAATGCAGATTTGACTGCAAGGTGTATATTGTCTATTAGCTCCAAATAAGAAGTGATTTTTATTTTCTAAAACCAGAACGGAAGAGAAACTGTATCTCTAGCAGAGTCGGAGAGAGGAAAATCTCTTGCACCTTACCAGCACTTAGGTATTTTAGCAGTTAGCATGCACATTCATACAGTTTTGGGTGCAGAATTCCTGATGAGCCACAGAGTCTGAACCTGAGACAAGGCACAGAGGGACCATTAAAAGGTCCTTTGTACTCCCAGTAGAGTTACCCTGTCCTTTCCTTTCCTGCAATTAGATAAATGGACTTAATTCCCCTCAGTTTTAAAGAGAATTTCTTTTTTTTTTTTTTTTTGGCAATACTGTCCTTTGTGTTATTCTTCTTGTTTTATTCTGCTATTTAGTAATCTAGAACTATAGGAACAGAAAATCATGGACTATAAAAACACTTTCAATATCAGGAAGGAAAGCAGAAGCAATGAGAAAAAGTTGTTTCTATTTTAGCAAGGACGAAGGCTCTTCTCCAAAAACTTTTCTGAAACTGACCAGTAATTTCAGCCCCACCAACCTGTCGTGATCTGGTGCTCCAGGATGGGTGAATTAAATCACTGGGGAAGTGATGTTTAGGTCTAGTTTCATGTTTTGAGGAGTCTGTTTCTCAAGTGGTTGTTGACATCAAACATGTTCTTCAACTTACTCAGAAACACACTAAAGACATTGCTCGATAACCAATGCTTCCAGAAATATCTGTAAGCAACCAGGCATAAGAGCACATCCTGTTACAGCTCCGCTAGCCTTCTGTAGGTCACACCACATCACACATCATCAACACTCACCCATAGCAGACAGTTGGTCTGGCAGAGACAAGTTTGCAGGGAAAGCCCCTCCCAGGTGCATCACCATTTTCCTCTCTCTCTGCTGCAGCATTTCTCCAAAGGCAGACACCACAATACCTCCCTTTTTCTCCTGAAAACTACAGACATATACATCATTATAAATAGTCATCAAGGTGAGCTTTATTCAGAAATAAGATAAATCAGGACAAAGAAGTTCCAAAGTTCTCCAAAGAAATGTATTCAAGCTGATTTACTGATCACTGACTCTTCTTCCGGCTCTTTACGCACTGCTTTCTCAAGGGTGGGAGTGAGTGGATGAGAGCTATTTCCCGGGCTGCCATCCTCTGAGAGCAGCGCACGGTTGTTGACATATGGGGTTGGTAGGAGGTGCCCTCATCACCCGCTGGGTGATCAGCTGATCTCTCAGCTTGAGAGATGGGGTCTGTGAGTTGCAGGAGCCAGAGGTCCTTCGCTCCTCAGCCTTCAGCCTCTATGCTGTCCTGGCTTCCACCGTCTCCAGGAAGAGCTCATTCTTCGCCAGAGAAGTGGAGGAAAGCTAGGTCAGCCTTCTCTTGCACCTCCGGGATCCTGACCCTGAAGTCTCCAATGTAAGAGCCCCCAGATCTTGTTTTCAAAGCCACAGGAAGCTGTAGAAAGCCATACAAAGCTGCCTGGTGGATTGCTGCAGGCACTGCCCTCCCTGCCCAGAGACCACGTCTCAGGCAGCCCCTTCTGTGAGGGAGAGCTCGGCAGAGCTCAGCTGGATGGGCTTTCTAGGAAGGACCCCACCCACCACAACGGGGCAGAAACAACGCGGCACGACTCCTTTTTCAGGTATACAGGACCACACTCTACCTCTGCACTCTGTTTTTGGGGCCAGAGCAGGTGCAGGAGGCTATCGTCAGCTCCATTGATTTGACTGCAACCGAGCTGCAGTATGAGGTTTGCCAATGTCTGGTGAGTGAGCTGTGCCCCGGGGGGGCGTCGCAGCCCAGAACCAAGAGGGGAGCATGAGGCAGCGTGCCAAGGGTGGGCCAGGCACAAGCTGGGTACCTGGCGCCGAGACACGGCCTGCCCTCCTGGACACCTGCTTGCTTGCTCTCGCTCTCTCCTTCCCCTCGTGGCCCACCCAGTCAGTTGGCCGTGGGTCAGCAGAGGGGCTGTTATGGCCAGAGAAGAAATCGTGCCTCTCTGCTTCCCCCTAGGTCAAAGATGCCCCTGTGATGTTGGAGAGGCTCCACAGCATCGCCAGGAGCAGCCATCTTGAGAACGGCCAGGCACTGCACTCTGCCGCCATTGCAGTCCTAGGTGAGAGTCAGGGTGGGAGCCCAGGGCTGCAGAGAGAAGGGCTGCAGAGCCAGCGCTGGTGGGGAGGCCAGGCCCTGCATGAGGCGAGGCTCAGCTCTGCCCACTGCTCTGTCCCAGCTGCAAAGTTCTGATCTTTCTCACCTGTCCCTCCATCTCCCCAAGGGTGTCCCACGTGTAGGGGAGGGTCACAAGCCAGGGCTGTGGGGCAGTGCCCTGACATTTGTCTCTTTGTCCCATGCCTTAGGAGACATCCTGGAAAGAGCAAGAGCCCTTGGTGGCTCCTGACAGCAGCAGGAATGAAGAACCTCTTTTCAGGTAGGTTCGAGTGGAGCCGAGCTCTGGCTCTGCAGGTCAGGGAGGAGCTCCAAGACCCGGTAGCAAAAGGCCTGTCTTGGAGACGGAGGGGAGCACCCAGCAAGGCCAGCTCCTCATCACCCGTCCTGCCTCACTGCAGCTTCCCATCACCTGCGGCCAGAGGCAGAGAAGCTCTTCTGCAACTGTGGACCATCATGGGCTGGGGTGGCTTACGGCAATAAATCTCCTTTCACGGACACACCAATGAAGAGCTGATCTTTATTTCCCAGAGACAGGGTGAGGCCATGCCAGGGCCACAGGGGTTGCACCCAGGGCTGCTGAGGGAGCTGGCTGATGTGACCACGAGGCCACTCTCAATGATCTTTGAAATGCTGCCGCAATTGAGAGAGTTTCCTGAGGGCTGGGAGAAAGCAACTCTGGCTCCTGCCTTTGGGATGGGCCAGAAAGCAGATCCAGGGCAGCACAGGCTTGTCAGCCTCCCTCCAGTTTTTTGCAAGAGGACGAAGCAGCTGATCTGCCCAATTCAGCAGCAGTCTCCAGCCTGTACCCTTCAGTAAGGGTTTATATTATTTCATTACTTTTACAGGGGAAGTGGCTTTTTTGTTTGTTGAAATAGGGCTGTATACAGAACCTAACCACCTGAAGTAGATCCCAAAGCAGCGCTCCCTTGCCCCAGCCAAACAAGCCCTGCTCCCTCAGCCTTTCCTCAAGCGCTGTGCGCACACCCCTGGATGACGTGGTGGCAGTCTGCTGAACCTGCTCCAGGATACTAACATCCTCGTCTCAAAATTGGCCACACTACTTCCAATGCGGTCTGCTGAGCCTTGAGCATGTTTTTCTGTGTGCAGGCTGCACAGGCACAGAGCTACTCTTCAGTTGGAGCATCTTTGCAAGGGACTCCTTTTGCCCAGGTGCAGGACTTTGTGCCTGTCTTTACTGAATTGCACGTGGTTCCTCTCCCCGCTCTCCCCTCCCTCATCCCGTCTGCCTAGGCCATCCACACAGCAGCCCTGCGCTCAATCACTGGTCCCTCCCAATTCAGTGTCATCTACCTCCTGCCATTCACTCCATCACCACAATAGAAGGTCCTTTCTGCCCTCCAAGTAGAGGACCATCCATGGACCACAACCTTTGGAGCCCAAGCAGCCAACTGGGATGCAAAATTATTATGGAAGACAATGTCAAAAGTGTTAAGGAGTGTTACAAGCAGCTGTTGCCTCCAGCTCTCTTGGTCAGGTGGATCCCACCAGGCACCTCCAGACACCCTCAGTCCTGAGACCAGGTCTCCTGATCATAAACACCAAATTGCTGTCTATGACACCAGTAGTGCAGCCATCCCATCCACCAGTGCAGAGGATATCTCCAGTGGTATCTGACAGTGGTGGAGATTGGAAGGGACCTCTGGAGACCATCTAGTACACCCCTCTGTTGAAAACAGGGTCAAGTAGAGCAGATTGCTCAGGCCCTTGTCCAGCTGGACTTTGAATACCTCCACAGACAGAGACTCCACAACCTTCCTGGGAAGCCTCTTCCAGAAATGGCCACCTGCACTGTAAAAAAGTGTTTTCTTATGCTTAGGTGGAGTTTCTGGTATTTCAGTTCATGCCCATTGCCACTTGTCCTGTCTCTGTGCACCACTGGCAAGAGCCTGGCTCCACCTCCTTTACTTCCTCCCATGAGGTACTTACAGGCATGGGTAAGATCCCTCCCCAAGTCGCCTCTGCTACAGGCTAAACAGTCCTAGCTCTCAGCAGGGACCTGTTTCCATTCCTCCCTGTCTCTTAGGTCTTCTCTTTCTGCCTGATAGCGAGAGGGTAGGGGATCTGCTGCTACTTGTGGAGCTACTTGCGGAGCATCTGCCAAGTACCTGTCTTGCAGGGGTGGCACGGCTTGGCTCCACCAGTCAATCTCCCTTTCACACTGCCTGCTCCTTAGTCTTTCCACCTCCTTGGAAAGGAGATCACCCACCTGCTCACACTGCACACAGGTGGTATTTCCGCTACCCTCCAGCAGCAGTGACAGGGTCAGGCACCCCTTGCAGCCAGAGACTTGGACGGCCGCATGTTTACATGGGTGCTCGGTTTGGGTCACCATGTATTTTCCGGCAATGGCTTTCATCCAGGTGGAAACCATGGCTAGGTCTAGTTCTTTTGGGAGGGTGATGGTCATTGAGTGAGCTGGCATCTTGATAGCAGAGGGGGACTGTGCCCTACCTGCACGCCCTGCCTGTGCCAACTGCTGCAGACTGATGCACCACGTCCTGTTCGCCCGCCCTGTTCACTGCACTTCTGGCCGCTCATGCTCCGTGGGGGCTGCTCTGTGAAGGGGTTTGGCCACCATCACTCTTGTCCCAGCACAAGCTGGGTCCCCTGGATGGGTGGGGATAGGGAACCCTCTCTCACCCTGTGCTTTCTCTGCTGCAGTTTAGCCACAGTTTAGCCTCTTTAGCAAGGGTCCCCCAGTGTGATCCTCTGCTCTGGAGCCCTTCACCTCAGTGGCTTCACTGAAATTGCAAAGAAAATATAATCATGTTTTTCATTTATCAATTCAAATGCAGCAAACATTTTCATCCACAGGCAATATTTTCCCATTATGCCAACATGGACGTTTCCAGCCCATGCACTACACTCAGGAGAAAAAATACTGATATTCCCCACTACATCCATGGCACTACTCTGCCTAGTATACTGTGTATTGACTCTCAGCACACTTTCACATATTCCTATGTTCCCTGTCGAACTGACCTCTTCTAAAAGCTCCTTTTCAGCAGACTATCTAACATGCATTTTCCAGTGTCCATCCAGTTTTCCTTCTCCCATTACTCTCTGTCCATTCAGACACCTCTCAGCTACCCACGTGTTGCTCTGACCTTCAGGAAGTCCAAAGCTTGCCTTTGTCCTTAAGTAGTCTCCCTGATGGTCTCTCCTCAGTTGCATCTCTACCTGCCCTTTCAGCATGATGCCATGGGAAGCAGTTCTGAAGGGTAAAGGAACTCAGGAAATTTGATAGGTCTTACAGGACAGCCTCCTCTAAGCACAAGAATGATATTTCCAAGTACCCATGAACAGAAGCCTGGTGTCAGCGTTCGAGTGTGTGTACGAGGTGATGGGGTTTTGTGCCAAGCGCTGTTGCTTTAACCACAAAGCTGTGCTTTTCTGGGGTTACGGCAATGCTGTGAGTACCCCACAACCTTTCATAATGCTGCTAATATGCCTAAGATGTCCCAGTCCCAGACTTGCTTGCATCCTCAACTAAGATCCATAACCCAGCCCTGAAATTCACATGCTCCTTCTGCTACTGCCCTAAAATCAACCCTCAAACTATTCCATACTGGCATGACCAGCCCAGGCTCTTTCAGATCCCTTCCTGCCTTTTATATGGTGCTATGCATACACCACTTTCTCTCTGCACTCAGCTGTGTTTCAGTAACTCTTTCCTCTTCCCTTGCAATAATGGGCCATTACCACAGGAGGTAAATGCATTCTCCACACTCATGGATGCTTTCTGAATTCCAGGGAAGTATAAGAAGTGATGGAGAGGAAGAGGACAAGGTCACCTCATGGATTATGATGAGCACTGTCCAGCCATGCCCCCAGCAGAAGGTATTCTGCATCTCCCATACAGAGGCTTGCACACACGATGGAAACTTCTCTGTCATCCCAGATTTGGGCAAGGGCCTTCAGCCACATTCCTGGGACACACCTACTCCTTCTCCACCAACCAAAATCAATTGGTTTCCATTTCTGGGCTCAGAAATGGTCGGCAGGATTTGTTAAAGCCCTCAACCATCACCTTACTTCATTCTCATTTCCCTCCAACCTCTGTCACCTCCCTAAACACTGCCAGTCATCCCCTACTCATTAACTGAAAAGTTAAGACGCTCTCAAGGCTTTTCATCTTATCCCCATGGGATGACTATGTTTCTCCATTCACCATTCATGGGTCCTAGAAACATTAGCTGAGGAAACACATCAAGATGTCTGAGGGGCAGACTTCTCTCAGGCACCCCTGTGCTCTTTGAGATTGTGCAAGGCTGCAGGAGTTTATTTGGTGCCTACATTTGTATTACAATGACTGGTCTGCAGTTATCAAGCAACGAGAAAGAACTGCTGCCAGAATGCCCTGAGGGGGAGATTCAGTGTACTGGGTGTGGCTGAGGAGGAGATAATTTTCCTCGTAGCAGCCCGTATGTTGTGTGCTTTGAATTCGTGACCAAAACAGTGCTAATAAAACATCCATGATTTAGTTATTGCTGAACAGCGCCTACACAGAATCAAGGCCTTTTCTGTTTCTTGCTCTCCCCTGCCAGCTCAGGGTGGACAAAAATTTGAGAGGGGACAAAGCTGGGGCAGCTGACCCCATCTCTCCAAAGGGATGTTCCATACCATATGACATCACACTCCACAATAAAGCTGGAGGAAGAAGAGGACATGTGGAGTTATGGGTGATGTCTGATTGTCCTCTTCCCATTTTTCCACAGAGCTTGGTTTATTTTTCTTTTCCCACTTGCCAGGAAGGAGACCTTTGATAAAACACTTGCATTTCTGCATTAAGTGGGAAAAGAGCTGTGATGGACATTACAGCTAAAAAAAAGATACAAATGAACAAAAATTCTCATATCTTTGCCTTTGTTCATTCTTTGCTTTTGCTTCCCTCCACAGTAAGAGGAGGGACCAGGGTTCTTCAGGAGGGCAAACCTGCTTGTCCTGAGAGTGCTCCCTCTGGCCACAGGGCTGACTTGCTCCATGGAGCTCTCTCTTTCTCATGCTGGAATAAAAACCTCCTGTGTATTTGTTCACATTTTGACATTCTACTTTCTTGTGCACAGGGATTTTCCCAACATGACCAGAGTAGCTGTTTAGAACTTAGATGCTTTGCTGTTTGTTAAAGCAACAGCATCTCAAAGAAAATCAGTGCCATGGTTTGAAACAAATAATTTCAAATTCTTTCATATCAAGGCAGATATGCTTTCTCCAGCTGCAAGAAGGCTGAGCACAGCACTGGGTGAGTGAACAGAGCTCTCTGATAGACTGCCCTTCAGGGGACAGTATTCCTGTCCTTAGTAGGCCAATTCCTTATATTGATAAAGAGAAGGTTTCCAGCTTAGAAAAAGAAGGGACTGTTCAGTGGGATTATGAGGAGAATGCTTGAATCTCTCATTGTGTGTGAAAGAGTAGAGGTAAAGGTGAGAAAGAGGAGAAAGAAAATGAACAAAAAAGTCTAGCTGCATCAAGCAGACAGCACATGAGAGACTTTGTGTGAGGAGGAAGGGAAATGGAGAGGGAGGACCATTTCCCATCCTCCCCTCTTCAGCACGAGTTTCTTAGGGCTTTGGGACTGCACATGTGGCCCAGCAGCAGGATCTCAGCATGGTTGGTGTGCTTGTGGGGCTCCCTGCTTCACACTGCTGGGCACTATGAGGGTTGTCTTGGGAATACCTGGAGGTAAGGTGGGAGAATAGCAGGATCAGGGGCGCAGGCAATTGCCAGGATATGCCTGAGTGCATGGCCAGGGAAAGTGTATGCCTGAGAAACAGCCCCCTCATCAGTGGTCCCTGAAATACTTTCTGCTCCAAACACTGCCAAAACCACCTCTCAGGCTAGGATGGCTTGCTTCTGGAAGGGATGGAAACCACCAGCTTTAGCAGAGCTGTCTAGGATGAATGAAGTTCCCAGCCCTCCCCACTGGTTTAGTGAGAGTCAATGTGAGAAAGATTAAAGTTATGAGGGAGAGATACCAAAAGGAGAAGGCTGAGAAAAGGCACAGCCCTATGGGAGGAGAAGAGAAGGGATCAGGAAATCTGGCCCCAAACACTCTGCCCGGACTCTTCCCCCATCCCAGCCAAGGTGGACCAAGTGCCTGGGCTGTCTCCACATGTGTACCAGCTATACCTCAACACTACCAGCGCCTCCCCAGCATCTCTGCTCTGTGGTGCTGGAACTCAGAGTTTCTGAGGAAGGCGGGAGCTGAGGTGAGGACACATGCAGGACAGGACAGGACAGGACCAAGACTCAGCTCTCACTCACAAACTTTCACTGCACAAACACCCAGAAGCAAAATCAACACCACCCTAACTCAGGACATCCAGCACACACCTGCAGTCCTCAGCATAAATGACTGACCTCTGCACTGATGATGTCTGGGAATAAAGACCACGCCTGAGGTCTCACACTGCCTCTTCCCCCTCCACGACCTTTCTTTCCTAGGCTCTGTGCAAACCTTGACTCAGGTATCATGCCTTGCTCTGCCCCGGCACTTTTCTCCCCACAGCTTCTGAGTGCTGTGGGGAGCACCTGAATGTCCCCTGCTCTGCAGAGTGCCCTGGGGTTTGTAGCACAAATGATTCCTTTAAGGACCCAGGCACAGCTTGCCTCTTCCCAGGGACTGCAGAGACGGAGCATTGCTTAATTGACTCTCAAAGGAGGCTGCAGCTTCTGAACTGCTAGGAAGTTTGCCTCTGGCAAGGCCTGCCTTTCCCTATAACTCTGAGTCCTCTGAACTCTAGGTCAGGTCCCTCTGGAAAGGAGGCTGAGGCCTCACACTCATAGGAACCATCCCAACTCTAGACACAATGCCAGAAGATTTCCTAAGAATACGATTGCCATCACCTCCCTGCAGCTGACTGTATGTTCACTGACTCTCCTAGGTGCAGGGTTCCTCCGGACTTTCTAAGCCCCTCCCAGCTTCCTCCAGTGGCCAGCGGGGAGGGAGAGGACAAGTCTCTGTCCCTGTGGGAGAGGCCCTCAAAGGTCTCCCTGAGGCACAGAGGTCTGCCATGTTGGGAGCTGAAGAGAGTGGAAGTACTGAGATGTTCTCCCAATTAGGGTCCATCTCTTCTACCTGGGTGGACCCAGAGGAGGTTTTCTTTTCATCTGTTGTGGCAGAAATGGTGTCACTGGGTGTGATTCCTCACAGTCCTCTTGGATGTCATGAAATGCCCTGTCCTTGGCCTCTGCTCTGGCTAGAAAAGTGGGAGAGGGTAGCACTGCAGGCAGACACTGCGTTTGTTCTGTAGCTACTAAGGACAAGTCACATGAATCTCAGTCGGACAATTCTTAGGATTACCACAATGATTTTAATGTAACTGCCAAAACAAAAGCGTGCACATCACAGCTTAGCACACACATTCTTTTGGGAGTGCTGGTACATGGGAGACTCCCTAGTGCAGAAGAAGCCAGTGAAGCTCAGGTCTCACATCATATCTCCAGTTTCCAGCTGCCCTTTGGGAAAAGTTGAGAATCAAATTAAAGCCCTGTGTCACATCTCCCCAAGTCTCTTGGCCCTCTCAAAAACCCAGGAGCATCAGAAATGGTCCAGAGATACATTATCAAAGGATAATTCAGGTTGGAAGCAACTTCCAGAGGTCTCTAGTCCAACCTCCGGCTCAAAGCAGGCTCAGTTCTGAGGTCAAACCAGATTGCTTAAGACTTTATCAATCAAGTTTTGCAAATGTCGAAGAATGGAAACTGGTCAACATCCCTGGGTAACTTGTTCTAAATGCTTGAATGTCTTAATGGGGAAAAATATTTTCCTTCTTTTCAGTCTGAACTACTCTTCTTCCAACGTCTTCCTGCTGTCACTCATCCTCTTCCTTGGCATCACTGGTGGTTCCATCTTGTTTGACAGCCTCTTGCCACTTCTCTGCTCTATTTCCTTCCTCTCTGAAACCATCTCTTCTCTAGACTCTGAAAGCAACTTTCCTTAACCTCTCAGAAACTGGCTGACAAGCAGTAGTGAGGCAGATACTCAGAGGTCATGAAGATCATCAGAAAGCTGCCCCCAGTAAAAGGATAGATTTGCAGAGGCCAGGAGGAGTCTGGATGAGAGAGATGGAAGATTTGGGGGAGGGAAGACACCAACAGAAACAAAGATTCTGATGAGGTAAAAAGGTGTTCAGGTAATGTTGATGCCTCTACTGCACATTCATTATATGCCCTTAACCTCTTTCTTACCAGTAACTTTAAGCCCTAACCCTACTTCTAAAGGCTATTCCTCACCCTGATATGAATCTACTACTCCAATCCCTAACTTCAAACCTTTAAATCAAATCCCAAATCTGTAACTCCCTACCCTTACTCTTATCTTACCTCTCACACTAATCCCATAGCAGTAAAATGTTGGCTTTAATTCTAGCCCTGACCACAGCCTTTAAAAAAACCCTAATCCATAGGGGTATCCATAGCCGCATACCCTAAACACTGTCCAGAAAACCTAAGCACAACACTAAAGCTTCCCCCTGGACCTTTGCCTAATCCCTAATCCTGAAAGGCAAGGTATAATCCTCAAACCCTAACCTGAAGACCTAATCCTTGAAGGCCTCTTTCCTGTGCTCTAACCCATTCATCTTTGTCCCCTCTTCTAACCCTAACTTTAGCTGCGTGGACTTATGGCTGGGCAGGGATTGTGAGGTCCTGGAGAAATCACATGATGTGGTCAGAGGAATGTCAGATGACCTGTATCTGATCAGCTCATAGGTCACAAGGAGGACATGGATGGGAATGCTATGATGAGGTCACCTGTGCCTCCAGATCTTATGGCTCAGCAGGAGGCAAATGGTTGTGAAGGTGGCTGTGAAGTCACTTCTGTCTTGGGAGTTGGTGGGACAGCAGCAGAAACACGACTGGGAAAGAACTGTGAGGTCACTTCTTTTTTAAGTAGCTGATAGCTCAGCCCTTGACTTATGGCTGGGATATGTGCTTTTAGGCTCACCTGTGCCAGTGTCTCTATTAGGCTAGCAGAAAGCAGCTGGTTGGGAAGTTGGCTGTGGGAATCCCTTTCCCTAAGTATCTGCCCATTCAGGAAGTGGGCTTGCATATGAGTCGTCACGTCCCCTGTCCGAGTAGATGATGGGAGGGCAGCAAGCATATGGCTTGGTCATGTTCACCTGAGTTACAGAAAAAACAGGAGCAGGCACATGGCTTGGAAGATAATGTATGTATATGTAGACATATTTACTGTAGATACCTAATTCTGATCAGATAGGTTATTCCCTTGTGGCCTTAAATGTACTACTACCTTAAATATACTACTCCCCCTACTCAGTAGGGGAGTGCGGGATGCCGGTAAGGTGTTGCACTACCCAGAGTTGAAAAAACCTCTGAGTGGATTGGCTGACATAGCCAGGACCATTATCCGTTTTTACCTGTCATGGAATGCGTAGAACCGCGAAGGCGCCCTGAAAGTGTGTTTGAATGTGACGGCTGGTTTCTCCAGTGGCGGCAGATGCCTGTATCGTATGGAAAAAGGTGTCCACGGAGACATGGACATATTTCCAACCACCAAATTCAGGAACATGTGTGACATCTGTCTGCCACAACTGTAACATCTGGAGACCCTGCAGGTTAACAGCAGGTGGGAGGCCGCCGGCAAATTGTTGACAGTCTGGGCACAGTACGGATTTCTTGTTGCTAAGAGATGTTAAGAGTATAGCTATTCAGTACTCACGTATCAAAGTCCTGCAAGGTAAGCTATTTAAATCAGCCTTTTTCTTCTTCACTGATCAAGAGCTACTGAACTGCAAAACACATCTTTTACTCTTGCCTGTGGGAATTGATTGTTCACCGTGTGATGTGTTTGAGATTAGTTGTAAATTTTAACATGGGAAAAGCAGCAAAAGCAACCTCATCCTGAGGTCTTCTGCTGCTCTACAACATGTGTACTAGACTGCTTCTGGGATCATTCTTTCTGACACTGAAGCTGGAACAATCTGGTGTTTACATTAACTCAAGAACTGCTATTTTTGGCAGTATGAATGGGACCTCACTAGTTTTCACTCTGTGTTTTTGGCCCAGCCTTTCATTCCTATCTCAGCAGGATTTATATCTCCAAATGAATGTGGACTGTACCCCTCTCCCCTCAAATTTTGATGAGAAAGCATAAATATGACAAGCCTATGTGACAACTCTCCCATTAGCTGGGGTGCATTTTGAAGTAATAGTAAGTACTTCAAAGCCAAAGACAGCTCTCGCTATTCCAGTAGGACATCTGGGTTTGTACAGAAATGTACTCCAAGTTATTTAAAGCCTGAGAGACCAGACTGTCTGTGAGTCCAATTGATATGCATAAACAATGCTTAGCAACCAACCTGTGAGTAACGGAGATCCCTTATTCCTCCAATCAGCACTAGCAAGTCTCAGTGGATAGTATATAGTGCTGGGGAAAATCATCTCTCCTGCTTCAGTGCAAAGAATGCTTGGAGTAGAATGCTTTTCTGGAGACCTCAGAATTTAGTTTCTCTTTCTTCCTCTTGTTCCACCACCCTCCTCACAAGGTAACTTCGGAACAGATGACTGCCATCAGCTGTGGATCCCACAAGTAAATCCTTGCACTTGCGAAGCCTGTCCTTAATGGCCCTTTAACCCTTCTCATGATGGGAAACCTAGCCATGAACATAGTCACAAGATACTGTGGACCAATTGGTCTTGAGAGCAGCAGTCACCCCCTGGAGCAGATCACTTGGATAACAGAGGAATTAGCTTTGCAATATTCAGATGCTGCTACTGATGTACTGATGCTGTTGGAACTTAAAGTGATTAGCCCACAAAAAGATATCTGTGATAAATTTTGTTTCTTTTTCTTGTTCTACAGAAACAGCGGAGAGCACGAAGACAGTAGTAAATATGCAAACTTCAAAGGCAATGCTATGAAAGACGAAAAAGCAGCAAAAAGAGGCAAAATTATATGCATAAGAAGCCTGATTTTCTTTAGAAACTTTTATAATCTTTTCAGAAGATCTTTTCAAAATCTGAATGATTTCTAAATTCCATTTGCCTGTTCAGTCAGTCAGTTGTGTTTTGATTGCCAATTTGCCTGGCTGTTTACAACCTCGTCAACTACCGAGCCCTAAAATGAAGAGGTAATAGTTCCGCTAGGTACAAAAGAGGGATGATTCCCATGAACCTCAGTGAAGTGAGTGAATTCAGGCTCCTTGGTTTTTCTGAAGTCTCTCACTTTCATCCTTTGCTCTTTGTGGTCTTATTTTCTTTTTATATCCTCACCTTGATGGCTAACACAGTGATTGCTCTAATACTAAATGTTGATAACACCCTTCACACCCCTATGTATTTCTTCCTCACTCAACTGTCCTGTTTGGATATCTGCTATTTGTCAGTCATTGTCCCAAAGATTCTTGAGAATGTAATGGTGGGAACAATCATTATTTCCAAGACAGGATGTGCTATGCAAATGTTTTTCTTCCTTTTCTTTGGAGTTGCAGAATGTTTTCTCTTGGCCGCCATGTCATTTGACCGTTACATGGCAATCTGCTACCCTTTGCATTACACTCTTATTATGAACAGTAGGGTCTGCAAAAGCCTGGTCACAGGAACTTACATTTGCGGGACTGCTGTAGGCTTAGTACACACCACCATAACGTTCCGCTTACCGTTCTGTGGTCTGGCCATCAACCACTTCTTCTGTGAGATTCAACCCCTCTTGGAGCTGCTTTGTGGTAACACTTCCTCAAGTGAAATTCAAGTCATTGTGGTGGCTGTCTTTGCTATTGTGAGTCCATTCTTACTGATCATTTATTCATATATTCGCATAATTTCCACAGTTCTTAAGATGTCATCAGCTGAAAGCCAGCAGAAGGCATTTTCCACTTGCTCCTCACACCTTTTCGTTGTGATGCTTTTCTATGGTACAGCAAGCTCCATGTATTTGCGGCCAAAATCCAGCTATTCTGCAACTGTTGATAAGTTCCTCTCACTTTCTTATACTGTGGTGACTCCTTTATTGAATCCTATTATCTATAGTTTGAAGAATGAGGAGGTGAAAGGAGCCCTGAGAAGAAGATGGAAAAATATTAGGTTTTCCTATTTTTTCAGGTGGTGTCAGTAGTATTTTTCACTGTAAATTCAGGCTCAGTAAAACAAATTTCCAAATAATTCCCAAGGATATTTCATCTTTTGGGGAGGGAAGAGGGAGAAGAGTGGAGATTTTCAACTGTAAGGGACAATGTTATCATATTTATGTTAGCATTTTGAAAGGAGACTTCTTCCAAATACTTAACAAATTCTTAAATAAATAAACCATTATTATTATTATTATACTTTGCTTGTTGTCAGAAACTTTAGAATTGTGTTTTACATGTTTCTGACATTTTGAACAACAGCGTAATGTTCAGGTGCATGGTTTTACTGAAAGAACTGAGAAGAAAAAGTTGGCATCAGTTTGTGTTTGTTTGCTGAAAATGTTTAGTAAATTTCTTTTGGGAAACAAGAGGACATAATTCAAGTTATAACAAAGAGTCCAGGAAATTACTGATTACCAGTTCCGATTTCTGAGTTATTGACAAAAAATGGTGCAATACTGCACTCCTACCCCAGAGTTCTTTGTTTAATTTCAGTCATTGTTTTAAACATTTTAGAGCAAGTCTAGACTTAATTTTTTTATACATGAAGAACAGTCTATGATGTGTAGAATTTAGGTCAAAATATCTTGTTACTTTCATGTGTTTTCTTGCCTTTAATATTTCTACTACAAATTGTTATGTTGGTGTTATTGGGACATATTTGACATTATTAACCAGAGAGCTTTGCAATCCATGACTTAAATGGTAGAATTCACATGCCCTAATTTAAGTCCATAAAGGTCATTCATCTAAGTCTGGAATGATTAGTATTTCCTTGAAAAGGGAGGCAAATAACCTCCTCAGAAAGAATTTTCTCCTATATATTGTAAGTATCTCTTTCAGAAGATGAGCCATCCTCTGAAACTACCAATTTGGACACTATAGAGGTGAGATTCACTAGCCCAAGAATGAGTTTTTAATTTCATCGCATATGCCAGAAGTAATCAAAGGCATTTCTCAGATATGTCTCAGGATCTATGGGACACACAAACCCTTCTGCAGTGATGATCAGAAGACAGTAATGGAATACTAATACATCTAAAATGCACCTACATTGTGGTTTTTTAAGTGGTAGATTGCTACCATAAATTGAACCTGGAATCCTGCTCAAATGTGTCCAGTCAAAGTAGATTAATTCCACCAGCAATACAGAAATCTACAAATCAATTAGGGAAGCCAAATGAACGCCATTAGTAATAGTAAGAAAAAAAGGAGCTGTCTTCCATATGGTTGAAGAGAATGGAAGTTATTTGCCTTGTCAAAACACCAAACAGCTCCCATTGCTGCCCTCAGTGTTGCTCCAGTTCATTTGCGTGCACCAGATACATATTTTTTCCCACATATTCTGCCACTGCTTTACCAAAAGCCCTGAGGTCAATGGAAGAGCAAAACTTAGAATCGGACTGATAAACTCATCAACTTGCTTCACCAGCAGCCTCTTTCTTTTGAAGGACACACTTCTACTACTTAGACTTTTAATGTGTTTGTGGCCCTTTTTCAAGAAGTGTATCTGGTCTTCTGCAGCCTTTGTCCTGTAAATATCTTATGAAAATTGCTTATGAAGGGCAAAATTTATACTGTTGTACTCAAGTTTTTAAAAGACAAAAATATCTTAAAACTGATGAAGCATTTGTAGTTGTTAAAGCTCTTTTTGAGAACCAGAATTTGCAATTCTACATCCATAGCCCTGAATCATTTAAAAAAGATTCTTCTTTAGCTCTCCAGCCAATCCAACGTCCTGATATTTGCAAGTATTGACAGATTCCTCAGTGGCAAAGGGTACCAACTGAAATACTGGAATTTCTACTTTAAAAATATGAAAAAAACCCGACCTTTTTTAGTGTTAGGATAGTCATATGCTGGAATGGCTTTCCTAAAGATGCTGTGAAGTCCCCATCCTTGTACATGTTCAAAAGGGAACCGGAAAAGACTTTGAGCAGCTCTGGTTGGCTCTGCTTTGAGCAGAGTGGCAAACTATGGCTCTCTAGCAGTTCATTCCACTCAGTTATTTTTTTCTTTATGGTCTGGGCCCAATGTAATTCATCATATTGTCTGGAGCAATTTCAAACTAACAGCCTGTAACCTTGGGATCTTGCAGTGAAATTACCTGAAGTCAGGAGAGAAACAATAACAAAGCAGCAAGGCTGAGAGGGCTTTATTTCATCTACTCCTGTACCTATCACCTTTGCTGAGATCTAAGCCAATTTTCTTTGCTTCTTCTGTACTCAGCAGTGAGAAAAGCCCACTCTTCCTTTTGATCCCACCAAGAAATTAATGTCTTCTTTCAAATTATAAAAAGAAAAAAGAAACAGAAAACATCCAAAATCAATCAAACAATCAATCAAAAAAAAAAAAAAAACAACCAAAAAACCGAAGTCACAACCAAAAGCAANAACCAAAAAACACCCAAAACCAAACCAAAACCAAAACAAAAAACCCCCACCCCATATCCTAGTCTCACTGTACATCAATAATGATTCATCTAATGAAATGTAGATAATTCTAGATACTGGTTTCTGCATCTTAGCTAATCTGTACTGACCTCCTTTATTAACAAAAAAAATTCTAGATTGTAATTAATCTTACTCTAAAGAAACATCCTTGGTCTTTTCTTATATGTAGACGTGTACTGTAGATACTTAATTCTGATTGTGATCGTCTCCCTGTACTCAGCTCTGGTGAGGCCGCACCTCAAATACTCTGTTCAGTTTTGGGTCCCTCACTAGAAAAAGGACATTGAGATGCTGGAGCATGTCCAGAGAAGGGCAATGGGTTGGGGAAGGGTCTAGTGCACAAGTCTGGTGGGAGCGGCTGAGGGAACTGGGCTTGTTTGGTCTGGAGAAGAGTAGGCTGACCATTCTCTACAGCTTCCTGACAGGAGGGTGTGGGGAGGTGGATGTTGGTCTCTTCTCCCAAGCAACAAGTGATGGGACAAGAGGAAACAGCCTCAAATTACTCCAGGGAAGGTTTAGGTTGGATATTAGGAAAAATTTATTCACTGAAAGAGTGGTCAGGCCTTGGAATCGGCTGCCGAGGGAGCGGGGGGAGTCACCATTCCTGGAGGTGTTCAAAAAACACGTAGCTGTGGCACTTCAGGACATGGTCTAGTAGACATGGTGGTGCTGGGGTGATGGTTGGACTTGATGATCCTAGAGGTCTTTTCCAAGCTTAAAGATTCTGTGATTCTATGATTTTATATGTAATTGTAAAGCAAGGACATGAATGACTCCTTAAATTAATTCTTCATTCCCTGAAATAGTTGTAAACATAAACAACATAATTGTACAGCGTTCTTAATTTTCTGTGTTCTGTCTTTTTATCTTGACAGCTTGCAATTCCACAGAAGAATTACAATGTGTACCTCTTTGCAGAAGATTAACATGTTTGGTTTTATTCACATCTTAATTTGTGCTAAAAAAAAAAAAAAGAAAGAAGAAAAGTAATTTTTCATCATTATTAAAACAGAAAATGAGCCAGCAATAAGATTCAATTAATCATCTTTCCAAATCTCATCTCTGATTTAAAATGCAAATACATACTTAGGATATATTTCATATCACTGCTGATGTAATCAGAAAATAATTTGCCTTTTGAGCTGAAGGACTTACACTGATAGGATGTTTAATTTTTTCATAATGGAAGGCATGGATTGCTGATTTACTATGCCAAATATGAGTAGGAGTGATCCAGTGGTAGTTATAAAAAGTTAGAGAGGGAGAGATTCTAAGATAAATTTAGAAATTCTGTTCTTCAGGAACAATTGATTTAATCTTGGATTTATCACATATCCATCACATATCCACTCCGTGGATAAGAAATGGGCTGGATGGCCACACTCAAAGAGTTGTGGTCAAAGGCTCAATGTCCAAGTGGACATCAGTGAGGAGTGGGTCCTTAGTGCCCTGGTGCTGGAAGACACAGAAGAAAGGAATATATCCCCTATAATCCAGGAGGAAGCAGTTTATGACCTGCTACTTCACCTGGACTCTCAGAAGTCCATGGGGCCAGATGGTATCCACCCGAGAGTGCTGCAGGAGCTGGCGGAGTAGCTTGCCAAGCTGCTAGCCATCATCTGTCAGCAGTCCTGGCTAACAGGCGAGGTTCTGATTGACTGGAGGTTGGCTGATATGACGCCAATCTACAAGAAGGGCCGAA
>VWZZ01002312.1:0-49629 GCA_013399095.1 Psophia crepitans | reverse complement strand
TCCCCTCCCAACTCCCCGCGCACCTCCAGCCATCCCACCGGCGGGGCGGTGCGAGAAGCAGCAAAGTCCTTGGCTCTGTGTGAGCATCGCTCAGCAACAGCAAAAACATCTCTCCACTATCAGCCCTGCTTCCAGCACAAACCCAAAACACAGCCCCATATTGGCTTTCTTGAAGAAAATTAACTCTCTCCCAGCTAAAACCAGGGCAGAGGTAAGCACATAAATTCATGTCATGTGTTTCTTGTGATTTTCTTCTATAGTCGGAATCTTAAATTTAATTTAAAGCTGACAGTTGCCTATCTTAAAATCACTTCCAGTGTCAGTTGCTTTATTTTTTTCTTATCATTTTTTGATTGTCATAATGCATAGTGTTACTTAAAATAGGATCATGTCTATACAGGAAACACTGCATATAATTAAAGGTCAGTTTTTAGACATGTTTAGTTAAGCTACTCTATGTTTATGTGTAGCATTATTGTATAGGCTACACATACTTTATATAGCTCTTAGTTTATTTTGGTCTAGTTTCTTTTCAAAAGGTGTTTTTAATGCTCATTTAAGATAACAAGAGTACTAAAAGGTCTGCAGTGTGATTGAGATGTAGATCCATTATGCCTGGTGCCTGTACCAGAAGCAGTAGCTATCAAATTTCTGCCATAAGACTTGAAGTCTTTTAGAAAATTTGGGAAGGCAAAAGCTAGCCCTGAGACTCAGTCGTAGATTTCTAAATGTTTCTTTTAGGTTCATGGCTGCATAAATAAATAAAAATGTGTCATTAATTATGTATTAATATTTGCTGATTTACACTTCTAAAAAATATAAGGCAGTACTGTTACCCAGATAAATTTTCCTTTCATTTGTGACAGAAACCTTACAGAGAAGAAATATCAGGGATCCTTGATAGCATCCCCTCAGCCTTTGTAGGATTAACCCATTGTCTTTTCAAGTTCCTACATTTTCTGTTTTGTTGGACATTGATTCTGATGCCTCTGGTAGTTATTTAGAATCTGAGTCCATCGTCTCCATTTATTTGTTGGCAAATTCCAGTGACAAGAAGTTAGTGTTTCATTTACTTTTCAGCAGCAAATTTTAGCAAAAGCCTACTGAGAACGTAGGGATGTTTTCATTAGCTGTTACGGGCCTAGTATAGTTCTGTATTTTTGAAACAACTGAATGTCTGTTTAAAGTAGAGATAAGGAACCCACTCAGCTATTGGCAGCAGTGTTTCTAGATCATGAGGCAACTCAGTACAACTGCACTGGTAAGTGAGGTAGTTTAAGCAGGGCTAGCTCTGGTAGTCCTCTCTGGCCTCGTGTCATGCAGGCGTACTATAAATTACCTTACACTTTGTTTTTATTTTCCTTGATTCAAATTCAAGAAAAGAGATGCTATTTCCTTACTGCGTAGGAAATCATAAGTTAAGGCCATGAGCCCTACTGATATATGCAAAATGTTTTGTGACTTTGAGCATGTAAATTATATGAAGGCCAAGCTATTCATCCTCACAATTTCTTTTGGCCTTGGAGTATTTATAGAGGCTCCCTGTGGAGCTGCACTGTCAAGCATCCCCCAGCTGGGGAACAGCTTATGAAAGGTTCTCTGGGGAGTATGTATACTCACTGAAAACTCATTAATAGTCATACATGGTCCTACAAGCAAAATTGTTCCTGTGGCCTTTATCTGAAAAAATCTGTAGTTTGTTTTTTCAATTGTTGCGTCTCCTTCTTTAGACTATTTTTTGTTAATGCTCAAGGCTGGCTTCAAAAAGGATTAAATGTCACAGAGCTCACTATTTTAATGGCTAACAAAATTCTTGGCTCAAAATAGGCGTTCAGGGTCAATCCTGTACTGGGTACTCAGTTGTTTGCAAGCCTTGCTGTACAGAATCTAAATCTACCTGAATGTGTGGAGAACAGAGCCATAAATAGGAAATGTGGAAACGGAAATTTGAAATTCTATGGCAGGGGAAAGGTTTGGTGCATAGAGTGAGTAATGGGATAGAATAAAAATGCAGAATTATTATGTGAAGTTGTAAACATTATTTCTTACCTATCTCTTTATGTGTATAGATTGTTGAAAGAGCCAATGACTGACAACAGGCAGAAAGGCAGATGTAGATTAAAGCTGAGATGATGAAATGGAAGATAAGGAAGAGGGATTTGGAAGAAGCAGGCAGGCCGCACAGGACAAAGTCCAAAGGGCCTTGCCTGTACTGGTCCCATACTGCTTCTGTAGGGCAGAATCTCTTGCTGGTTCTTAGAATGATGGTACTGGGATGGTGCAAGCAGTTTGTCTGAGGGCCTTTGAGTAGGACGGTTCTATAGATCCTGATCTGTGTATCATCTTTGATCATTTTTATTCAATATGCAGCATTTCACTTAGAGACCAAGTAATGATAAGTATTTACTCTTCTGACTCTGTAACGTATCCATTGCAAAGGTTTTTAATCATCATTGCCAGAGATTCATAGTTTAAGATGTAAATCTATGAAACCTTTCACTGGCATTTTGAGCTATAGATTTTTCAGTTACCTGAAGACCAGATGAAATTTTCCTACCCTTGAATTCAGGGTTCATCTGTGTTTGATCTGATCTGATCAGGACTGTGTTCTGAGTGCATATCTTGGTCTTTTCCACCTGATGACTTTTTTATTATTATTTTTTTATTCCTCCAGAGTGCATAAACTTGATTCCTTGCAGGTTTTTCCAAACCAAAGGTGTGAATTGGTGTGTAGGTCATGGGATTTGACTGGAGTTATGCCAAAATAAATTTCAAGTACCACTTACTTCCCAAAAAATGCCTGCAGCATGGATACCAGGTCCTCTGCACTGATGTATCACTCTTCAGGTCTGTTCATACTCCACCGTGCTACTTGCTAATGCAGATCCAGACAGCTCACTGAGATCTCTACGTAGATGCTTCAGAATGGGCAGCCTTTGCCACATCAGAGCTGACATTTAGACACAGAAAAAAGAAACAATACTGATACAAACAGAAATGAAACTTTGAATTAAAGTATTGGTAGTGCTATTAAATCAAGCCTGCAGATTTGTATGACTCGTTGAAACTACAGCTTAAGAACTGCTGTTTAGAATGTGAAGCATTGTGCAAGTTGTCCTAGGTTTTGACTGGAATAGAGTTAATTTTCACAAGAAGCTGGGTGGGGAGACAACCAGGACAGGTGACCCAAAGGGATATTCCATACTGTATGACATCATGGTCAGCACATAAGGGGGGGGGTCGCTGCTTGGCAAGGGGGGAATCGCAGCCCAGGGCTGGGCTGGCCATCAGCTTCTGGGTGGTGAGCAAAATGCATTGTGTATCACCCGCTCTGTATATTCTAAGTACTGTTGTTGCTTTCCTCTCCATTTGCTGTCCCAGTAAACTGTCCTTATCCCAACCTACAGGTTTTACCTTTTTCTTCTGATTCTCCTGCCCATCCCACTGGGCTGTGGGGGAGAGTGAGCAGGCAGCCACAGGGTACTTAGTTTCTGGCTGGGGCTAAACCATGATGAAATGAAATTATTAGCACAGTTTTGTGAGTTATACTTTACCTAATCAGATTAATCTGAAATACTACAGGAATATCAGAAGGAGTAGGAGTCCAGTTTATCCTTGTGTCTGTCACAGATAGTCGACTTTAAGAGAATAGTCAAGACAGTGAGCAGAAGCTAAATGGTAAAAAAAGGAAAATTATTTCATCATGTTATTTAGCAGGAGAACAGTATTTTTCAGAAAGAGCACTGTATTCATTAATATTAATGGACCTGGAGCATGTTCTAATTCTTTTCTTAAGTTATCTTAAATACCGTCTGTTCCTGTCACTTTTTTTTGATGTTTTTCACCATCTGAGGAGCCTCTCACAAGACCAGTTTCTACGAGTTTCAAATAGTAACTTCAAGTTTTTTATGCTCCACTTTTATGACTGTGGATCTTGTTAAGTCATTTAAAATATGGCACTGCTAAAGTTAGTTGCTGCTTGTTCTGTAGAGGTCAAACTAAGGATGATTTTGAAGCTTCTCCTTCAAGGATAAGAGATTCTACTCCTCATGTAAGTGCTGCAAATGTAAGATCCTGAATATGACCCTAGTACAGGAGCCTGAGTTGTGTGCGTTTGCATTTAGGGAGTATGTTTGGTTTGGTGGGTTGGTTGTGGTGTTTGGTTTTTTTTTTAATGTTTACTGGTGGAGAGCTGTATTCTGTATCTGTCACTGACAATGCATTTAGAGTGGGCAGGACTTGCTGATATTTTACAAGAAGTCACTTTACAGCATTCAAGCTCTCAAAAAAAAAACCAAACCAACCTGGGAAAATTAGTGAAAGTAGTGGAAATTTCTAGCAGTTTGCTTAATATGGCCTGTCCACATAGCAGGATGGGGAAACAAGTTCATCTAGAATGGGTTCCTGGTGTTCTCACTCCTTCTTGAGATTTTATCTTGAAAAATTCTCTGGTTTCTAACACATAGACATCACATATCATGACACAGTAGACATGAGGTGTCTACTGTCACCTATGTTTGAGATATGTTCCATAGTGCAGTAAGAAAAAAACAACCCTTGACATGTGCATGCTAAATTTGAAGCTGTTGCATTCTTCTGATTTTCTCAGCTAAATTAATTAATATTGGAGTGTTCTCACCATTTCAACCAACAGTGTATACTCATGAGCACCTTTTCATATACTGAGAAGCAAGTGAAGTTGATGTTCAGGCAAGTGAGATCCTTTTGCTTCTTGCACAGCTGTAGCATAAAAAGAAAGCTGCAGGGTGTTTGGAAGGATCTTCCTGAAAGATCTTCATGTAAGGTGATATGAAATAATAAGATCTGCAGATTGCTGGGGGAAACAGTACTAAAACAACCACTAAGAACCACTTCTTTAAAAGCAGAGGTCTCATGAGAGGTCAACTTTTTCAAAGAACACACTACCTCTCTTCCTGTAAGAGGAAGTTGCATTAGAAGATTGTATTCCAGCTATCTTGGCAGACAACATCTGGGCTCTCTGGAGGGTGGCAAAACACATAAGTATTATGTCTTGCTCTGTTACTAGTCATGAACAGCCACGGATTCTGTTCTGAGGCAGCCTATTCTGTTGCAACCATGGAGGAAGTAGTGACACAAGAGAGAACTATTTTTATTTTTCTTCAGTTGTTATTGTTAATCTCTTGTAAAGATGTCCAGAGTTGTGCAATATGTGAGAAACTGTCCTTACACTGCCATTCTGTCTGACTGCGGAGTAATCAATATCTCATCTCAGGATTCAGAGCCTGCCTGCAGCAAATCTGGGTAGAGCTGAGATGCTCTAGCAAAGCTTCAACCCTAGGTTTTAAGCTACAAATACATGTGTTTAGGAGCAGTTCTGTCTGTCAGTGGAGAAGGCAAATAATGCCTGCTCTGCATGCTTCAAAACCGGGAATGCTGATTTGATTGTTTACACTTTCTCTCCTGCTGCTTATGTGGTGGTGTTTCTTCTGAGGGCTCAGCTATTCTCTGCACTGTAGATTTTAGCAAGGAGTCTTTTGCTTCAACTTTATAATTACCTTCTGTGCTTCTGGCTTTTGACTCTGTGTTGTTTCTTTAGTCCGAGACAGTTTTTCCATTTTCTGGTACAAACTTTAGAATATCAACAAGAAACAAAAATAACAAAAATGAAAAGCACAACCTAGCTCTCTTTCCAGGTAATACTTTGTAACTATCTTGAACAAAGTGTGAGCCTTACAAGGAATTATGAACTCTAGTAATTATGAGCAGTCTACTTGCACATATTATAATTCATAAAATAGTTATTTAAAGCAGCTAATAAGACTTTACTTTCCATGTTCCTGCTTCAGGTGTTTTTGGTTTTTTTTTGGTTTTTTTTTGTTTAATTTTTTTTGTTTGTTTTTGTTTTTTTTTTTAATAACTGCATACTGTAATGCTCCATTTTCTGGGAGGAGGTAACAGAAAGCAGTAACAGAGTAGTTCATTTTACTGCTCTGTATCATAATGAATTAGTTTGGGAAAAAAATGAGGAAAATAGTTTCAGACATTTTAGTCATACCAAATATTTGTCTGGAAATTCTGTTGCAGCTGATGTTGTCTTAACAACCCCCATACTGTGCAGAATGCTCCTGTGGTTTCTTTCGGAAGCCTGCAGACTGGAGGAGCACTGTTACACTGGAACACCTGTATTTCGGATGAGATTCTCCAATTGAATGTTTCTTGACTCTGCTTTCCTGGTAGCACCTTATCTCTTGGGACGGTGGGTTGTATTAGATGAAACATAGGAAGCATATGTTTGGGCTCTTCAGTGTATCTGGTAAAGGCATTATACACGTAGGGAAAAAAATAAGCTTCTTTATACGCTGTGCCAAATACAAGAGAAATAATCAGATTTCACGTAAACAGTGTTACGGCCATCTGCAGTATCATTCTCTGGTTATTGCACATGTGCTTTTGGACAGTTGCTTCAGTCTTCCTGTTCTAGAAAAATGTTTTCTTTGCATCCCCGATTATATCTAAGGACGTTAAACCAAGTTTCCATACACCTGCAAGACCACAACATTTCTATTTTGAGGGTTGTAGGGGATGTTGTTTCTAGGGTTCCAAAGATGCAAACGTGAGAAAGGAATTCAGTTTTAAACTATTTGGGAGGATTTTTTTTTAATTAACATGAATGTAATATTAGTAAAAGATTTTAAACTGATGGCTTTGACAATTGGTTGCTTCTAACTAGGTCTGATCCAAAGGCTGTCACTGATTTAAAGAAGCTTTGGGATTAGCTTTTATGACACCCATTCAGGTCATTCACTCCACTGATCTTCTGATCTTACTTAGTGCATTTTGGTTGCAGTGATTATTTAAAAAATTTTAGAAAAATACTCGTGGCACTTTGAGTGCATTTTACTAATGATTTCCACATGGATTTGACAACATTATGAGTTAAAATTCTGTGGATGAGAACTGAAATTCTGTGGTGAGAAGGGGAACAAAAAATCAAGGTATTGAAGAATGGAAGAGATAACAAAGTTCCTGTGTCAACTGGAATGAATTCTTCTGTGACGGGTAATTGCTATGACTGAACTAACCACCAGGCTGCTTGCCAGACTGCACACTGCAGGCATCTTGAACAGATACTGGCTCAGTGACTGATTTTGTCCACTGGCTGTAAAGAGAACTGGGATCTGAAAGCTCTGGCTAGAATCGAACATTACTACTTTAAGTTCAAAAAACATGATATATTTCAATTATTAAGTTAGTGCAAGAAAGCAATGTGAATAAATGCTTGTGTCAATAAAACAGGTTAGCCTAAGATAAAGCAGAAATAATCAGGATAATGTGGCTCTGAACTTAAGAAACTGCATCCATATCTCTCATTTCTTCAATTTTCACGTCCATTTGCTTATGTGTTGAGCAGTGTGGAGTTCTATCCATGAAAGACAAAAACTAAGGTCTGCTTTACATTTTTTTTTTTTAAATTTGTTGTCTTTCTTTGCACTTTCTTTCATGTTCTCTTGAACAGCTGATGTTTTATTTTCATCATGCTTAACAGTGGAAAAGCTAAATGCGTATGTTGTTGATACACACGTGTTTGTTTTGCTAGTGAGAAGCCGTGCCACCATGACACCAGGGATGAAATGCATATTGTAGCTAGCTGTGGCCAGCTGTGGCCTCGATTCTGTGAAGGGCACATTTCATCCTGAAAGTAGAAAGAAAGAAAGTGTGGGTGGGGCTGGCTGAGTTGTCTTCTCAGTTTGGGTTCCTAGTGCATATTTGAAATAAAAAAAAGATCCTATGGGTTTGGGTTTTTTTCTCTTTTTTTTCTTTTCTGGGTGTTTAATGCCCTCCAATCCCAGCATGAAAACCTAAGTATGTTTTCATGTACTTTCTGAAAAGAAAACAATTTCATTAGTTTTCTGTACTATTTGCACTCTAATTTAGAACATTTGGCATTGGTGCACATAGTGCTTTTTCAGTTTGATTAAGAGCACAAACTTTTGCAGGGGAACATCTTCCTACAGGTTCCTCTGTCACTTGGTGTGAAGTATTTTGTGTTTGCCAAAGCTTTACCATGTTCTTCATTTCAGTTTTTCTGATGCTCATATTCTCAAGGAACATCTGTATTTCAATAGTAGAGATTTTAAGTAACTGTTCTCTAGCAAGATTTAATAAAAACCATTTACTTTAGCTTTTTTCTAACTGAAAAAAAATTTCTCCTGTTAAATTCAAAGCATTTGTTTGAATTATTATTGGTTTTGTAATTCCTATATATTACTGAACAATATAGACGGTTTTCCTTCTTGTTTGTTTAGTTAATTGTTAGATTAGTACAGTTCTGTTCTTACTTACATATTAAAACTTGTCTTCCTATTTAACAGATCAGTGCTAGAGCAATGAAAAGTACTTTTGAATATTGAAGGTCATTTTCAAATCAGTAAATAATGTTGTGACCTAATTCTAGCTTCTGTAATTACTAAAGGTAAGATTCACATTTGGATACTCGTGGCTGCTCTCTGAATAAATGACCAAATACACATTTTAACTGTGGCCCTATAACAGACCTTATGTTTAATGCAGAAAGAGGCTAAATCATTAGAAGCAGTCTAGGAGAGAAATATAAATTGTATTCTCGAACATGAGTCTCACAGAGTACAAAATCTCTACAAAAGGGAAGGAGAACTTAGTTGAGTTTAATTGTCAATGTACATCTGATGCTTCCAGGATCATAATGTTCTCCTCTAGAAAGACAATGAAGAGCTGGGGCTCCAAGTCAGGAATTCACACGTTAAAATAAAGCAAAATGAACAAAATCCTTTCAAGACTACCAGAAGACAACTGTGGTTTAAAGGGGATAGGAACATTCATTTTCTGCTTTGAGTATTCATATACAGGAAAAGAGACAAAATGGCAATTCTGGCTGCTCTGTGTTGGTTTTGACACCAATATTTCTACCATTCTTACAGGAGGAAAGAAAGGGGAAGGTCTGTTGCATACAGCAGCTTCAAAGGGGAGAAATGCTAGATGCTCTGCTGTGCGCTAGGCATCTGCAAACGTACAGATGAATCTGTAATTTCATCATCTAGTGACGTAACTTCTGCATTTCCCTGGTGTCTACAGGATTTTCCTCTTTCTCTTATTTTGTAGAACTGTGGGGCTTGGGCGCAAATAATGGTGCTTTTGAGATCACCTGTTAAACCGGTGAAGAATCAATTTCAGCAATGTTCTCTCCTTTCTTATTTGCTCAGTAGGAAGGATTGCTTCATGGACTGAACATGGTTTTATTTCTTGTAACTGCTTTCAGTTTATATTGTTTGTCCAAAGGGAACCCATTCTGATGTGAGAGCTTTCCGCCAGCACTTGGGAACTAAGTGTTATGTAGTTAAAGCAGCAACTCAGTGAGGAAAGACCTGAACAGGTATGGGGGGTTTTGGTTTGTTTTTTGATGTCAATTAAAATGGAACACACTGTGGGGTGGGGGCAAAATATTTTAACCTCAAGCTATTGTATTCCATTTCCAAATTACACTGTAGTTCAATCCCAAGAACCAGTCACACACTACAGACAGCCATGTTTTAGATGAGTTTCCTGTTGCATTCTAGTTTTCTGCAGGGCTAGCCGGGGGTGCCCATGTTTCTGTTGCAGAGCATAAATTGGTTTCCTGAACTTTGGGAATCACTTTAATACAGTTTGAAGCACTACATGATTTTAAGTGTAAAAGTATTAATATTTCACTGTTGTTGAGAAACTGTCTCACTTGTTCATCTGTGTAGCATATTCTACAAATTAATTACTTGGCAGGTCTGAAATACCTGTTTTTATTAGGCATTCAAAGACAGAATATAACATTTTATTCTTTTGAAGTAAATCACAGAGCACTGCCCTGTAAGTATATTGCTGCACACACCTCCCTCACCACCATTTGTTCATAACTTATTTCACACCTTTTTGATTTATGTCTGCTACATGTGTATGACCATGAATACAAAATGTATCCCTATGAATGGAAATAGGTCAATTGCTTGTGCAGATTTTGGAAAAAAAAATTGGTACCTTTTTACATTCTCATCTGAAGAACTCAGATGTAAAATATAGATCAACCAAAACTGACAGTATTGCTACCAGATGGAATGCCTAGAATGACTCTGCAGCTTATGTAGCTTCATGTTCAGAACCAAATCCTTTCTCATGAGGGAGATTTTTTTTTAAAGACACCTGGGGTGGTAAACAGGTAATGCTCATTTTGTTGCATTTACAACTATTCAATATTCTTATTTATAAGTGTTCTGAGCTTATGTGGATGTTACTTCCCTAATTGTTTCATAACATATTGCTTTCGATTACTGAAACTAAAATAGCTTCCCAATAATTTCTTTGTATGCTACTAGTAAGTGAATTTCTAGTTGTAGCTATGTCACTTGTGAAACAATTTTCTGGTGTAACTATAATATCAAGCAGCAGTAAAACCTAACAGATCATCTATCTGGGTTTTTTTGAATTGTATTAGTACAGGAGGTGAGGTTGACACCTGGGATAAGGTGTGTTAGTGTCTGTAAATGCGCTGTGTAAACTTGCTGTAACCAATCAGCCATCAAAGAATCCCTGCTCACCTCAGGACACAGGCTGGTAAAATAACTTTTCAAGAGCTGGGTGACTAAGCCTCTGTTGTGATATTTCTACACTAGCCATTTGACTTGGAGAAACTGTGCTGTTTTGAAGGTAGTTCCCTGATGTCTTCACTTTGTGCTTTGTTCTTCAACCAATTTTCTTTCTAAACTGGAAGCTCTTCCCTAAATCTACTCCAGCCCCTTTAAGATCTCAATCCATGAGTGAACAACACAATTACAAGGTTCTCTAGCACATAAATCTAACGTGCATGTGCTAACAGAAAGCTCTTAAGTCGTTGAAGGCTTCTGCAGTACACTGAAGCATAATTTCAGACCAGCAGCTCTCAATGTTTTGCAGCTACTGCATATTCATTCTTCCACCCTTCTGGCTGCATAATGCTTTACTTCTTGAAATCCTACTGTACCTTCTGTTGTCATGCTGAACTTTGATCCCATTATTTCTCTTCTAGTTTTGATGACTTTGATTTCAGCCTCTTAAAAAAATCAGGTAAAGTGCAAAGCAAGGCCTTGAGGAAGGGACAGTGCTGATCAATCTGTGCCATTTCTCTAGCTGCAGAATAATCAGAATGTTTCTAAACTTTTGAATACCACTGTGTAAGAAAGGACTAGTAAACAATGCTGCTTAAAATTCAAGGTGATGAAGATAACTACATGTGGAGGGTCACACAGCAGACATATACCAAGTAGGAAGAGTTTTAAGAGGTCATTGGGTAGAAACACACCCTTGAACTTGTCGCTTATTTGAAATAACATGTAGCAGGTATTGTGTGAAAATACGAAGGTTTCTGGAGCTTTATAGTGGTTCTCTGTGGTGTGTAGCCTTAGCTGTCACAAGAAACCACTGTGAAGGCATGATGCAAGACATATTTTTTGCCCGCTGCCCATGCTGACAGATCCCACCCTTTGTACCAGCATTTCTTGGTTACAACTAGGTAAGCATACTGCTTCTCTGAATATGTCTTTTAATTAGGAATGGTGCTGATGAAATTAGGGCATTCAGTTGCCAGTTGTGGGGAAGTTAATATGTAATCTTGGTCTAACTGCAGGACCTGGTTGGTTTTTTTTCCCTGTGCTGCTGTGAGCTATGGAATATGTCTTCCCCATAGTCATTAGCTACATGAAAACCTGTTTGCTCAGTCAGAATGACTGAATGAGCCATGCTTAAGGCCCACATGTCAGTGCCACACTTCTAGATCTTATAATAATCTATTATGGACCCTTTTGCCTTCTCAAATGGAACAGTTTATCATATGGTGATGTTGAAATAGCATTGCATGCAAGAAAATTTGTCACTGCCCTTCCAAACAAGAAGAATGAAACATGTAGATTCAGGTAGTTTTAATCTAATTGCAAGGCAGTTACTGGCAGAGATGTCAGCCAGTCATAACTCCCTCCTCACAGATCAGGAGCCTCTGGAAAGCAAAGACCTGGGTGACTCTGATATTGCACTGTTCCACGGTGTGAGCTGTCCCACCTTCAAAGAGGTGGGCTGGGCAGCGGGCAGCAGGCTGTTGCTCAGAAATGGAAGGGGCAGTAGCAGGAAACAGGTTTTTGTGTAAGTGGTCTTATAAAGATAATGGTGACGACAGGGAAGCACTGACATAGGCAGTAATGTGTTAATACCATCTGCATAAGGCAGGAGAGCCGTGTATCCTCTATGGGCCTGCAGTTGCGTAACAAATGTCGAATTTGAAAGTTGAACATATCCTCTTAATGTGCCTTTCATTTTAACATCCTGTGGGAATATTTTGGTAGAGAAGAATCTGTATGTTTTGGGATACACTGATGTGAAGAAGCTGATAAGGTTGGCAGCTGACGGTGCATCCTGCTGCTGCTTTGAAAGTTAGAAGAGAAGCTCCCTTTTGGTGCCAATTGGATGAGGGGGCCTGATGGAAGTACTGCAGAGTGGTAATAGACCTTTCAGAGATGACTTAATTGAAAAGAAGGGTTCATCATTTCCAGCTGTTTAGCTGAACTCTGAGGCCATGAGAACAAGGACACTTGTATTTAAAATAATCCAACATTTCTTAAAATACACAGATTTTTCTTCCTCTCAGCAGGGCAGCACCAGGCCCCTGATTTACTCCCAGAATTATTTCAGGAAATATTCTTTAGCATACTATGTATGTTATGAAAGGCAAAAAGATGGGAAAAATCCTGGCATCTGTGAATTCAGTGGGAAATTCATTTCAAAGGAGTCGAAGTTCATGGGGGTTGCAATCCCAAGGTAAGCAGGGAGGTGAGTTTCTCAATTTACAATAGTTTTTTAATGGATTTATCTGAATTTGGTGGTTGAGGAGTGGCAGTGATTGTAGAAGGTGCTGCCTATCATCCAGAATTGTGTTTCTGTTAGCGTAAGGAACTGCAAGTGAAATTGCTGCCATTCCCTTCCTTTTGCTTTTGAAACATTTTTCCCCTTACTTTCTTCCGTGCTGCTACAGTGGCTCAGAATCCCATGGTGCTGCCAGGTCTGTTTGGAAATTGAGTCATAACCATCTCATGATTGACTTTTTTTGGTTTAAAATGATAGATTTTAATTATTTTTATTTGTCCTTTTTTAAGTATTTGGGTGCATGCTGTTCATTTTTGATTTTTGTCTTTACAAACATGAGAAATGTATTTAAACCTCTCCCTGAAACTGAGATACTTGACCACCTTTAAAAATTAAGTTTTTAGACACATCTCCTAAATGCTGCAAGCCTCTAAACAAAATTCTCAGAGTACATCAACTTTATCTGTGGATTTGATGTAAATATTTTTCATGATAGAAGTTCTGGCATTTTTTCTTCAGTAAAGGTCTTCTAGAAGAATCACAGCAAAAAAGTACTGTATTAGCATAGACATTTAGTTCAAATATTAAATGGAGTAACATGTAGTTAAGCTATTAGACTTATCTTGACAACCGTAGTGGTTGTCAGTACAAAAGGACTTTCTTGTAGTCTTGATGAAAGAGGACTTACCTTGATTCAAAACAGACCAAAGCAAATAACCACCTTCCTCCTCTCAACATCCCAACACTTCAGAATTCTTTAATGATCTTAAAGTTTTATCTAAGTCTTCTTTTTGATCTTAAAAGGTATATGCTTACCATACGTTAAAAAAGTGCATTGCCCAGAAATCTGATAGTGTTGAAGACTGAATGTATGCATATATGTAACTTTTCTTGTATTTCAAATTGAAAACAGTGACAATGGCTATCAGAACCAAATGAGAATAACTAGAAATACTGATGCCTTTTTCTGGGGATGAACCATATTTCTTGACTCAGGCCTGTCTAACAGAAGTTACAAAATGTGTTTGTAATTTAGGAGGTACAATGTGAAATACTAAACACTATAAAATAATATCAAGATGATTAGTTAGGGTAACTGTGCTCTGGTATTGACAGTTCCCCATTTTTTGATATATATCTGTATGAAGTATAAATATGTATGAAAGAATTTTATAAAAATATAGATCAGTTGAAGCATTTGTACAATTACCTGCCTGTTTTGTAGAAATTGTGTGAAAAGCTGCTCAACCACAGATAACTTAATATCTTCTTTCAATGGTGCAAGCTACTTTTGGCAATAAACGTATTTGTATACTTTTCTTGAGAGCTATGTACTGTCTTTGTTATCAGACCACTTTTGGTAAGACTTGGAAGGTATTCTGTGGTGTGTGAGAGTTCTTTACTTCTGTTACAGAATGCAGGAACCAGAGCCCAGGAGAATCTTGCAAGTGGTCATCACCTTGATTATTGCTAAGCCTTATTATTAAGGCTTTCAAAGTGTGGAAGTGAGATTTCACATGGGCTATGCATGATCCTGTGAGTGGAACATAGTCCGTTGGATACTGGAGTAGAAAAACCTCTTTGAGGAGGGCTTTACCTTCCTCACTGCATAAACTTTTCTTATCATTCACCTGACTCAATACTCTCAGTATTTTTATTTCCTTTATGCAAAATTAGAATGAACTGTGGTTTGTTTATGGATGTATGTATTGACATCAGGGTACTAATTCGCAACAGGGTGTAAAGTGTTGAATTTCCTATATTTCACAAAATCATTTAGTCTTCAGAAAAGAGTTACTGTACTGGAAAAATACTTTTTGTCTGAGAGCTATTTGTAGTTCGAATATGTAAATTGAGGAGTTGTGATAAAGTTAAGCACTTCTGAAATTCTGGGTGTGTTCTAGTACTACAAAATATGTCTGACACATTTTCTTGTTCTGTCTTTGCATTCTATAAGAGCAATGCTGCCAGTGAAGTGTAGTTTATTCATTCATTTAGTAACTTCATTCACTTAGTTACTGTTCTGAAATAGTACCCCTTTAGTATTGAAAACATGCCCCCAAAGATGTAGAATGTTGCCATTGATTTAGAAGAACTGAGTTCGAAGATTAATTGCTTATAGAAATTTCCATTTTATAGTGTGGTCAAAGTTCTGTGGCTTACTACAATATGCGAAAATCCCATCATCCTCATGCTTGTGCTAAAATATACACTAGAAAATTCAATAGAATATAGGTAAATCAAGACTGATAAAAGGAAAGCTAAAATACATCTAAGTAATTTCTCCTTGGTTAAAAAGTTTCTATTTCTTCTTTTATTGTTTTACATGCAGAGTTATGAAATTAGCAGCTCATTATTACATGTCAGAATTCTGAAAGGTGTGTCTGAAACCTTTTTATTTTTTCCCCCTGAAAATGAAGCATTACCTCAGCATTACAAATCAGGTATTTTTTTTTTAATTTGCATTGAGGTGTTCGTAAATAGCATATAGAATGTTGATACTGGCAACTCTGACAGCTGTCAGAAGTGGATGACTCAACCTAGAGGATAGACTATAGTCTTTCTAGGGCATGTGTGTAGCTGCAATGGAAGAAATGTGGTGTTGGGAAAGAGCAGTATGCTCTTCAGGCTCTTTCCTGAGAATTTGACAGGCACAAAACTGCAGGGTGCCTTGGTGCAACTAGCTGTGGAAATAATTGTGGAATCTGAAAATAGTTCTGCTCACCATTAATGCTTATTGTTTACTTCTCATCTGCTGCAATGAAAGCACGAAGTAAAGGACATGACACGGGATTTTTCCTTTCCCCTAAAGTCAGAAGTAGGAAGACTCCCAGCATCTGCGATGTGCTTTGAGTACCTAGCATATAACTGCACAAATAGAAAAAGTTCTAAATGTGTGTTAGAGTTTTGTGTAATACGATCTGTTTACATATACAAATCTGTGTAGTTTTGTCTTTGAATATCAGTCATCTACAGAGTAGACTATTTCAGTAGTATCAATACCAGTTATTTCTTTAATATGAGAAGGTAAGATTGGCAGTGAAATTGGCTGTGATAATTAGTTGATTTTTTTTTGTCATCGAGATGATACGTTGATGGAATTTAACTGTAATGTATTACTGCATGTGGGTTTTAGTAACCTCTTAGACAGTGACAACATTGTTAGGTCTCTGAAGCTACTTAAACCAATTTTCTAGAAACTTTTGTCAGGAATCTGAACTTTTTCACAAAAGAAAATAAAAAGATACAAGTGTCAAGCAAGAATATACAAGACAGTTGAGGACTGAAATTAAAGTTGAATATGATTGCCTACTTAGTGTTCTTATTTCTTGCACTGTTTAAGGAGCATCTGTGTCACCTGAAACGTTCGTATTTGTCTTACTGGCAAATCATCTGCTATGAAGGAGTAGTTATGGTCTGCTCCTGCTGTGATCAGCAATAGGTGGAAGTGCTTAGGCACATGTCCACTTACATTATCAATGTTATTTTGGATACTTATGACAAATTATTTTGAAGATAGAAGACAAACTGCTTTATTTTCTTCAAAGCTTCTACAGATGTGATCCCATGTACTGTCAGTTTAATTAAATATGTTTTGGATAATCTAACCATTGCTATATATCCCTGTATTACTGTGCTGCTAGAGCTGTCTTTTTAGACTGCATGCCTAGTCTGTGCCATAGACTTTCATCAGGTGCTACACCTCCCCTCCCCTGAAAAATTAGAAATACCACAAATCTGGTTGCCATTCCTATCTTCAGGAGGCATGGGAAGGAGGATCTAGGAAATCACAGGCTGCTGAGTCTCATCTTGATCCCTGGGAAGGTGATGGATAAACCATTTCCCATCCTGGAAGCTGTTTCCAAACATTATGTGCAAAAAGGTCATTGGGAGTGGTCAGCATGTATTTGTGAAGGAGAAATCTCTTTGCTCATGACCTGGATGATGAGGCAGAGTGCACCCTCAGCAGATCTGCGGACAATACAAAATTGGACAGAGTAGATGATACAACAGATGGTTGTGCAGCCATTCAGAGGGACAGGCTGACCTTGACAGACTGGAGAAGTGGGCCGACAAAACCTTCATGAAGTTCAACAGAGGGAGTCCTGGTGGACAACAAGTTGCAAATCTGCCAGTAAAATGCTCCTGTGACAAAGGTAGAACAGCATCCTGGGCTGCGTTAGTAAGAGCATGGCCAGCAGGTCAAAAGAAGTATCGTTCTCCTCTACTCAGCAGTGGTGAGAGCACACCTGGAGTCTGTGTCCAGTTCTGGGCTCCTTAGTACAAGAAAGACACAGACATATTGGAGTGAATCCAGAGAAGATAACTAATGGCTTGAAATATATGATATAGAAGGAGAGGCAGAGGGCGCTGAGATTTAGCCTTGAGAAGAGAGGGTTCAGGGAGTGTTTTGTCCATGTGTGTAAAATACCTGATGGGAGGGACTAAAGAAGACAAAGTGAGACTCTTTGCAGTGGTGCCTAGTAAAAGGACAAGAAGCCATGTACACAAACGGCAATACAGGAAATTCCATTTAAACTTAAGAAATCCTGTTTGTACTGTGAGGGTGATCAAGCAGTGAAACAGGTTGTCCAGAGAGCTTTTGGATTCTCAGCTGGACGCAGCCCTAAGAAACCTGTTGTAGTCGACCCTGCTCTGTGTAGGGAAAATGGACTAGGCAATCTTGAGAGGTCCCTTCCAACCTTAAAGGTTCAGTCATTCTGTGACTGATTTACTTTCAACAAAACCTTTACCTGTCTGAATCTTGAGCAAATATTTCTTAAGCAAATATGCAGTTCCTTTTTTTTTAAACTAAGTAAATTTTAGTAGTTAGTTGTTTCACAACAGTTCTCAAATTCTTGCTCAAAAGTGACCTATTTTGAGTTGCTTTATTTTCATCCTGTTTGTTTCCATTCATGATGTTCTTTCTCAACCATCAAACTATCTAATCCCTACAGTGAATGTTCCATTAGTTTTGGATAACTGTATCCTGTTTGTTTATTATTTTGTAGTTGATGGATTTTGACCATAATATTTCTCTCATCCCAAATAACAAAATTGTTTCCTACATGCAATTTTTCATTAAGAAGCATATTACTATTTAATTTCATAGGCATGAAAGAGATTCCATTCCAGTATGATATAATGCCACTTTGTATGTAGAAGTGCTACTTTACCTTGCAACTTCAGGTACATTGCCCACCTAGTCTCAGAATTTTTTCGAAGTGAATCATACTTAGTCTTCTAGAAATTCTTGGACTTCTGGATGTAGTATAATGTTTAAAATAAACACTCAAGCAACATTGGATATAGGCTGCTTGGGTGTGTTGCAGTTTCACCAACTGATTTTATTAGCATTAGCCATATACTTGTACTTTAATACCATCAGGTTGGTCAATGCAGTTATTGTTAAATCCCCAAAGGAGGGTATTCTCCTATATGTATTTTGTTAGTATGTTTCTCATCTAACAGTGGCAAGCATTAGGCATCTCCACAGTACAATTCAGCTTGCTTGTCTTAGCTGCTTAGGAGGTATCTCTTGAGGAGTGTAACTTAATTCTGCTTATTGACAGAGCTTAACCAAAAAACACTTCATGTTTGTACAGATATAGCTATGTCTCTGTTTTCTTCCTTACATATTTAATTTTGAAAAGTCAATTTATGCACAAAACAAAGAATGAAAATTTGAAAACTGTGTCCTCTTAGCTCACTCTCCATTTGGAGACAGGATATTTTAATTAGATTTACTTGGACACAGATCACTTTAATAGATAGATATCCATTTTTCTAATTATGTTAAAGCTGAGAAATATAAAAATTTTATATATTTTGCTTTTTGAATGTTTTACGAGATCACTTCTGTGTTATTTTTACCTTTGCACAACTGTTTATCTGTGTTGGAAAGTATACATAGCTTGCATATTCTTCTGTAGGCTATATGCAAAGTTGTACTAACTGACAAGTAGTATTTTAGGTTGTTGGAATAGTGAAACAATTGTAAATATATATTTGATTATGTTCTTAGTTTAAGATTTTAAAAAGAACATTCTGCACAGGAGAAAATGAGCAGAAAAAAAGAGAAAGAAAAACATTGTGAGTAGTTAATTGAAGAAAGTAAGTTAGAATACACTCCTGACTTTGTCTTAGAAAAAAAATGGAATTAACAAGTGAAGTGGTTTCAATATGCCAGAAGATGAAGTTCTTGCAGGTGGGTGGCTACGTCTGCTACTGCATCCACCAAGGAAATGGACAGAAAGAGAAGGTAGATTCCATCAGCTGGAAAGGCTGGTTTCTAGTCTCCTTGGACTATGTCTTTCATCAAAATAATGGTAGACCTTTAAGGGGAAAAAAAAAAAAAAGTGAAAATGTGTGTGGGTTATTAGTTTGTTTAGATTTACATATTTATAGTGCTGTCTTGACTGGCTGGTTTCTGGGTCCCCACAGAGCGCAAGCCTGACAAGCTGAACAATAAAGTCTGATTGCTAACAAGGTTGAAGCCTTTGAGGGAATGCCTAGCTGGGAAGAGTGAAGAAGAACAATGTAACAAGACTGTGTAGCACGCCTTAATGACTCTGACCACATAATCTGTTGCAAATTTTAGTCACTCCGTGAAAAGCTTCAGGATTTTAGAAAAGGTTTTCTATTAATCATAACATTTTAGGAACATAACAATTACTATTGTGATGTGTTTTAATTGCAAGATCAAAGTACCAGTTAAATAAATGAAGAGTTGCATGCTTCTGACATTTGGTTTCAGGAGAACATGTAACTTTAAGAAATCATTTTTTTCTCTCTTCCATTACGGAAATTACGCATGCCAGCAACTATAACAGGGTTTGACTCTAGATTTCTGCATAAACCAAAAAATAGATTCCTTTATGAAAGTACTTTATATTAACAGCGCTACAGTTTGGAGTCCCTCTTTGGAGGCACCCAGCTCAAAGTCGTCCCTGGGCAGTTACACCTTTACAATCTACATTCCCTTCCCCGTGTATGATAATCCAGACCAACAGTAATATTAAGGTCTGGGGTCGTCTTGCTTTTTATTGGTTTGATTTGTTTGCTGTTTCATCTCGTTGCTGTCAGTTGCATTCAGCCTTCAGAGAAAGACCTTTAGCATTAGCTTCCCTACAAATCTCATAAAATGTGTAGCTGTAACAACTGTAATTATGGTAGTCTGTGCTTTCCTGGTTATACAGCAAGGTTTTGTCTCCCACCTAAGTTTCTGCAGGATATTAAAAGTAATATTAAAAATGCTGCAGTTGTTCTGCTTGCCTGATTGTAACGGTGAAGGAGACAAAATTGATTCCAGTTTATGGCACTGTGTTTCAATGTTATTCAGCAGCACCTGTTGGCTGACAGCTGTTGAGGATTATTACAGGTTTATTAGTCATGAACAGGATAGCAACAACAGTAAATAAGATTTAAACTAGCTACTGAGGAAGTTTGTCTAAAAGATATAAAACTTTTTATAGCTGGATAATTTTTAATGCTGAATTAGAACCAGCATACACCCATGAACTAAGCTATCTAGGTAACTATATGCAGTCTTCATATGTATACCAAAATCTGTAGAATTATTCTTCTAGGCTGTATCACATGGGGGTAAGGAAAAATCAGAATTCACCAAGTCCATCAAACAGAAAAAAAGGGGTTTTTTATTTTTTAAGTTTTATCAAGTTCTTGGTCCAGATGTGGTGAAAAGGTACTGCTTTATGTAATTCCTTACCATATGTAAGGAATATGTAAGGATTGTATTTAATCAAATAATAGGCATATCAGAATTACTTTGTGATGAAATTTCAGAGATTTTTCAGAAGCTTGGAGAGTAACTGAGAACCGTATCTATCTTTTCTATCTTGAGTGTGCGTGTTATTGCTAAAAGGTCACAAATGGAGGTTGAAACTTTCCTGGTTCTGTTGGAGTCTTTGTATACAGTTTGCAGGAGCTGTGAAAGAAATCTTGTTGAGTAAGAGCTTGTTATGCTACTTTGTTTAAAGAAACAAAACCAAACCCCTTTGGTTGGAAGAAACCTCCAAAGATGGATCTCATGCTGTGCTTTTTGGAGAAGCTAATAGTCATATGTTCATAGAGTGTAGAAAAAGGCCCACATCTCATTACTCAAGATAAACTTGTACCAGGTTTTCTGGTGTTTTTTTGTTTTTTTTTTTTTTTTTTTTCATTTTGTTTGGTAGGAAGGTGGTATTTTATACTAGTATAGGTTCAGAAGTGCCTGTTTAGTTTTCTGTGAGACCACATCTGTTCTTGCTCATTTTACGTCCTTCCTGAATAGCAATTGTACTGCCACTTAACTGTTCTCTTATTAGCCAAGTCTACAAATCCTAAGGCACAAAATGTCTCTTCCTTAAGAATAACTTTAACTAACTACATTCATCATTTTGATGACAAGCTACTCACTAAATCCCTGTTACTTATTTAAAGGTCTTCACCCTTGCCACTTGCCTGCGGGAATGTTTGAAAAGACCTCAGATGTGAAAAATAGTCTTTGAATTTTTTATATTTCAGTTGCCTTCCATTCCCACGCCCCTTTTGTATGTCTCCAGAGTAATTTTATCTTTTTTTCTTCCATGACTTAACCAGCTTTTATACGATTAGTCTTTATCCAGTAGCTATTCTATATGTAAATGAGCAAAAGTTCTTTTGTGCTCTGTCCAGTTCACGATTCAGTCTCTTAAAACATTTTGCTTTACTGCCTTTGAACAAGCAAAAAGTCTCACTAGGAATCAGGATAATATTCTGCAGCTTTTGGAGCTCCAGTTTTAACTGAATTCCTATTTATGTGATTGGATATTACCAAGATTACCAGAGAACTGGGGAAGCTGGGATGCAGGTATTTTGGTAGAGTAGTTACAGTCAGTCTGTAGAAAGTACAGTCATGCTATTTGGAATGGGCAACTCTGAGTCAAACTGAAATTGCATCTTAAGTCTAGTCTTGACTTTCTCAGGGTTTTTTTAAAATCCTTCATAGATTAAATTCTGAGGGCTTGTCCTGGTTTCAGCAGGGATACAGTTAACTTTCTTTCTAGCAGCTGGTGTAGTGCCGTGGTTTGGATTTAGCATGAGAGCAATATTGATAACACACTGATGTTTCCAGTTGTTGCCAAGCAGTCAAGGACTTTTCAACTTCTCATACTGCCCTGCCCATGTGAGGGCGGCAGTGCCCAAGAAGCTGGGAGGGGACACAGCCAGGACACCTGACCCAAACTGACCAAAGAGATATTCCATACCCTACAACATCATCACAGAATCACAGAATCACAAGGGTTGGAAGGGACCTCGAAAGATCATCTAGTCCAACCCCCCCCTGCCAAGGCAGGGCCACCTAGAGCACATCACTCAGGAACACGTCCAGTCGGGTTTTGAATGTCTCCAGAGAAGGAGACTCCACAACCTCTCTGGGCAGACTGTTCCAGTGCTCTGTCATGTTTCGTTTATAAATGAGTGGTGGGCTGGGGGGCATGTTAGCTCAGAGTCTTGCAGAGCATTGACTTTGGGTGGTGAGAAATTGTGCTGTTCATCACTTGCTTTGTATATTTTATTATTGCCATCATTATTACTGTTGTTGTTTGCTTTGTCCTATTACATTGTCCTTATCTCAATGGACAAAGGCTTTTTTTTTCCCTTTTCCATTTTCAATCCTCTCACCCATCCCACTGAGAGGGGTAAGTGGGTGAACAGCTGTGTGGTTGCTTCAGCTGCTGGCCGGGTTAAACCACAGCAGGGCTATTGTCACAGCACGGAAGAGAGAAGAGCACAAGCCTCGGCCAGTTAGGTGGTAGTGTCAGCCACCCACCCGAGGGAGCTGACATGCCATACCTGCTGCCAGAAGTGTTCATCTGTAAGCTGTAAGGCTTCTGGCATGGATGAGTTTCTGAGAAGAGTATGCTTGAGCATAGATAGATGAGACTGTGCCAGCGCTGAATCTGCAGACAGGCAGTTGAACTGTTGTTCTGGTGGAACTGTGCCTGAGGAGAGCCAAACTGAATTCAATCTTTCTGCAAGTTTTGAGCTTAAACCATCTAGAGATCTGGTGGTTGCATTTTTTAACGGAAGTTTAGTAAGCGACCAACAGTGGGTCTGTGACTATATGTATTCACAACTGTATAAATAAATAAATAGAGGAGGAAACCTATGTGGCTCCATGGTCGGCCTGACTTGGCCTGTAACGGCATGAAGTTACAAAAAGGGAAGAACTTACCTCTTCCTCTGGCTGTCCCACAAGAGTTTGTCCCCATCTCTTTTGTGTGGTTGTTGCAGGTTCATAATCTGGTCATATGGTGAGTTAGGTCACTGTCCTTACAGATAACAATTTTTTCCTCAGGTTCATGTGTAATCCCAACTTACTGTGCAGCCAAATGATTTCCACAGTTGACAAAAATATGGTAAAAATGTGTGAATGTGGGCAGAAGGGGAATCTGGTGTTTTCAGTGTCAGGACATGCTCAAGATTCATTTAAGGCAGCTGGGAAACTGTGTGCTAACTTGAGTAGAGTCATAAAGCATGCAAAATAAAAGATCACTAAGAAAGAAGGCTGCCACTTTGCTTTTCCTCAGTTAAGTAAAACATAACTGGTCTTGACATAAACACGAACATTTTGTTCATTATGGATGTAGCTGCAGAATGAGAAAGAATCATGGAAACCATGGAATAAAACAGTAATCCTAAAATGAATTCTTGCCAAGCAAGTAAATACAGTATTTGAAACAAGATGTTTTGAAAAACTTTCAACTTCAGTCAGTAAGTAATGACTCAAGCCAAATCTTGAACCATTCTGAGAAGCAGAAAGAAAAGTTTGCTCTCTTATTCTGTGTCCTTTTTGATGACAACAGAAGAACGTCTGCTTAGGAGATATGCTGGTGATTTCTCAAAAAAAAAAAAAAGGCAAAAAAAAAAAGGGGGGAGGAGGATTGTAATTCCAAATGTATGATCTAGAAAAAAAGGTATGAATTGACAGTTCCTCATACAGTCAAACATTTGTTTTATGTCATATTTATAAAAAATATATGCCATTAAAACAATTCATAAGCTAAAAAATCACAGGTGAATCTGCAAGGGTTTTTTTCGATGGTTTGTGTTTTGTTAGGTTTTTTGTATCTTGCTTTTAAATAGAAGCCTTTTTGAATACTTTGTAGTCTTTATTTTTCTGTTTTCTCTCCCAGTTGTTAATCATAGAAATATTGATGGGAAGGGACTACTGGAATCTAACCTTCTGAAATTCAAAGCCATAATATGACCTGCCAATAACTAGTTTATTGGAATATTATTAGAAGATTACAGTTTTAGTTGTGACTTTGTCTAGCCAAGTCTTAAAAAAACCAGCCTAGGACAGAAATTTCACAGCCTCTGTAGAAACCAGTTCCAGTGCTATACCACTCATTAAGAGCAGTTTTTCTAAGGTTAGATGTGGTACTTAGGGACGTGGTTTAGTGGGTAATAGGTGGTGGGAGGATGGTTGGACTAGATGATCCTTGAGGTCACTTCCAACCTTAATGATTCTATTCTATTCTTTATCTCCAATTTGAACATCTCAAGTTGAAATCTGTGGCCATTGCCCTTTCTAATGTTCGTGTGATTTAGCATATTCATGATTCCTTGTTTACCTCAGACTCTTGTTTTCCTGGTGTTTTCTGCTAAACACTTCTTTCTTTCTTATTCAAGGAAGGATCCAACTCTTCCAGCTTCAGTGGAAATGTCTCTTTCATGTGATTCAAATTGTAAGGAGTTTACATTCGGTTCAAATAAATACCACAGAAGCTGTCATTTTAGGTTGGGTTTGAATCCGGAGAGCTTACCAGATACGCTGGTCTGTACTATTATTAACAATACTGGTTTCAATTTAATAATATAATTTATAATTAACCATATTTTGACATATCTATATCTATATTGGGTACTCTCTATAAAACTATATAAAAGTATAGTAATGACTTACATGGTTAATATAATTATAACTATTTTATAATACAAATACTATGTTGTTTTCCATAAATGGATACAACATAGTATTCTAATTATGTATTGATAAAGCTTTTGAAATTCTCACTTAGCTTGTCTGAAGTTCATTTTGAGGGGCTTCTGTGTAGGTGCTGAAACCGTTTACATCAGAGTTGTTTTTCAGTGCCTTTCTGTAACTCATTGTCTAATATCACTCTAATATATCATCCATGCTTTGGTATCATTTTGGATTTTATTTCCATTCTTTACATGTCCATATACATGAAACAAAGCAGCATCAGAGAATGTCTTTAAGTAGAAGGTGATGGGATTTACCACTTCCCTGGAAAAAAAAATTACCTCATTAGGAGGAAAAAATACTGTAGTCAGATAACATCCCAGGATTTTTTTTTAACCTCAGCTGCACAAGTGCTTAGGTTAGCAAAATATACAGAGCCATATAATAAGATTATAAATAAAGACTGGGAAGTCAGCAGAGCAGTGATGACTAGCTAAGGCCATTAAAAGAAGATTGACTAATTATGCCCTCAGTGCGTGCATTGCAGGAGCAGAGCAAATTTGCAGAAGTAAACTGTGGGAAGAATGAGGACAGTAGATTAGGCAGTTCAGATAAAGAAACAAATATATGTGTGTCTAACTTTGTCTGACTTCATCTGACTTCTGGTAGCTGGCACCGGAAGCTTTTTGACACCAAGATGCAAAGAATTCAGACTCTGCCTTGGAATTTTACCAATTTTAAACAAAGCCCAGTTGAAACATAGCAGCTAAAATTCTGATCCATAGCACCTAAATTTTGATCTGTTCTTCCAACTTAAACATACCCTTCATGAGACTATATCAAAATGAAAAAAAATATGTCAAAATGCATTTGATTAGAATGTAAAATTAAATTAAACTGATACATGGTCTTGCTACCTAACTGTGTGTAAACTCAGTCATCAGCATTGTGTACTGTTGGTCTGATACTTGGAGTTACCAAGTTTATTTGATTGACTGTTGTAAGTAGCTGAGGCTTTCCCCAGCACATACAGAGCATAAGTCATATCAAAATGTATTGTGGAACTATGTACGTAGATTTAACTTGGTTCTGTGCTGGGTGGTGGAAAGAGACATTATGTCCCTGGTACTAAACAGAAAAGAGGTGTGAAAAATTGCAGAACTATGCAAGAGCTTCCTATTGGTTTTCTTGCTGTCTTAATTTAGCACAATTTTTACTGAAATGTTCAGGTCATTTTTTCTGCACTCAGCACCATGATATCTAAGTGTCTATTAAACATTAACTGCTGGTGTGGGAATTTTCCCACAGAGGGAATTGTAAAATACTTCATAAATCAATCTGTAGATCTCAAATTTCTTTTACAAAAAGAATTGGAATCAGTATTATCTTTTTTCCAGTGATAATGCTGAGGACACACAGAGAGGATTTCCTATTCTCAAAAAGAAAATGGAGAACCTCATCAAATTTCAGTCAGTTTTAAAAGCATCCTTCATGAGAAGTGTCTTGAGGTGGTCTACCCTCCTTTACTTCTGTGTGTCTGCTCTCCCCTAGCCTGATATATAGTGTGTTTCCAGAATAAAAGGTGCCCTTTGACCGCCCTGTATCTCTTGTGTCCAAAAATGTACATTTTCCCTCTGTTTATTAGAAGGACCAAGAGATACACTTAGATACTGTCACATCAGGAAAAAGTACATACCTAAATATGTTTAGGGTTTTTTACCTCTAGACTTTTTCTTCCAACATAACTTCCCTATTTTTTTATCAAGCAGGGCAGGTATTATCTCCATTTTACGCATGTGGAAAAAGAGGTTTAATGTGGGTCTTGCAATAAACCAGTGATAGAGTTGGAAGCAGAACTTTGATATTTTGCCTTCCAGACAGTAATGTGATTGATTCATATGTGTATACTTTATGGCAGAGGAATTTTTAAAAGCTATTTCAATTTCTTTTAACTTAAACCCCACAAAAGTGACAGAAACTGAAGCAAGCAAATCTCATTCTTTATGGAACACCACATGAAAGAAATATTGGTTTTGGTTTACAAGTATGATACTCTAATGGAAAAAAAAAGTAATGCTCTTAAAAGCAGGCTTATGGTAAAAATGGAAATGAAGAAAACAATAACATGGAGATTGTGTAAGAAAAATATATGGTTTTGCAGGTACGTTGTCAGCACCTTCTGTTATCTACATAATGTTTATCTGAGTGCCTCCAATTAAAGCCAATGGATCTTTTTAATCTGCAGGAGCAACCCTCAGATTCCCTTCCCTCAATGCCTCTTTCTCTAGGTATTGGCAATTCAAAGGTTTGTCTTACAGATTCTTGGTTCATATATGTACTTTATATCTCTTCATAATTCTGTATTGCCATTTTCATAAATTGTTCCACTTGAAAAAATTTTCTTTCTCTTCCTGTATGTAAGGGTTTTGGTAAATGGATATTTTATTTTACACTTTTATGCCTGTTTTATTTCAGTGCCTTTTCCATAGGAAGGCCTTCTGGTTATTTGAATGTGTCAGTTTTTAGAACCAAGAACACTGAGAGCATGGTAGTTTGTAGTATTAAAAAAAGAAAAAAAAAAAAAGCAAGAGGGAAATTGCAGTGTTGAAAAGAATTCCCATATTGATGTATAGCCTGGTAAAAACTGAACAAAAGCTTAGGCAGAGTGGTTCTATCACAAGAAGCTGCCCTCAGCCACTGGAACCCCAGCAGGAACAGCAGCTGCGGGGGGTGGGGAAGAGGGCTTCTGTGGCCAGGACCTGAGCCTGCTGTGCACAGAATAGGATGTAGGTACGGTCAGGGACAGGTTATAATCCTTGTGTTAAGATTTTCAAAGCATACTGCTGGGACTTGTTTTACAGTCACCAGCTTCTTCAGTAATACTGGTTTAGATGATAATTCTATCCGTAGTCTCATCAATTTAACAATCATCTTGTCCTGACTGTGGCTGGGTAGGGTTAATTTTAGGAGCTGGCCCAGGTGAGCTGAGCTGACCGGGACTATTCCATACCATGTGCCCTCATGCCCCTCATTAAAGGGGGCTGGCCGAGGAGGGGTGAGTCGGTGCTGCTCCGGGATGGGCTGGGTGTGGGCTGAGTGTTGGTCAGTAAAGTGCTCTCCTTGTTACTATGTTTGTTTACATCCCATTAGAGCTACTGCTGCTTTGCTGTTGTTTCCCCTCTCCCTTTGCTGGCCCATTGAACAGTCATTATCTCAACTGGAGGAGGCTGCCCCTCCTCCCTGTCTTGCCAACGGGGCAGTGAGTGAGCGGCTGTGTGGGGCTCAGCTGCCGGCTGAGACTGAACTACGACACATCTGAAATCAGAACATCTAAGAAAAATTGTGAGGGTATGTAGGGAACACAACCAGTATCATGGATGTGTGCGTATAATGTGAACTTCAGTGCCCTTCCTTGTGTACTTCAAGGAGAATATAGGTAGAAGTAATATCAGCAAACTACTGAGCCTTTGTCTTACTAGCAAGGAATCTTCCATCTGAGAATAGTTACCCTAAACAGCAAATACCTGTTTGATATTTGTTTGGTTTTTGTTTTAAAGATGTGCCTTTCAATTGTCTGTACATTTTGTCACCTGGGAGTTACTACAGGTTTGACTCGGGCGCAGTGAGCTCAGGAGATTGGGGGATGATAGCCAAGTCAGAGGCATGGACAGCATCTGCCTGTACCCTCCACGACAGCAGTTTTTGCATGAACCAGTCTGTCTTGATCATACCTGCTTGCTGCCTGCAGTACCCAGATCTCTCCTTAAAGTTGATAATGCCAGTGACAAAATAATACTGCTACTATTCAGGAGGGAGTGCATCCAACAGGAGTACTTGTCTCTTCAATCCTACTTTGCCATACAAAGATGGAAGCATTCACCAAACCACCAAGTTGAGTGTATTATCCAGGAGAGGGCAGGATGAAAGTTACAGCCTTCTGAAAATAGACAAATAATGTTTCATGGAATAACAACAACATACATCCACAAAGATGTGGAGCTGCTGGAGCAAGTCCAGAGGAGGGTCACAAAGATGATCAGAGGGCTGGAGCATCTCTCCTGTGAGGGCCGGCTGAGGGAGCTGGGGTTGTTCAGCCTAGAGAAGGCTCTGGTAAGACCTAATTGTGGCCTTCCAATACCTAAAGGGGGCCTACAGGAAAGCTGGCGTCGAGCTGTTTCTTAGGGAGTGTAGTGACAGGACAAGGGATAATGGGCATAAACTAAAAGAGGGGGGATTTAGAATGGGTGTTAGGAAGAAATTCTTCCCTGTGAGGGTGGTGAGGCTCTGGAACAGGTTGCCCAGAGAAGCTGTGGCTGCCCCATCCCTGGCAGTGTTCAAGGCCAGGTTGGATGGGGCTTTGGGCAACCTGGTCTAGTGGAGGCTGTCCCTGACCATGGCAGGGGGGTTGGAACTAGATAGTCCTTGTGGTCCCTTCCAACCCAAACCATTCTATGACTCTATGATCCCTTGCAATTGAAAGCAAGTATTTTAATTAAGAACTAGTGCTCCCTTCCCTTACACCTGCAAAAGCAGAATCAATTTACTGACATAATGGTATGTGATCATCTTGTGCTTGGACAAGTGAACTTCTGTTTGTATAGGAAAATAGTACACGAAATGGTCAACTTTGATGCTTGAATGTAAAACTGGCTAGAGGAAACAGGAGAGGAATGAGAAAGAAATTAGTGCTAAACATTTAAGTGTTCTAAATAAAAGCCTTTAGGGGTGCCTGAGGAGGTGGATCTGTGCTTTCAGCATTGGCTTTTTAATACCACATCTCCTTGAAATGAGAGGTTCAGGTTCTTGCAGATCTGTCTTGGGAGTTTTTTCACTCTGCAGGAGCTGCATTATTTATCCTGCAGATTACTCTGTTAGGTTTCTTTCAGATGAGAGCATAAGAACTCAAGTCTAGTCTGTATACAGAGATTATAATCCCATGTGGCACAGTAAAAGATTGCTTGCTCACTCTCTCTCCCGCTTGCTTCAGATCAACAGTGTGATAAAAATAGTCAGTAGAATCCAATTAAAATAGGGAAGAAGGGCTGAAACACAGATAGACTAAAAGACCAGAAAACTCTAAGACGATGAAATATTAATATATTGCATGTTTTAGTCAAGCCTTGGAGCAAGACGGATCAAGGATGAGCACCTCACAAAAATCAACAGAAAATGAAATTCTGCTACATGACAGTAGGGGTACTTTCCTTTGATCTCAGCTTCATTGAGAGTACAATTGAACCATTATTTAAGAAAGGATAAAGTCCAGCAATACCATTTTACAGAGAGAAACTACTACTGCAGAAAACCTGTCTAGTGACCCATGTGCACTGTGTCACTCAAATATTGAATATATGACAGTTAGGCATGCAGGTGAGCAGAAATCTGTGAGGAATATTTGTGAGTAGTTCTAATTTGAGTTGAGTAGTTGGCTGAAGATGACCCAAGGGGTTCTTTTATAATATGAAGAATTAATTGAAATGTGTATTTCTGTTATCTTTCCAATAACTGGAGAGCTTCTCTGTTTCTAATGAAAGAAAATTTCCTGTTACAGGATATTAAACTGATCTTCACTGTCTTATGAATTTAATAATTACCTGGCATATGAGCTTTAATTTTTTTTTCAACAAATGGATGAAAACTCAAGGACACTTTTAGGCAGGGCTGTAAGTTGTAGAGGTTAGAAAATATGGTGCTGCTCCCTACTGTGATGCAAAATCCCCCCCACTTCCTGCCAGTGTGCTGCTGGAGAACTGTAGTACGTCTCAAGTCGCTTCGCCTTGGTCCTAGGCTAGAACAGCTGAATGCGCTACAAAGATGCCAAATTAACTGTTGATATATATGTAGTAGAAAAAATGGTTATATTCTATGCTAGTTAATGCTGAATGGAATTGTCTGCAGCCCTAAAGTAATTGTAATTGTATGAAAAAGACACCAGGCAGATTTAAGGATCGGTGTTTGAAGTTTACAAAGTTAAGACACAGACTACATTAAAATGTCTAGTTTATACTCTTAACGTGTTCTCTGCTGAATACAAACTTGGGAAACATATTTAAGTGTAGATTAAAATAAGTATATACTTACAGTATTAGTTCTCCCCTTTAACAACATCTTCTAATAGTCATATAGTTGTCATATAAGGTCCCATACTGAAAAGTTTTTCAAACATGAATCTTTCAGAGGGAATTTATTTGTCTGTTTTTTGCAGAATCTTTCTTCAACTCCTTGGTGTAACACCTCAAAGAAAGCAATGACTAATAAATAACTATGTTTAGTGTTAGACTGCATGAACGTTCAAAGACAGTATTTGTATTATTAGGTTATTCTAGAAGAAAGAAGAGACTTGGTACTGCTAACTTTTTTAGGAATTTCGGTCTGGGGATTTATAGTAGAAATGTTAATGAAGTTCTCTTAGAATTAGGCATGGGAATTTAAGGAGAGGATGCACTGTAATTTTGCATAACAAAATCTGAGATATATTTGTAGATACAACTCTGCACCTTACTTTCAAAATGACAGTTTTGAGAGAATTAGTTAGAGAAATAACTGGAGAAGGATGGATGTTTCTTTCTCTGGTAGAATATACAAACAAAATTTTAAAATGGAAACTTTCAAGTGGAGAGATGTGGCTTCAGGCTTTTTGTTCATTGCTGATTCTGCAATGGCCATTGCACAGTTGGAAGCCTTTTCCACAGAAAATTATCCTGAAGAAAATTCTCAGTCTATCTGACTGTCCCTGTAGAAATTATACTACGTCTACCTTGCAATTTTGTTTTTTGACATTGAAGCGATGGCTTCTGTCGTCCTTCATAGAAGGAGACTCTTTTCCTCCCTCCCTTCCTGGGTGTAAGGAAAAGATTACAGGCTTTGTATTCTTAGCAACTAGAGCTGCTTATCTGTTCCCACCCAAATTTATTGTATAAGACTTTCCCGTCATCTTTCCTCACTTTGGGAACAGTCTTTGAGTTGTTTCTTATAAGTTTTCTTTGTTACCCAACTTTTTGCCTCCTACTGCTGAATGTGCTTATTGCTATTCTGTTTTCAGCCGCTGAGATCCTGCTGTGCTCCACTACTACCACTTCACCTATTGCCTTTCTTACCCTGTACCCTGATGCGAGGGATACAGTGCATCTCCAGGTGTCACCCACATACACTTGGGACATCTTGAACACTCCTTGCCTTCTTGCTTCCTCGCATAAGGTGTGGATTTCAAAAGAAGGGTTACCAAACTGTTGTTCTCTTCATCACCCTTTCCTCCACATTTAGGGTTCACCAAACCTCTAAACACTATAACATCTGCTGAGTGTTCTTTTATCCTTTTCCCTTAGAAAAGTGCCTCTCTTTTCTTCCTTCCAGGAACTTCTGGTTTTACCCTTTCTCCCTTGACAAAGGCTGAGTCTATTCCCTTGTTCTCTTTGTCCTTAAATGAACCTCTTCCTGCCTCATCTCATGTATCAAAAGCCCCCCAATTCTGCATAAAAGGAGTGCTGCATTTCATTGCTGCCTATCTGCAAATTTGTTTCCTACTGATTGTAGGTCTCAGTACCTAGTCTAAATTCCTTCCCTCTAATTTTTCACTGATTAAGAAATCATTCTCTTCAGTTCTTTGTCTCTTAGTAAATAGGCTCCATGGAGTGGATAATCAAGTGTATCACTGTTACCTGGAAAGCATTAATAGGTGCTTTTATCAGCCAGATATGTTGGATGTGGATTTATAGTTACAGGCAGTTAAACCTGTCACTCTTCTAACCAATCTAGCTCTGATTTTTTGTGCCTCTCCTTCCCTTCCTCTTTTCCAGGCCAGTAAATGATTCGGAGAACAGTAAAGTTTTAGAATTAGTTTTAAATATTATGGCCAATTATTATAGTTCTTACAGGTATGCCCATAAATGTTACCAACTTGGCAATTGTACAAAGATCTTACATTTCAAGTGCATTTTTTGTATGGATGCCAATCAGCTATGTCTTGTCAATTCTCATTATATAATGTGGATATGTGTGCTTCAGTGGACAGTTCATGTGCAATTAAAAAGTATAGAAGTTAAGGTCTCCATGAACTGAGCAGTCTGTCACCTAGAATAACTGAAAGCAACTTATGTTGATCAGAAAAAGCTGCATAAAATGCTGTCGTGGTACAGAAATGTGGGGAACCTGAAAACTTTTTTTGTTTTGGGCCATTTTCCTAACTTTCAGAACAATGAGGCCAGCCAAAGGAAAGCCCAAGAGATGTATATTTGCTTCACATTTCTGAAAAACAGACTGTTTGTTCTCCAGCTGAAAGTCCATTGCTAAAACCTTTAATCATGCAAATAAATGTCACACTAGTGACAGTAGTACTAGTGAAGCTCGTTAAAATCCTATTGGAAGACCTGAAGGATTTCTTTCCTTGATGTGTCATCCCATGCATTTTTAAAGCAACATGCGGGGATTCATCTGTATGCAGGTCTGTCTGATTTTAATGGAATGTAAAGATGTGACATCTGTGACAGCTCTGAGTCCACTTTTATAAAGAAGAAAAGGAGGTTTTCCACTAATACAGATAGGCACAGCTTTAGAAGAGAAATATTGAGAGATACTGATAATAATTTAATTTTCATGAATGATAAAGTAAATATGTGTAGGGATGTTCAAACTGGTTTATATTCTAAGCCAGATGTCTTTGGCAGTTACAAGCAGAAACTGTACACGAGGTTGCACATTTTGTCTCCAATTCTAAACCATGGTATGTTGTCACTGGTTTGCTGAAAGCCATCTGCTCAGACCTCATTTGATCTTCCCATTCAGTCACAGTTCAAGTTAAGAGGACAAAATACATGTTAGGGAGGGAAACTACTGGGCTGTTTTTCTCATGGAGAAAATCAATATTATTAAATATTTTAAAAATATTGTTTCTCATAAGATATATTTTTAAAAGATACTGAAATCATGCACATATTCTATTATTTTTATGAAACATGAAGCACTTTAGACAGTTAAACAAATATAAGACAGTGCACCTGTATCTGTAGTCACAGTAGTATATCTGTATATCTTACATATATATATAAAATTTGTAATTATATAAATACACTATTACAGCACTTACCAATATATGTATTTGATACCCCTTTTTGTAGCAAAGTCTATGATGAACAAATGTACCTAACATAGAGCAACTATTTCAGTGTACCAGAACTAAAGGATACAGTAAAATTGACACAGAATGTTTGAAATATTATTTCATGCTCTTACATATAACTAAAGAGTTTCTTGACTCAATGCATGGGAAACACCAATCTGTATTACTAAACAAAAAACTTAATTTAATCTGTACTACTACTATAAAATTTAATTTTTCAATTCTTAAGCATTTTTTTCAGTATTTCATAGGTCACAGTTACTCAGCTAATTTGTGCCTCAGAATACTGACTGTATGGAAATGAAATAGAGAGAGCTTGTTCTGTTCCGTGGAAAGCTGGGAGTCTGAGTTGTGGAAAATACGTTTTGCATTCTGCCTTCAATATTGTAATCAGTGAAGGCCTTGATCTTGCTAATTGTGCTTTACATGCATTGAAATTGAACACATCAAAAGCGTAAGGCCTTACAGTATTATTCAAGGAGAGCAATTGAGTTCTCATTTTTAACAGGGTGTTATGTAGCTTGGATTTAAGTAACACATACACATAAAATGGTAAATGTAGCTAAAAAGTTGTTTTTAAGGCCAGCACGGATTTATGGAAGGAAAATTGTGCTTAGCCAACCTGATAGCTGCCTACCATGAGATGGCTGGGCTGGTGGATGAGGGGAGAAGAGTGGATGTTATTTATCTGAGCTTTATTAAGGCTTTCGACGCTGTCTGCATAACATCCTGATAGAAAAGCTGATGAAATGTGTTAGATAAGTGGACAGCAAGGTAGATTGTGAAATTAATGGATAGGCCCAGACGGTTGTGATTAGTGACACAAAGTCCATCTTGAGGCAGGCCACTAGTGATGTACCCCAGCGGTCAGTGTTAGGCCAATATAGTATGACATCTTCATTAATGACCTGCATGATGGGGCAGAGTGTGCCCTCAGCAAGTTTGCAGGCAATACAACATTTGACAGAGGGGCTGGTATGCCAGATGGTTGTGCTGCCATCCAGAGGGACCTTGACAGGCTGGAGAAATGGACTAACAAGAACCTCATGAAGTTCAATAAAGAGAAGTGCAAAATCCCGTACCTAGGGAGGAAGAGCCCCATGCAGCATTACGAACTGGGGCCAAATGGCTGGAAGGCGGCTCTGCAGAGAAGGACCTTGGTTTCCTGGTGGAGAACAAGTTGAGCATGAGCCACCAATGTGGTAAAACAGGCAAGTGGGCTGCATTAGTTACAGTGTCACCAGCAGGTTGAGTGAGGTGATCATTTGCTGTCTGCTCAACAGTGATGAGGGCACACCTGAAGAGCTGTGTCCACTGCTGGGCTCCTCAGTACAAGGCATGGACTTGGGGCAGAGTGGCTGCAAGGCTGCCTGGCAGAGAAGCACCTGGGGATGCTGGTGGACAGCTGACTGAACATGAGTCGACAGTGTGACCAGGCGGCCAAGAAGGCCAACAGCATCCTGGCTTGTATCAAGAATAGTGTGGTCAGCAGCACTAGGGAAGTGATTGTCCCCCTGTACTCAGCTCTGGTGAGGCTGCACCTTGGGTACTGTGTACAGTTTTGGGTCCCTCAGTATAAGAAGGACACTGAGCTTCTGGAGCGTGTCCAGAGAAGGGCAACAAAACTGGTGAAGGGACTGGAAAACAAATCTTATGAGGAGTAACTCAGAGAATTGGGCTTGTTTAGTTTGGATGCTCTCTATAGCTACCTGAAAGGAGATTGTAGTAAGATGGGTGTCAGTCTCTTCTCCCAAGTAACAAGTGATACGACAAGGGGGAATGGCCTCAAGTTGCATCAGGAGAGGTTTAGATTGGATATTAGGAATAACTTCTTCATGGAAGGAGTAGTGAGGTGTTGGAACAGACTGCCCGGAGAGGTGGTTGACTCACCATCCCTGGAGACATTCAAAAAATGTGTAGACATGGCACTCCAGGACACAGTTTAGTAGGCATGGTGGTGTTAGGTTGGTGGTTGGACTTTATGATCTTGGAGGTTCTTTCCAATCCTAGGGATTCTGTGAGGTTCTAGCAAGTCCAGGAAATGACTGAGAAGATGATTAAGGACTTGGAACTTCAGTTCTACAAGTAGAGGCTGAAAGGGCTGGGGTTGCTTAGCTTTGAGAAGAGACATCTCAGAGATTTTAACCATGTGTATAATAAATATGTGTCTGTCGGGGCCAATGGGGTGTGTGATATGAAAGATATAGCCAAACTTTTCTTAGTGGTATCCAGTGACAGGACAAGAGGTAATGGGCACAAATCACTATACAGGAAATTCCATTTAAACATAATTTTTTATTTTTTTTTTTTTACTGTGAGGGTGGTCAGATAGTAGAAGATGTTGCCCAGAGAGGCTGTGGAGTCCGCATCCTTAGGCTGAAAATTCATCTGCATGCTCTTGGACAACCTGCTCTAGTGTTCATACCTGAGCAGGGGTTTGGGCTAGATGAGAACTCCCTTCCAGCCTCAGTTGTTCTTCAATTGTCTCAAGACAATGTTAAGCACTCTGCATAGAAATTGCTAATGGGTGGTCTCGAATTTTACCAGAGCATGTTAAAACTTTTAGAATCTTTATCAGTATATGTTTGTAAAGCATTACAGGAGAATAGCAAGAAATAAATCAGGTCAAAGAATGAAAATTTAACTTAATGTTTATTCAAGCTCATCAGTTGAGAGAAACATACTTTAAACTATTTTCATCTGAATCCTCAGGGTAAAAGGAAGTGCATGGAATCTTACATATTGTAAGATGAGTTTTTCCATTTGCTCTTTGGTTTTATAATGTCAAATTCAGTTTGGATTTTTTTCAGTGTAGATGACGATGAATAGATGGATGACTTTTATTAGTCTCTATAACATGTTGTTGCCTCTTGTAAAAGAACACAGCAAATCTCTGTCTTTCAGTTGACAGCATTGGAGACTCAAGGACACACTGATTCTGACACAGCAGTGTGGTTTCTGTGGATGTTCATTTTTAAGTTATTGCAAAAGTACTAATATACTTCATATTCTTTAGTGTCCAGGACAATGTATAGCATGTTTTAGTTGCATAAAACAGTAGATTTGTCAAGACCAAAGTTAGCAGTAGAACTAACTAATTTGTCAAGACCAAAAATGCAGCTGGATGCTCCAGTTTTTCCAGGCTCTATTCTACCTTTGAGAAATTCTGATTTTTTTTTAATTATTTTTATTCAGTGTCATAATTTTTTATTTTTTTTTTTCCTCCTTCAGTGGGATGGAACAGGGATAGACAAATCATACTGGTCTCTCTCTCACCCTCTCTTTGCAATTGAGGGAACTGCATGAGTGGGGGGCAACCAAACCTACAGTGTCTTCCAAGTATGGAGAAGCTGGTATTCGGATGTGGGAGCCAAACAAAAATGGATGTTTTTAGCCATATCATGCAATTTGGTGGGATAGAGTTAATTTTCACAGGAAGCTGGGAGGGGACACAGCCAGGACAGCTGACTCAAACTGGCCAAAGGGATATTCTGTACCATATGATGTTATGCTCAGTATAAAAACTGGGGGGGTGTGGGGTGCTGGCAAGGAAGAGTGGATTGATACTTAGGAACAGGCTGGCCATCGGGTTCCAGGCTGTAAGCAAATTGCTTTGTGTATCACCTGCTTTGTATATTCCTTTATTAGTATTGTTGTTTTCCCCTTCCTTTGCTGTCCTAGTAAACTGTCCTTATCCCAACCCACGAGTTTTACCTTTTTCTTCTAATTTTCCTCCCCGCCCTGCCAGGGAGAAAGGGGCCACGTGGTGCGCAGCTGGCAGCTGAGGCTCAACCACACCATTTGGGAAAGCTGTAAATTCATGTGTGCTGTCTAAAAAGAGAAGATACACAATTTGGGAGAACTTCTGTTCACAGTACATCAGTGTTATATCTCGGGAATCCTTTTACTTTTTCTTGTTAAGCCTGCTTGGCTGACCAGGACCATACTGCTGCATTGCGAAGGTTTTAATGAAAGTCATGTGCTAATAAATACAAGAAAATAACTGTAAAGAGTGCTGTTTGCTTCTTCATGCACAGTGCACTCTTTCTACAAATAAGGTATTTGTACAACTAGGATTTTGCTCTTTAAAATTTGTGTCAGAATACAGACATATATTGAAAATCAGTGGGTGCCTGACTCAGACTAGGTGCATAAATACCTTTGAAAATGAGATGTCCATTAAATCTTTGTGCTTTGGATTTTTGATTTCGTTGGAGTTCTGCCATGAATGTCAAGGAGACAGGATTTTATCTTTACCTATATTTTTCCTGTTCTACGTTGCAAAGCAAGCTTCTGTGACAGCTCTAGGAAAAAGGTACAAAGCTAGGAGAATGCTTCTATATTCTATACAATATAATATTGGGGTAAGCCAGCAGCAATTTTTTCACTCAGTCTCCCAATCTGTAAAACTGTTTGTGTTTTGCTATTAAAATTAGCAAAGTCCCTACAGATTTTGAATGCTGTAAGCTATGGAGAGGCAAGGTAATATCACCACATAATCGATACAGCCTTTTTCAGATGCACCTTTTACTTTACAAGGGTTATAGTTAGCTTTGCTCTCAAGCTTCTTCAGGTTAGGGTTTTATACTATGTCTTTTGTGTTCAGTTAAATATGCAGGAGGATGTATGCCACATTAGTCAGTATGAAGAGAGAAAATTACCTGAAAGTAGAAGCAAGCCACCTCTACCACTGAACATCAAAAACTACATTTCCAGTTCCTTTGAAAGGAAAAAAGGATGACTACCGAATAGCACTATAACGCACAGCAGTTTAGGGCAAGTGACATAAATGGGGACTGAAATACTTGTTTTCTGATTTTGTTTTCCTCTGGACAAATGGGCTTAGTGTCAGTTTTTTTCAGTCTGCAAGCTCTGTTGTGTCTGGACAGCTATTTCTCCAAATTGAGCTTATTTTCTAGTTGTATAAAACTCTTCATCTACATTGTGGATAGAGTGCATTAAGTTATTCCCTGTGGTGCACAGCTGGAAGCTATTCTGTGCTGCAACATTTTGTTTTGTTTTGTCCCAGTTTTTTCTCCCCACTGTGTTCCCACAGCCTAGCACAGCTCCGCGCTGCAGCAGACAAGTCTCTCTTTTTCCAGTGACACTTCTTAGAACGTCTGAAATTGACATATTCTCTTTTGTCTTTTTAGTACAAATTCAGTGGCAAACAGCTCTGCTTGAGTGCATGAACATTTCAAAGTACTCTATAGACTAGGAAGATTGGCTTGAAAAGTTAGACATATTTAGGCAGGCTGTTTTATTTGCTGCTTTGAAGAGACTAGGGATATTTTGAGAAGATTGAAGGAAATACACAATGCCAAATATTGGTCTGTTTAGAAGAGAGAAGAGGAATATGCAGGTCTTAACAGAGCTTTCTTTGAAGGAGAAAAACATTTTCTTAGTTCTAATGCTTTAATAAGATACAAATAAATCCCTGAGTTGGTAAAGCAAAGTTTGTCTTCTGTCTTGGAAGTATTTAAAAAATACTATTAAAAAAACAATAATGATATTTTTTTAAGTTAACATTTTGCTAGTATGTGCAGAGAGTGCGATTATTTATCTTAATTTTATCCTTAGTAAAATGGGGCGCTGATCTAATCACTGTGTATTCACAACCTAGACATTAAGTAATACTGAATACAAAATTTTGTGTGCCAACCATTATCTATCAAGAGGAAAGGTTACATACAGAGCCTTCTGACAGTATCTTTGCAGTGGTCTTTCTCTTTCCACTTTCCTTCTCTCTTTCCCAGTCTCCTCTGCTCAGTTAGACAGTTCCTTCCTTCATCTCCATGCAAAGATCTCTGCTGCTGTCTTCCACCTCCTATTATGAATTGGTGGTTCCTTGTCAACCAACTCAGGTTGACTGCTGCTTCACCCATGCAGCAGCAGAGGGCTAACACAGGTTAAATCTTGGTCTTGGGTCTTTGCTTGTAATACCTACTTCCATAATAATGCTGGAGTGTCCTTTTAGTGAGATGTATCCCATCAGTTGCTCTGTAGATGTAGGATGCTGATGTGATTGAAACAGTATTTGCAATTCTCCGTGGGTTATGTGAAAGGGAAGGAAAGAAAAGCTTAAGCATTGAAATTGGTAAATGGTAGGAAAGCTAATGTACAAGGTAATTATTTTGTTTACATTCATATCTATTTTCAGTACCCCCTCCTATGCTGTAGCTGCTCCTTGACATATTTTAAAAGTAGGTTACCCCAGTGACTATCCCCACTTCATAATGAACCTGTAATCACCACTCGGCAGCTGGAAATCTAGTTGATATCTTTGATTTCCCCCTAGAATCCCTCCACCTTCTCTCAGCTAGGGAAATCAACTAGGTCTTGCAGTGTGCTCTGAAGGTCAATCAAATAGCAGTATTTGGGAGGAGAGTGAGAGTGAGACTGAATTCAACAGCTGACAGCCTTTATGAAAATGTCTTGTACCTGCTACTTGTGTAGCTCATGCACTTCTGCTGATCTCAACCGTTGCACTAAAGCATGTGGAAAATCTGTCACTTTGGCAGAGGAGCAGGTAATAGGGCATGACAAAATGGGACAAGGTGCCAGGCATCAGATTCGTGGATTTTATTCCACTGATACTCATTGAGTTTTTATGAGCTGGAGGTTGGCGAGGAAATGTGAAAAGTACATGAAAGAAAGCATGTGAAGCGCTGGGCTGTTATTTTCCTTTATGCCATGAGATTAGGAAAACATAAGAAAATGAATTAGGTAATACTGCTTTGCAGAAAGCTGCAAGGATATTCGGCAGTCTCAGAGAATGTTCTAAGGGTCTATAGAATAAGTAGCCATTAATGAGACCTCTGTGGATGCAAGGTACTGATAGGAAGTAGTATAGAGGACAATAGCTGGTGGAAAAAATGAACACTGGGAAAAATACTATGGTTTCATTAGCAATGCCACACAAAATTAAGATTTTAGTTTCTATTCCATTTTGGGTGGACCTTGATGTTGGGCTATATGTGCTACCAGCCTCAGAAAGAAACAATTAGATCTATTAGAGGCATTATTAAGGAAAAATGTGAAAGAAGAGAATGAGTATAGTGATGCCTCCCTGGATAAAACCTTGCAACAGTCAGTGATTTAGGGATATTCTGAACTGACAGTTGAATACCAAGCTCTTCATGTTTAACAGCCCCGGAGGAACCCTTGTTCTATGTATTAATCTAATTGGTTTTTAATCCATTCCTGCTTTTGGAATAAAAACATTTTATTGTAGAGTTTATTCATGTATTCTAAAATTTATGTCATAAGGAAAAGCAGGTCCATTTATAAACAGACAAAAAATCCCAATCAAATGAAGAAAACTTCTGTATAATAAATTGACTCAACACCCCCAATTTGTGGTAGAAGGGTAGCTAAACTTACCATGTTAATTTCCAAATGTTCACTTGCTAAACCCATTTATGATTTTATATAGTTACATCATTTTCTACATCTCTCAATCAGTTCTTTTCCCAGTAGAAGAGTCATAGCCTATTAATGTCCGCATTCAGAAGTTGATCCGCAGCTGTGATCTTGTCACACTTTATCTTTTTTTAGTTCTACCGTGTCCTTTTGAGATGAGACATAAGGAATACCATACAGTATTTCAATTGTCATGATGGATGGATTTATGCAATAATGTAATAACATTTTGTTTCTATTCTTTGAGCTAACTTTTTAATTGAAATATCCATAATAACTCTTTCAGGGGTGATAATAGCTAGTGCAGAGCCTATCATATTTTCCCTCCATGTATTAATTTCCATTCCTTGATTTTTGTCTGCCATTTTATTGCCTAGACATACCATACTGTGAAATTTTTCAACCCTCTTTGTGGTCTGTCCTTATTTTGATTATCCTGAATAATATCTATTATCAATAAACTGTCACCTTACATTTTATCCTGTTTTCTAAGTTAATTATGTAACTGTTGAATAAAATGTGATTCAGCAAAGATCGCTGTGGTTTTCCAGTGTAGTTCCCCATTTTCCTTATTTTTTTGTTATCTCGTGAGACATCATTCCCTCATATGTCATAATAGCTTACTGTTATCCTTCTTAACTAGAACAGTGGCAGTGTAAAGCTTGAGTACGTTCGAGTTTGTAGACAAAAATCAGCTATTCCTGGTGACTTGCTGCTTTTCATTTTTACCATTTTTTTCTAAAACTATTCTGTTCACAATAAACTTATCTTCACTCATTCCATAAAGAGTTGAGCAGTTTTCTTGATTACACTTGCATGGTAACCACTTTAAAGAATTTGATTAATTTCTGTGTTATTTTCCTTTCATAGTTTAATCACCTGTCGATACTAAACAAATTGTCTGTCGGATTTCTGTGCTCTAAAAGCTCCATGGAATATGTTCCATGCTTAAAATCCAAAGTGGCAAGCAGAAAGATGACCATAACCATTTCATAGGTGAGAATCTGCGGCTGTGTTTTTCTCTTCAGGCAACAGAAGGCTTTTGAAAACCAGAAATTGAATCCCAGCTGCCAAAATGACCACCTAATTACAAGCCTATCTTTTCTACCTATTTCCTCCATACAATTGCTAGAATTCAGGTGTTTTTTTACAGGTAGAAATGAATGCTAATCTGTTTTTTGCTAGTGACACAAAGGAAGGAAAAGATTGATGTAGTTGGCAGTCAAAGAGAGTAGAATTTTTGTGCTTGCGCTTGAGCTACACAAAATAGAGATAATATGTTTCTGACTCAGAGGTATTTTACCCTGTCTTTGCGCTGGAGCAAATGATTACTAAAGATATTTGGCAATAAAGAAAGAAGAGCTGTCTGTAATTATAGTAGGTCATGTTTTTGGAAGTGTTTCATAGCAGGATGCCCATAGAATTCAAGATGGGATTGATAACTAAATAAACTTTATAGTTTAGTGAGAAGTTGAATTTTAAGAGACACAAAACTAGTACACTAATTTTAAAATATTTCTTCTGTATGATTATCATAATGAAAAATAAGGCAAAATTCTCTAAAAAAACCCAAACTGTGATGTCTTGAGCTCTCTTGCTTTTTTCCTGGAGATTTATGGTTGGATAGATGGGAATCTTAGAAAGGGTAAACAGTGTATACTAGCATCATGAACATTCAAATTTTAACTTTATGCTCAAAGAGTCTAAATAAAGGATGCTTTCATCTTCTGTATTGCTAGAATCTCATGCCTATGTTGTGAAAGTATTACATATATTAATTGCTAGAAAGCAATATGAATAGTATTGCTTCCTCCTTTCCATCAGGCTTGCATGTCAAATGCTCTTTAAAAGCAAAGCCTTATTCTGGGCTATACAAAGCTGTATCTGAGAGTCGTAGAATGTCTTGAGTTGGAAAGGACCCACAAGGACTGCGGAGTCCAACCCCCGGCTCCTCTNCCCCAAAATAATTAAAAAATTATTCAAAAAAAGCTCACCGATGTATTTGTTAATTGTAATTTTAAACTTGTTAAAATTCCAGGGCTGGGTAATTGATACCAAATGCAAAGTGCTGGGTGCAGTGTAGGAGCACTTTGTACATCTCTTGTTCTCTGGCTGTCAGATCCACCCCTCTGAGCCTGCAGGGAATGCGGTGTGACATGCTGCTCTCTCAGGCACTGGATCTTGACGTGATCTCTTCAGTGGAACACCCAGTTCTGGTTCTGGTGCCTGTGTTTGTACTGATTAAGGTCAAGGCTGTGTGGTAGTTTTGCCCCAAGCTGCACTGTAAATAAGAGGTTACCTGGGAGTGAAATTATGTTTTAATTGGTGAGTTGCTTAAGTACTCTTCATTTACTTCTGTCTCTTACATTTAAAATTTGAGTGAGAACAATGGTATGATTTGTGTATAGACATATAACATAGTATTATTATAGGTGTGTGAATTTGGAGGCTTTTTGTCTGCTCTTTCAGCTGCTGTTCCACTGTTTTTCGAAGCATTTATTCTCCTGATGCCATCTACTGAAATTCCTCGCATCTAGGATCATTCTGTCCTTTTTACCAGGTTCTCTTTTAAGGGAATAAAATACTTAACTCCAAACCAAATGCCAGACTCTGTTAAGACTAAGTGATTACTGCCTTTTACACTATTAACTTTGTACAGTCTAACTAGAGAATAACGAGGCTGTAAGTCAACACAGGAAGTTCCACAGCTAGTAATTCACTTACTTGGCTAATGCTTACACAGATTTTACCATGTGCCCCCATTGTAGAAGGCAGCAAATATTACTGAAAGTATTGAATAAAAATACAAGAACAACTGTATAGATTTTAAAATGTGATGAAAATGGGCTGTAATCTATACAGAAAAAGCAAGCTACATGATCAATAAAATCTCAACCATTGACTGACTATACAAATTGGCCAGGTTAGTGACTAATGGGCTGCTTTGCTCAAGCAGTATGTTTAACATGTTTTTAAAGTGAGCGTGAGAATCGCTAACTCACAATGTCAGAGGACAGCTGTACCACGACCACCCAAGCTTGGTAATTAAATGGCATGCAGGGTAATTTCAGAGACAAGCAGGGCACTGGAGTTAAAGAACTGAAAGGAGGCAGTTGAACAGTGTTGTCCATCTGCGGAGGATGAAGAGGAAAGTCATTACAAAGGGAGCTATATCTGTGTACCATAATTGCAGATTCAGTTTTGATTGAAGCCTTATTTTAAGTTTATAATAATACGATAGGGTTGGAAGCTGAATGAATTGCAAAAGCGTGGGTTTGGAGCCAGTGGAAACTGTCATCAAATAAATCTGCAGATGATCCCAATCCATACCAAGTGGGGTTTTTTTGTTGTTTTAATTTGCAGCCATGACAAATTATGCTTTTGAGGATGCAAAACTGATTGATTTAGTGTGAGGGGTTAATGTATACATTTAAAATACCGTAGCACTTTGTCTCAGTGGATCAATTTTATCACAGCTCGAAGGTTTTGATCAGTATTTAGTGGGAAGAAGAGTAACCCACCTTGATGATTTTTCTTCGTACAGTTTATAATCTTTATAGTTTACTGCTGTACGGAACTCGGTTCCGCAGAGCACTCAGACATTTGCTTAAGTGCTGTGCTGAAAGAGAATTATAATACATCACTCAGCATGTGCACCTGAAAAAAATAACAGCACTGCCATAAAAGATAGAATGTTGTATATATTTCCCCCTTCTTGAAGAAAGGGAAACCACACATGACAGATGCTATTCATGTTGCTGCATGAATTGCTTAGCTGCTCTGATGACAAGGGTGACTATGAGGTCCTAAGCAGAATAGTAATATAGTGTAATACAAGTAATGCAGTCTGTAAAGAAAAAGCTTTCCCATGGAGAGGTAAGCAGAAAAGAAGAATAATAAAGAGTTTTGGTAGGTAATTTGTGTACAATGTTTCAGTGTCCAGTTGGGTAGGAATGCAAGGTTTGATTCCGAAAAAAATAATAATAAAAATAATTTTAGATGCCTTGTATGTTTCCATCCTTTCTCATTTGGCATCCTGTTGTTGTTCAATGGTAGCAGAGGGTACCATTTTCAATTTTTGAAGGGAATGAGAAGGATACCATCAGTATAATAGCTTTATTCCGATGTCTAAACTCTGGATTCAAAACCAAAGTTGTTGGTGCTTCATTACTTCCGTAGTTGTTGAAAACTGAGGCTTTGGCTTTAATGTGTTATGTTCATCTATGATTCTGCTGCTAAATTCCCCTTTGCTTTTGTTTATGATTTTATTTTATTTTGTTTGCAGGGTTGTTTCCTGCAGTGCTGAACTTGGCTACTAATGCTCTCATCACAACCAATGCTACCTGTGGAGAAAAGGGTCGGGAAATGTACTGCAAACTCGTTGAACATGTACCTGGACAGCCTGCAAGGAACCCTCAGTGCCGTATTTGTGATCAAAGGAGCAGGGTTCCACACCGTAAGTCTACTGTTTTCATTTCGTTCCTTCAAAAAGACTTTTTTTCCAAAGTTTGTAGATACTCGGCAAACAAAACTGTAGTTTACTGGCCAGATTACTATGAAATGTGTCTCTCTCCTTTTAAATTAGGTTACTCATGTCTTCCATTGGTATTTCAACATCTGTATCTGTTTTGTATACTCCTCAAACTGAACTTTCTATTTCAGGTGCTTAAAGTGGCACACCTAAATTCAGTTAGAAAAATTAAGTATCTACAGCTGTTGTTGAATTCTCTTGATATATACTGACCATGAATGAAAACCAGATGACTTTCACTTGCATACCTACATGTGGAATTTGAACATTTTGACCAATCTAAGCAAGGTCTGAAATATAGTTTAAGGCCAACTCCAGTTTTATTTTATTGTGTTCCGAGATATTTTTCTTTGTTTGATGTTAATTCAGTTTCATGGAGCCAGCAAAAAGAAGATAATGGAGCATTGCTTGGTTTAATTGCTTAGTTTTTCATATTAAAATTGATCTTTGCTAACATTGGGGTTTTTTTAAGACTACCCAGAAGCAAAATTAGTTTTCAAGTATAAATTTGTTATCTGGTTCAAAGATGCATGTTTCTAACAGTTGGGGAGATACAAACTAAGAAAATTTTTTAGTCAAGTCATAAAAGTTTAATTTCATGTGACCTTGCAGTGAAAGACTTGTATAGCATGAATGTTAGATTTTTGTGTGTATATTGGCACTGTAGATGGTAGAGGGTGCAGAGACACCTAAGACAACTTTTAATGGAATAGATAATATGTTGGAAGAAGCACAGCTGCAGAAGTTTGGGAGACAGTTTGTCTTTTTTTCCCAGTTGTTTCCTTCTAAAACACAGCGCAGATAGAATTACACCTAATGACAAAGCAAATTTAAGCATATGCTTCAAACTACAGGGTTAAAAAGAAAAACAAACCCCAAAACGTTTAATCTGTCTGCTAGTTCTAGACAGGATGAGCTATCTATGTATGTAGCTTTCCAGACAGAAGCTTGTTTAGCTTTTCCTTAGAAACATCCTTCCAGAGCCACCTTCCTAGAGTTATTTTACTCATTACAAAGCCTTTTCCTAATAGCTAATCTGCATCTTCCATGCAGAAATTCATGTTACCTTTTTCCTAACTTCAGTCAGTACAAGGAATGAATTATTTCCTTTTCCTTTACAAAAGTCTTTTACTTAGTTGAGAGTTGATGGTATTGCTGCTCTGTCTAGTTTCCACACTAAGCTAGCTCTTTTCTTTCATTCTCTTCGTAGGTTGTATTTTCTAGAACTCTGACTGTGCAAATTGCAGTTCTCTCAATTTTCTCTAGAGGTTTTCATCTGCATTAAAATTCACCTGAGCTTTTACCAGCACTGCATAGAGATGCAGGTTTGCTTCAGAATGAAGAGAATATATTCCTGTTTACATGTTTTACTTAGATATTTCCCATTTTTAATGGTGTGACACCACTGAGGGATACATAACTAGTTGTCCATAATAATCCCCAGATGCTTCTCTGCTAAATGGCTACGTATCCGTTGGCTCCTCACCTTGTAGTTGTCAAGCTAATTACAATTGCCCCAGTACAGACTACTTAATTTGTCTGAACAGTTGCAACCTACTTCTTTTCCCCAAGATAGTTCCCAAGTTTTGATGTCTTTTTTAATGGTAGTAAATGCTGCCTTCTGAGGAAAGGTCACAGGATTTTGTAGCAATATAAGCATTCAGATGTTATGTTGCACTGCAGTAGTGTGTCTCACTCAGAAGATTTCAGGGGCTTTTGGAAGCATTCTGACTGGCAAACACCACACAACAGATTCTTACCCTTTTTTGTAGGCGGGTATTTAGAGACGCATGCACATCATACAGGTTTTTTTTCTGTATCAGTTTTAATTCAGAAACCAAATCTAAAACAGATCTTGATTGCTTTGTTCCCATGCCCTGCCTATGATATCAGGCAGTATACACTAATGTGTGTCTATATACAGAGACATACATATGTATATGTATGTAAACTCCATCTGAATGATTTATATTTGTTTCCCCTATCCTCTTAAAAACTTGAATCTTCCCAGCTTCATAATGTCTAGTCTTTTGTTGCCAACCACATCTCATTTTAAGGTTTTTAAATGCTCATTTGGCAGAAGGAAGTGCCTTATTTAAACAGAGATGGCTCATTAATAGGAGAACCATGTAATGTAACCAGACTTTAAATGATCCCCCTGGAATGTACGAGTCTGGAGTGCCTCCCCTTAATTACTGTAGTAGGAAATGAACACAAATTCCCTGGTTAATCACATGTGAGACCAAATTAAAGAGCACAGTCTGATGGGCTCACTCTGTAAGTTCTCCCCCTTGCCATCCATCAGGGAGACTGGTCCTTGAACTGCATTTGCAATCCAGTCCTTTTTGCAAATATTACACTATTTTCCCTTCCTTTTAAATAGGCAAAACATGCCAGCAATTAATCAGTGTTTTCAAATTAATTATGATTAAACTTCCATAATGGTGATTAGTTAATTGTTGATTCATATCCCAACCCTCCTTCTCATGATTTACCTTTCTATCAATTTCACCTGAAGAGACTTAAATCAAAATTTCCAATTAGACAGCTTCTGTCACAATCACTGAGGAGCTCTGAGTCTGATTTACAGACGATTTTTTGCTAGCACTCATTTAAAGCCAAGGTTTGTGAAAACGATCTGTGCTGTGGGAACTGACAGCATGTAAAGCATGGGTGTGTTTTGTTTTCCTCTTCAATATAAAGATAAAGCTACTAATAACATCACTTGTAGTACCAGTAGTCTAACTTGCAGTGTTGGTGCCCACTAATGCCACTGAATAATCTGATATTTAAATGATTTTTTTTGGCATTTTCAATTCTGAGGGACTATGCCTTCCCTCACTCCCACAAAGCTCTTTAATTGTATCTTTAAATATGTTCAGACATTCTGGCTTCCCTTAATGAGCTAGGACTCCTGTCCTCCACAGGTGGTTGCTGTAGCAAAAAGCCAGAGACACAAAGACTATCAGTCTGGCTGGTTGATTTAAGTAATAAGTAAAATAACAAGCAAATTAATCAGTTCATGAATCAATTATTTGAAATTCTAGGACTAGCTAGTAACGAAGCATATTCCAGTTTTATATCAAGAAAACCTGTCAGTTTAGAAAGCCATCCTTAATGAGAGGGGTAGGATTTCTCCTATCTTTCTGTGTTCTTGCAGAGAACTTGCATAGAAAGAAACTACTGTATTTCAATTTCCTTTGGGTTATTTTCCCTATAATGTATAGTCTTGCTCTAGGCAATTAGGGACTTCAAATATAGTTCCTTGTACTTGTTAAAATAGAGGATATGATATTCTCCATTTTGTACTGGAGAAATACACAAACTGACCACAAAAAGTAACCAGGAAATGTTGAGTGCAATTTTTCTCAGTGTAAATAGTATCAGATTATTGAAGTTTGCTTGTAAAGTATTTTAGAAGATCTTAAAATCTAGAAATAATTCAATTCTGTAAATAAATTCTTAGCCATGTTATTTGGGATTCATTTGGAACACTGGCAGAATAAATGTAGACATGAAAAGTAATGCATCTTGGACTTTGATATGGATTATATGCATATGAGTCAGACAATTTTCCGGTTGAGAAATATATTCTGCAATGATTTCTGAATCATTTCCTCTGTGATGATTTCTGAATTATTTCCGTGTGTGTTTAGAAATGTCTTAGAAATTCAAGTACCAGTATTACTTTAATCATAGAATGGTTCAAGTTGG
>VWZZ01002311.1:0-36388 GCA_013399095.1 Psophia crepitans | reverse complement strand
TTGTCCCTCCAACAGGTATTGGGATGATTGAAGTCCCCAGTGAGGACCAGGGTTTGTGAACGTGAGGCTACTCCTATCTGTCTATAGAGGGCCTCACCCGCTCAGTCCTTCTGGTCAGTGGTAGCAGACGTCTGCTATGATGTCCCTGCCTTCCCTTTAATCCTGGCCTATAAGCTCTTGACTGACTCCTCATCCATTCGTAAGTGGAACTCCATGTACTCCAGTTGGTCACTGACATAGAGGGTGACACCCCCTCCTCACCTCCCCTTCTGTCCATCCTAAAAAGTCTGTATTGTTCTCTTCCACCACTTCTGTCATTGGAGTCATCCTACCACACCTCTGTATCGAACATCTCAGTGTCTTTCTCATGAGTTCAAGTCATGTTCTCAGATGGAAATTTTGCAAGATTTTTTTTTAGTCAGTTAAGCATATACCCATCCAAGTTGTGAGCAGCCAGTTTCTCCAGAAAAATGCTGTGGTAAACATGGTAAAAGGGTTTCCTGAAGTCCAAGTAAACAACATCCACAGCCTTTCCCTTATTCACTAAGCAGGTCACCTTGTCATAGAAGAAGATCAGATTAGTCAAGAAGGACATGCCTTTCTTAAGTTCATACTGACTCGAATTGATCACCTGCTGGTCCTGTAGGTGCTGTGCAGTGGCACTCAAGATGATCTGCTCCATCACCTTCCCTTGTGAGGGCATGGTGAGATTACCACAAAACCATTAAAAGATAAATAATATATATTTGCATTAAAAATATGTAGTTAAAGACATCAATTTTGGAAAGACTTATGCATATAAAAAAGCATCACTAACTTGATTAAGTCCATTAATTTTCGTGATGTTACCCAGATTTGAAGAAATGTAACTAGGAGAATTGGTCCTATAAAACTTTCAAATAGACAGTGTTCAGTTTAATGAATTAACGTTAAATGAACGAGTCATACAATTTAGGCCCCATCCCTGGAAGTGTTCAAGGCCAGACTGGATGGGGCTTTGGGCAATCTGATCTAGTGTAGGGTGTCCCTGCCCATGGCAGGGGGGTTGGAACTAGATGATCCTTGTGGTCCCTTCCAACCCAAACCATTCCATGATTCTATGATAATTAAATAGGTATAAAAACATTATAACTTTAGACTTCTCCATCTCTGCTTGGGATGAATTCTCAAAAACCCTTTATAAAATCTTCAACTCAGGCTAACCACCACAAGTTTTCAAAAGTTGAGGCACTGTTCCCCTTCTTGTATTTCATAATTCACACCTTTGGAAGAAAACGATTAGTCTACGTTTATGTTCTGAAGAAGCTGGTGGACCATGTACTTTAATTTCCTTAAAATAATCTAATTTCACCGACCTTATGATTCACTTAAAATAAGGTTGAGAAATTTCATAGACTGAAAATGACCCAGTCCCACCATTATCATATGTCTGTATGATTCAAAGTTAAAAAAATTCTCTTGCAAATGGAAATTAAAATTAAAATATTTATTTAGGATTTGAAATTTAATTCTAAACTCTACAATATGGTGAGAGCATTTCATTCTCCATTAGACTCTTACTCATCTCTCCTGACATGAAGATTCATTTTGGGGTTGGTTTACTAGTGATCAAGCTATTGATGAACTGAGCAAGAAAAAAAGTGCTGGGAAGGTCAAGATTAAAAACTGACCTCTTTGCTTTCAATGGGATTTTTTCCTAAAATTCTGTGTAGGCAGACTTTTACTCTCATGTTGCTGGATAGATACTAGCTGAGGTCTATATATACCAAGTGGAAAAGTGTTAAACTATTTCCTCATCTAGAACAAATGGTTATTTATTACTTTATGGAGCTTAGCTACTATTGGTTGGAGCATAATTCAGAACTCAAAACATTTTAAATAGAAAATATTGATATGAAACCATTTAAATGAGACCTTCTGCTACTGATACATATATATAAATACATGTATAGCACATTCTCAATCATAATTAAAGAGAACAGTCTTAGTTTAAAAGGGTAAAAAAAAAAAAAAGAGGACAGTCAATTGTTGCAACTTTCCAGATTGTGAACTGAGTGGTATTTGCTGGTAATGATTACATAATTACACCCACTGACTTCTTTCAAGTTAGTCATATGGTTAGCATCACTGATATAAGTAAATATTTAAGAGTTCAGGCTTGTTGTGGAAAATAGCACCAGTACCATTTAAAGTTTTTCCATTTTCAGCAAGTTAAACTCAATAAAATAATGACTCATTGTTCCGTTTGTTAAGACTCTTCAACAGAGTTAGCAGGAACACTCAGCATTTACCAAGATAAAAATTGTACTTGTATGTGCTACTTTGTTGTCTACAGGGATAAATCTGTCCACACAGCCTTTGTCACCTCTGTTCATGAGAGGGGCAAAAAGCCACAAACCATCGATCTCTTCCCAATGGTTCTCTTCCACCCAACTTATTATAAAGCACACATCTTGGCTACTACCCTGGGACGGTTCTGTTTTGAAGTGCACCTGTAGCATGAAGTGAATGGTCCTTGAACTATGTGAAAGGTTAACTTGAACTTCACATTTCATGACATGAACTTGAAATTGCATGTATACCGACCTGTAAAATGTTGGGTGACTTATTCAGTAATGCTGACAACCAATATTCCTCAATAATTACTCTGTGGGTTGTCTACTTGAACTGATAAATTAGTTCAGTTCAATTACAATTTACTGAGATATTTCTGCAAACAGTAGTTATTTTTTTCTGAAAGTCAGGTACAGGGAAAAATAGTACCCACTCATCTCTGTTAAGTATCAACTAAAACCCAAATATGTTTATAAGGAAGTAAAGACGTTTCATCTCTACACCACCTTGTAATTAGTTCATGAACATACCCTGAAAAGAATGACCTAAATAAGGACCGGCCACTGATCTACTCTGCAGGTCTTTCGTGACAGGGAAAAAGACTGGCTGTGGAAAGGAAAATTGCTTTAAATAAGTAACAGATTGGAGATTTTTCGTGTTTTGCTTGTTCTTCCTCTGGTACATTGCCATCTGGACCTTTCCTCAGTGTATCTTGCTCATTTCACTCTGTGTTTGCACATTTTACCAATTTAAATAAATTTACAATTTTTAAAATTTTTAAGCAAATGCTTCTGAAAAACTGCAAATTTATAGAAACATTACATATTAATTTTGATTTTAGAAAAAAAACCTCATATCCAAATGCTTACAATGTTCTTCTAATTTTACATTTTTATTAGAGGAGAGCAATACCAGTTTGCATAGGAAATTCACTTACTTTACATTTTCCTTAATTTGGAAAAAACAAAACATCATACTGTAGTGTACATTTACGAAACTGCCAAGGGTTAACACCTGTCTGAAAAAAAATTCCTAAACAGCAGAAGATTATTTAGTGTATTCTCAATGTAGCGCAATAGAATTTAATAAAGCATTTCCTATTGATTTAAATGGAAGAAAAACAGGGTCACTAATAAACAGACTTACTGCATTAGTGAAAATGGTGTCAGTTTGACCTGAAGTGGATAATGCTCTTGTCTATAGCTTCAATTCTCACTTTTATTTCTATATGCTACTGTTTATCCTTTCAACATTGCAAATGCAGGGCTCAGTTAGCAAAATGCAATTCCATGTTGACTTAGAAAATTGTAAAGTTCTTATTTGCTGCTGTAGAAAAGATATTTTAATTGTGATGGATAGTAATTTTAAAGTTCCTTATTTTCATTAGCATCATGGATTTTGTCAGGTTACGTGGTGAAAGCTCATCTGTACATCCACTAAGGAACACATAGGCAATGGCAGGAGGGGGATCCCAGAAAACACTCAGACCCAGCTACCCCTAAGCTCAGGTACAGTCAGCCCATCAAAGACCCACTTGCACAAGGCCAGAGAAGCAGGGGAGAGCAGTTACAGGTGGGAAAGAATGTGTTTTCTGGGCCTCAGAAAACACATGGTTGTCCCAGGGGAGCCTCAGTCCCAGTCTCCAGGTATGGAGGACAACTGTGCGTGAGGGCAATGATGTGTAGCAGAAGCCTGAGTGGGGTTGCAGCCTTGGCGATTTTGTGTGCCGGTGCCAGCAGCTAGGGATACTGGGGTCCAGGCACAGCTGCTGGGCAGGTTTTGGGTTTTAAGCTGGCTGTTAGAGGGACCCAACTCATACGTATGTATATTGCCACACATGGGCTCCCATCTTGCTCTTTGTATATATGTATACATGTGTAACACCTGCTTTTTGTGCACATGCCTTCTGGGAACTCATCTTCAGCCTTCTTATTAGTTGGATTTGGGCGTATGAAACTACACCACCTTGGCTTGTTGGATCTGACATGAAACTCTAGCAGTTTTTCTAATATCCAGTCTGGTTATGAATTAGGTACCAAAATTGTTTGACTGAACTGTTCTGTAGGTTATGATGAATATGATGGCCAGTCAGTTTTTATCTTTCTAAAAGATTTTCTTTTTTTCTAACAGAGTACTGAAAGAGAAATCATGAATCCAGAGCTTTTTATGTATTCTCAATTCCATAGAGAGTTCAATCTTGATAGCCTTTCTTTTACAGCTATGCAAATGGTATTCGATTGCTGTTATATTTTCTATTTTGTCCTCCTTCACTTTAGTTGGATACACTAACACGCATTTACCTAGATATATATGTATACATATATTTATGTTTATAAATATGGGTTTGTAAACTGTGTTAGCAGCTAGATAAATCTGTCTCTCTGGTAGTGATTATGTACATTGATGTAGGTCCACTGAAGAGAAGCCTGTACTTCCAGTACAAATAGCACCAGAAGAGGAAATAAGGTGTGTAATTTAGTCTTTTTGCCCTTACTCATAAACTGTGGTTTCTAGCTAAATAATCTTTCCTTGCCTCTAATCATATACTTAAAATTCAGTTAAATTGCATGTTTTCAAAGTCTTGCACAATGCTCTTTGTTCGCGTACTTACTCCGTTAGTATTTGTCCCTTTAGTCCCTTGACCCAACTTGCCAATTTGTTTTTGACACAAGCTGGTTTCTGTCTTTCTGTTGTGTGCGAAGTCTGACTTGCTTCAACTCAGCAGGCAGGTTGCAGGGTGCTTCTGTGTGCCTTTGACTTCTGTGGCCTTACAGCCTCTGTGCATTTTAGTGCTGCCTCAGAGAACACACATGTTCTTCCTCTGTGGCATTGTTCCTCTTTGTGTCATTCATTATGTCTGTCTTTGAGTCATCTGCCTTTTAAGTAACGTAATTAGTCTTTATTATTTGCGCTCTCCCCTTCATACTAAGTTCTCTTCAGTAAGCAAACTGCTTTCTTTAGCTCCTTCAAAAATAGCATCATACCATAGAGCACTGAAAATGTGAATTCCCTTTACCTCAGAATCTTTTTCTTTCAAATAGGCTTCTTGTGTTCCTTAGGTATATTTTGAAATTGTAATTGTGCCAACAGATATGACAGCATACATTTTAGTCATCTGTCAAGCGTCAACACATTATCACAGAGCACAGATAGGTCAGTTTTCCCTCAAGTGTCATCCTATATGAATCTAATTTGTCATCATTGACTCTTTCAAAGACCTGACCATCACCTGTCAGTCTGATGAAAAATCCAGAAATTGAAGACAGTGAAGAAAAGTTAATATGATGACCTACAAGTTATTCTGAGTATGCCTTAGACCATGACGATAGAACTAGAATTCATACAATATTTTTGCTGAAGGAATTGATAGCTGACATAATGGCTTATCTCATTTTCACATGTTTTTTTGTGTCAACCCGAATTTTGTATTAAATATTGTGCTTATGAAAGAGATAATTTGGTTATACAATTGTAAAGAAGATTAGAATGACTTTGGGAATTTCAATTTTCGGTCTCACTGCTTTTGTGTATGTAAATTCTGAAGCATATTTATAATTGCATTATCACTGTTCAGTTAACTAGTATTTAGGTTTTATATTTTTGTATTTCTTTATAGTTTGAAATGAAGTTTCACTATAGATTTCTTTTAATTGTCCTCTACACTCTTTCATATAAAGTGGAAGGGCTTTAATCATAGAATTACAGAATGGTTTGGATTGGAAGGGACCTTTGTAGATCATCTAATCCAACCCCTCTGCCATGGGTCGGGACATTTTTCACTAAATCAGGTTGCTCAAAGCTCTGTCCAACCTGGCTTGGAACACCTAGTGCATTGCGTTGTGTTGTATTCTAGCTTTAGTTTAGTCTAGTCTAAACAGGTGAATGATTGCACTTTGACTAGAAAGGACACATGAGTCGGGTAGTCATGTAAGTTCTTTGGCAAATTTTACACCATATTTAACTATTTTTACTGTGACAGTGAAATTTTCACTAGTGTATACATATCACTATTTTAGGAGAAATTATTCCAGTAACATTTCAAAACATTCACATAGCTTCAGTTACTTGGCAGAGTAGACACTACAATTGTGTTAATAATAGTTATTCATAATTCATTATTCATATTTAGTTATTCATTAAGAATTATTCATCATTATTTGCACTTAATTTCCAGAATAAAGAAACAAAATATCAGAAATTGAACTAGACCATCCTTAGTTTATTCCTAGAGAATAAAGCAAGCCTTTCCACCAGAGGCCACTCAAAAGGAATCCATGTTCAGTTTTTCTAGCAATGACCTAAAAGAAGATTCCCAGAAATAACAATTTGTAGGGCTGAAATTATTGTGTTCTAAGTGAAGGTTACTATTGGAAAGATATTAAAAGCAATGGAACAAATCCCAGTTTGACTTCGTTTAACTTACTTGAGTAACTGTCCAGACATGCTCTCTGTGGGGAATGGAGAACAAAATACTGAAATACACATACCAGGATATCAGGTAGGATTTGACTAAAAGAATTGTGAAAGAAATCTACACAGATAGTGTAATGTAGGGAGTGGAAGGGTGAAGTGCAGTATCAACATTTGCTGCCTTATGAAAAACTGAACAATAAATTTTCCAGTTCTTAAAAAAGTAATAGTTTTGGAAGAGCTTTACAGGTATATTTAAAATAATTACTTAGGGTCCATAATTAGAGCTTTGTGCTTCCCAATATTATGAATAATAATTAAAAAAAAGCAGAAATTTGATAATTAGGTTGTCACTGATCCTTTGATACAGGAAATTTCTGCCATAACTCTGTACCAGATGTCACAGATTCTTCTTTCGTGTCTGTTGTATGATTAATATTTGTCACCACAGTATCTTGCAGTTTTCTTTGTCTCCTTTGTCACTTGCTTTTACCTACATGATTACTACCTGAAGCTCCTCATTATGACTTACAAATTAAACTAGAAAGGATTTGGAAAAGTGCATAAGAAAAAAAAATGTGTTATTATATATTTAGTGCATATTTGATTTATATTAATTAGTAATACTGAGAGGCTTTGGAAAATAGGATTTTAAAAGAAGAGAAGAAAAAAAGAAAAGCTTTGTGTTATGCAGGTTTCTTTTAATGACATTGTTGGAAGGACTAAAGAAAGAAAATAAAGCCATTTTAATTTTGCATCAACTAACAATATTTAATTTACAGAGAAGCAATAATAAATTTCACTAACACAAAAAGCCAAGAGTTAATTAAACCTAACAAGAGTTTAGCTGAAATAACTAGGATATTGCAAGAAACCTTTTTAGAAGTTTTCACATATCCAAACACAGAATAATGAACATTAGTTTCTCCAAGAGATAAAATATGTAACCAGCAGGATATGTGAGGCTGAGCTTCTAATAATGTTCTCAAAATTAGGAGTGTGAAAGAAAATGCAGATGGAGGGTGGTGTGAGAACAATATGTCATGATTCAGGGAATTTCACTTTTGAAGTTCATACACTGAGACCGTAACTGCTATTGAGGTTGTCCATCTTAAAATGACCCTGCTGTGGGATGGACAGAACACCACAGTTCAGGTTTCTTTACCAATCCTGGGAATTGTACCCTAGATTCCAGCTGATGACAGAAAAAGGAGTGGAAACAGGATTAAGTCTTCATCACGATACAGAATGAAAATGACTACATAGAGGCTTTTAACAAGAGAATAGTCTTGTAAGGCTTTACTAGAGCTGTGGACAGACTATCAGACTAGGACACACATTGGAAAAATATCTCTTAAGAAAGAAATTAGACAAAGAAAGAAGACCAAAGCAGTAAAGTACTGATGTTGACTTATGTCATAATATACTCAGTATTAGTACTTGCACTTGTCCAGGAACATCTCTCAGGAATATTATAGAAATCCCTCTTCTGGTGGGATATCATGGGAAAGAACCTAGATCAGAGTCATACAGGATCAACAAGGAAAGCACTATATATTGATTCTGAAAAGTGTTAAGGACTATTCCTTAAGGTTCAGAGGTTTTGTGCATCCTGAGAGGAAAACTGTAAACTTGGGAAAGGAGATATGTTGGATTCCTTAAGAAAAATAAGTGGTGTTATTATTACTTCTGCCTTAACCATGTACTTATAGAGAGTATATCAACTCCCATGAACAGAGCAGAGAACCAAGCATCAGTTTGGTCCAGGGGAGGCATCCATCTGAGGCAAATAATTCAAGACATCCTTGCACTAATATTTTAGTGTAGCAGTTTAGCACATTAACCTGTTGAGTACAGGACGGTAGTACGATGGCTATACTGCTTCTGGATGTGTGGCTAGTTCCAGCAGAGCTGTGATAAATCTTAGACAGGCTGTCTTTGACATGGGAGATTGTTTTGCTAGTTCCACTATTTAGGTTAAGCATACATGGAAACAGATTAATTCAGTTGTGAGAGGGAAGAAAAGGTCTGAGATTACAATTACTTTTTTCTTTTTTTTTTGGTCTATTCTTCAGTGCTCAGTGTCACATACTAGAGGCATTTTTTTTCTTTTGAGTCCATAGTATCTGTCAAAGTGCTTTGGGTCATTATGGTGTGAGGCTCCTACACCTGTATACACAGCAAGGAATTAATACAAATGTTGACTGTGATTTAAGTCTTGCTAATTAATTTTAATAATTCCTACTTAGCTCATTGGTCCTATTATGACTAATTGTTAGAGCAGCTAAAAAGCTGAAGTCACAGCAGTGCAATGTCTCTGAGGTCAAGAGATTTTTTTTTCTGCCTTTTGCTTCTAAAGAAGCTCATTAATCTTCACTCCATCAGTCTCTTACATTATTCAAACTCCCAATTAAAGAGTGAGTGTTACATTGTATGCTTGTTGGAATATTCTTTTTTATTAGGTCATGTGAAAACTTCATATGTGAGATAATGGCTTACTACATTTTTCTCTAAAATTTCGGTCTCTGTATATTACTTCAGTTGTGTCATAATTCTGGTCATTATCCTACAAACAGTGAAGCATATAGGTATCTTCAGACCCATGACAACAGTTTTAGACCTGTTTATGTATGTTTGATGGCATATACATCAGGATTTAGTACTAATTCTATCTCCTTTCCTGATGAGATTATAGCACTATTGCTAGCCTACCGTGAGACAGGCTGGGAATATCTTTCTGTGGAATTATTTGCATTAAGTGCTCTAATTGTATGTATTTAGTATCTTTGCCTTGATGTTTAGTGCAATTCTATGTTCTGCAGTCTGATTAGTGTTCCAGAACTGGTGACATCTGTCTTATGAGGATGACCCAGAAACAGGTTTATGCAAGAAAAATGCAAGATATTTCCTGAAAACAAAAGATCACACAGGGGTCTTTATGCATTTTTTCCAGCTGTGGTAACTAACAGTTGTGTAGTACTTATAGCAGTGTGATATCAGATAATCAACCTTTCTGCCTTTTCACTTGCACTGTTGCTCCTACTGATTAGGGAAATAAGTAAATAATGTGCAAAAATAAAAAATATTACATTTATGACATAGCATGGGCAGAATAAGCATGAATCAGCTAGATTTCATGACACACATAAGTGGGCCAGCTTTCACTTGAGCTGGATGTTTCAAGAAAACATAAGGAAACGTCACTGAACTATGATTCAGCCCATGTGGACACTACTACACTGATGAAAAACTGCTTTTCAGTAGCATTTTAAAGTAAAGTGTTCTGGAAACTGGAAAAAGAATGTAAGAAAATCCAAGAGGTCTTCTAGCATCTCAGTGTTTTTTAATGACCCCTCATACAGTGGCTTGTAAAACTGCGTTAACTTCATTACCCTTCCTCTTTTGTTACATTTATGTCACACCTAACTGTGACGAGCTCCATGGCAATGAAGTACAGGTGACAGATGCTAACAGAACAATATGGTGCTAAAATGAAATGTCTCTAAAGTAAATTAAAATCAGGGATCTTGATTCCTTCCTTCTTAGGGATCTTAATTGGTGGATAACTTTGTATTTCAATAGCAAGTTTGCCAAGTTGCTTCAACTAGCATAATCTTTGTTTACAACATTGTAATAATAGAACATAAATGCAATTTGAAATACTTCAAAGCTTGTGCCAGTTGTGATAGTGATGAATATTGTGTTGTTCTAAAATCAGTAATTATTTGTTGCTTCAGGTGAGTTGTCTCTGTGTTTCATTCCATCTCTTTCTCTTCTTTTACATTTAAATAGTTTGATTGATCAGGTATACTCTCTAATTTACAATGAATTAAATCTCATTACTTGCTGACATAATATACAATCCATATTAAATATTTCAAGTCAAGTTATATGATCCTGACCATTTATAGGAATATGCTGTGGCTGTATCATACTCATTATATGAACATGGGATTCCGCATGGTCTAATGGTAGTATAATTGTTAAATTTGCTGCTGACAACAATGCAGCTAAATTATTGGTAATACTGAAGGATAGTGGATGTATTAGTAGTATGGATTAATTATTTTGAACCATCAGAACAGAAGCTGCCATGTACACATGGAGTCATCACACAGAGTACTGAGCTCACAGGATAATTCGCAGGATCAGCTAGGAGGTCAAAGCTGGTTGCTCAGGGTTTTGCTCATTTGAGACTTGAAAAATCTTGAAAGATGGAGATTACATTACATCATAGAAGGCAATCAGGCTGGCCATGCCTGATTTTCTATTTGTAAATCCATGCTGTCTAGTTGTCCGTGTTTTGCTGGGATAGAATCATAGAACTAATCTTCTGCACAGAGAAGAGAAGAGAAGAGAAGAGAAGAGAAGAGAAGAGAATAGAATAGAATAGAATAGAATAGAATAGAATAGAATCATTAAGGTTGGAAGTGACTTCAAGGATCATCTAGTCCAACCGTCCCCCCACCACCTATTACCCACTAAACCACGCCCCTAAGTACCACATCTAACCTTTCCTTAAACACCCTCAGGGATGGTGACTCCACCACCTCCTTGGGCAACCCTTTCCAATGCCCGACAACCCTTTCCGAGAAGAAATTTCTCCTCATCTCCAACCTGAACCTTCCCTGGCACAACTTGCAGCCATTTCCCCTTGTCCTGTCACTAGTTAACTATGTGACTTCTAGAGAAGTTGCATTTCAGAGCAGACTGCAGCACTTAATTCTGTGAGAACAAAGTTAATAAGACACGTTGATTTAGTTTATGACCAGCTATGGAATGCAGGTTTCTATAGTGATCAAGGTCTTGAGCAGCCTTGAGGTAGCCAGATGCAGAAGCTGGGAGGGATGAAAGCAAGGGCATCTGCCCCAAGCTGGCCAAAAGAAGTATTCCATACCATAAACGCCATGCTCCCTATAAATAAGGAGATTCTCTGGGACAACCCTCTCTCTCTTTAATGGCTGCCATCCCTGGAGGGCCTCACTTGCCGTCCCTTTCCTGAGCCCTGCTCTTTGCTTCTGAGCCCTCCCCTGTCGGACGTGGTGATTGTCGCATGTTCACCAGAGCTGCGCTGCTCGCTGTGTGCAGCATCAGTACTTGCTGCTGAGAGAGTGCAGCTCACGATCCCCATACTGGCTGAGTATAACTTTCTGTATCTTGTACCAGTATTGGTGTTATTAAGATTTTTACTCTTTTATTAAATCTGTTTCTATTTCAACCCACATGTTTCCTTTTCTTTTCCCAGTTTCCCCTCCTCACGTGAGTGTAGGGGTGGGGGGCATGAGGAAAGAAAATAACTGTCTAAACCATGACACTATTCTCATTCACTCTCTTATCTTTTGTGTGCTTAGCAGTTTACAAGAGGGTTTGCTCCATGATATTCCAAGGGACTGAGGTGAGGATGATCAGCATGTGATTTCTTGGATCTTTACTCTTGGTCTTTTTTGCTGGTTTTTTTGGGTTTTTTTAAGACATGAATAGCATTTGCTTTTTTCTAATCATCAAGGACCTTCCCAGAAGGCCATTCAAGACAGGTCTTACAATGATTCTGTCGCCCTCTCAGCATCCTTGTAATAACCTGGTTCAACATGTGCTCTTTCTGTATCTATGGAAACCTTTCTTAATGCCATTGACATCCTTCACTAGATTCTGCTTCAGCTGAACTTTGTGTTTCCAAATTCCACCCCTATCTGCCCAGTTCTCTACTCCTTCTGGGCAGCCTGTTCCCACTTCCACCTGCTGTATGTTTCCCATAGGCTCTACTTCTTGCATTCAGACAGCAGTAGCCTGACCTCCTGCCATGCCTGCTTAATTCCCTGACCATGTGGACAGATCATTCATTTATTTTGAGAAGATCTTCTTTGAAGATCAAATTTTTATAGAAACTCTGAATGAAAAATAAAACAACCCCCCTCCACCTTATTAACCTGAAAACTCCAGGGGATGGAGAGTGGAGTACTCCCTCCTGCCTGGAAAACTTTCTTTCCATTATCTTTGTGCTTCATTCAGAGGGAAAGACCAAGCTATTTTCAATATGTTTCTGAGTGTGGTCCACAGCTGGCTGTAGTGTTCTAAATGTTCAATATGAGACTGTTTTTTGTTGGGATTTTTGCTTGTTGGCTTTCTAGTGTGTGTGTGTTTTTGGTTTTGGTTTGCGGGGGTTTTTTTAGTAGTCAGTGCTTTACAAGACAAGACCTTGTCTAGGCAGTACACAACTGGAAAAAATGGTTATGCTTGTTGAATCTGATACTGTCTTCCCAGCTCCAGCCTGGTCTGTTTCAAATAGCATAACTTCATATTCTTCTCAGTAGACTGGGAGCCTTTTGGGATAATAAAACACTGTTACATGAGACATTTGAAAAAGAAAAGTTGATGTTAAAACTACGCTACCTACAAAAAGTACCAAGGTGTAGAAAGAAACAACTTTACTCATTTTAGAGATGTGGAGAAGGCACATAAGGCAGAGAATGGATTAGTGGTGGTGGTGAGAAGTAAAAAGGAAAGAAAAAGCAAGGAGCAGTAGAAGATTAAACCTTTTCTTAAGAAATTGAACTGAGATAGAGAAAATTTGGAAGAGAAGGTGAGGGAGTTAGAGTTGTAAATCAGAGTGATCACAGACTGACAGCAGAAAGCAATTGGTGAGATATTAGTTGGGAGGGGAACATGAAGTGAATAGAAATGAAAATGGATTGTATGGAGAAGAAAGAAAAAAAATGTCAGTAACTTTGGAAGTAATATGTAAAATACAATTCACAACCAGTTAGAATAGGTATAGTTAAGCTACACTGTGTTAACCAGCATGCTGCATATGTTACAATAGTTATGTATTTGCTTGCTGATTTTTAAACACCTTTTGTGACCTTCAACTTGGGCTAAATACCTCTGTTTCCTGCTTGTATTTATTTTTTAATTTTCAGTGACAGGTGTGTATTAGTTTTATGTAATCACGCTAATACTTAGATATCATTCTCTGTGCTTCAGTGCTTACAAGATTGCAATCTGTTAAAAATAATTACATGTAGAACAGAATAGAATAGTTCAGCTGGAAAGGATCTACAACAATCATCTAGTTCAATTGCCTGGCCACTTCCACATTGACCAAAAGTTAAAGCATTTTATGAAGGGTGCTGTTCCAGTGTTTGATCATTCTCAGTAAAGAAATGTTTCCTAATGGCAAGTCTGAACCTCCCTTGGCACAGCTTTTAGCTTTTAGCACCTCCCTCCCCAATTCTTCTCCTCAGTTTCCTTTTCTCCAAACTAGACAAACCCAGAGCCCCCAGTCATTACACACAGGACATGCCTTCCAGCCCTTCCACCAGCTTTGTTAGCCCCTTCTGGATGCATTCAGGGACTTCCACATCCTTTCTAAATCGTGGGGCCCAGAACTGCACACAGTACTCGAGGTGAAGCTGCACCAACACTGAATACAGATGGATAATTCCCTCTTCTGACTGGCTGGTCGTGCTGTGTTTGATGCATCCCAGGCTACGGTTTGCCCTCCTGGCTGCCAGGGCATGCTGCTGACTCACATTCAGCATATGTTTATATTGGCTGTAGATCATGTGGTTACTGTTAGCTGTGTGAAGTACACAAATAAAAAAACCACAGGTAAGACATTTTATAGAAGGCTAATTTATGCTAAAGAATCGACACAGGTTGCGATAAGAAAGATTCATCTTCATCATTTTCTATTCCCCTTCCAACAATAGAATTTTCTGCTGGGCATGATTCCCATGCATGCAACTGGTGGTAACTTTTCTTGTAAATAATTTGTACCTGTACAATGGAAACTGCATATGACTAAGATAGTTAATTGCATCTAAGTTATTGCTTGTAGCATGCTACATGTAGCACTGTAGAAAGTAATATGTATTTTTTATTGTATAGGGACAGATTATTTGCAAGAGAATTTTCTACCATTTTCTGTTAATAATACGAAATAAAAATATATTTTCTGTTTCACAATGATCATAATAAGAATAATGAAAACACAGTACCACATTTCTGATGAATAATTTTCCTGTTGTGTAACCTATTGATTGAAAAATTTTATGTGTCAACACATAAAACCTATGCAAAATGTAATAAAATCAATCTTTGCAAAGTCAATTTATTAATGATTTAACAGTAATTTTTTATATAAACTGTATTTTATGATGCATGTTTTAAAGGTTTTGGTACATAAAGTGTTGTATTAGAAATAACTGTCTTAGAGGAATTTATGACCTTAACCTCTAGCAGTCTCTGTCAAGACTTCCAAAACTAGGTGCTAATGCATTTGGAGTTGAGGATTAAGCAAAATTGAGAAAAATATTGCTTGACTGAATTACCCAGGAGACTAAGGTTACTCTCTGAAAAGAAAATCAGCCTAAAGTGATAGATTTTGAAATGTCACTACCAGTTTGTGCCTGAAAAATATTTAAGCCTCACCTCTAATTAAGTGCTTGAACCAAGTAAGTTAACTGCATATAAAAGCATTTTCTCAAATTTATGAATCAGAGGTTAAAAAAAAGTACTCATGTTGATCTTTGGAAAGATTTGCTAATGTTGCTTTAGGTTATATTTGCACTACAGAAATTCAAGTGAAATTTTAGCATTCATTAAAAATTAATGGTATTTTGAATAGTATCTGGAACTTCATAAATACGTGTGCCTTGTATGAAAAAAGGTCACACATAAAAGAAAAAAAGCAGTCTTCTATACTCTAGCAGTGTAACTTCAGCTATCTACCTCAGAACATCTAACTGCTCCAAACTTTGCTTGAGCTAACGAGACATCTAGGGTAACTAAAAAGTAAGGAATAAACTGAATTATTTTTAAACATGAAATTGTTCGAAACCACAACCCTAACAAGTTTCTGTTCACCAATGTCCATGATACTTTTGCATATTTCTGAATAAAGTCCTGCAACATAATCAAACTTGCTTCTGTTCACATATATAAGGAAGGAATCTCATGAACTTTGAGATTTTGGCTGGATTATTGATGTATTGAGGTACCTAAAAGTAACATCTGCAGATATAATTCTACAGACTTTGTTTGAGGTTTGTATGTGTGATAGAATTGGAATTAGAAGCGTATCCTTTCGTTCCTTAACCTGTGCATTACCAGTTCTTTCTATGTTTTTTAAATGATTTGTAGCTGTGGTGGTTGAACTCCAGCCAGTAACTAAGCACCATGCAGCTGCTGACTCACTCCTCTACCCCAAGGGGATGGGGAGGAAGATGGAAAAAAATCTTATGGGTTGAGATAAAGATAGTTTAATAAGATAACAAAGGAAGAGAATAATAATGATGATAATAACAATAATACAAGTGATGCACAAACACAATTGCCCACCACATGCAAAAGGAAAATAAAACAATCTGATGCCTAGTCTGTTCCTGGCTATCTTCGCCAGTTGTACCCCAAGCATGATGTTCTATGGCAGGGAACATCCCTCTGGCCAGCCTGGGTCAGCTGTCCTGGCTGTGCTCTCCCAGCTCCTTGTGCATCTGGCAGGGTACACAAACTGAAAAGTCTTTGATTTAGTGTAAACACTACAAATACCTAGTAACAACTAAAACCACCAGCGTGTTATCAGCATTATTCTTATACTAAATCCAAAGGACAGCACTATGTCAAAATTAACTGTATCTCAGTCAAAACCAGAACAGTAACTATTTTGAATCCATGACTACTTTGTATAAGAACATTCAATCAGGTTTGTTCCCACACACATCAGCTTATACTCATTGATTACTATGATAATGCCAAAGTAATATTTTTTACATAGTTTCATGTTTAGAGGAAACAAAGAGCTTTTGTCACACATTAAACTCTTTTTAGAAGAGAGGTATATTAATTGAATAGTAACAGAAACATTTACTTATAGACATGGTAGGTTCATTCTGATGTATAGAATAGAAAAGTGCTTACTTCATATAAACTGGCATATATTTAACATGAATATTTGTGAATTTGCTCTGACATATGATGAAAGATGATTTGAAAAATTGTTTCAATTTTATTCACTTCTACTTTATTTAGATAAAAATTTCAAGTCTTACCACGGTATCAGTCAGATAATGAGAAATTAATAATTAGTGAAGAAAAGTATTAGATACATATATAGAAACACATACAGTTAAATTCTGCATTTCCCTTCTCAACAAAATTTCCATTTTGTTAGGACATGGTTGAAGCAGTGAGAGAACTGGATGCTGGCCTGTCTTCTTGGCTTATAGTCTCTTCCTAACCTGATATCTGATCTTTCAGCCTAAAGGTGATGGACGTTTTTTGTTCTTTGTTCATAGTAATAAAGCCCTCCCATGAAAATTATCTGTTTGGGGGTTATTTATTTATGAATTTTAAATTAATTATCCAAAATATGCAGAGATTTGATCAATCACTGCATCAAATGTGGCACAGGGATGCATTGCACCACTGATAGAATAGATCTTGTCCTCAACAATTAGTACAAATTGAGATACCAAAACATAAAATGCTGTCTTATGCTAGCCACAAAATAAAGCTACGTAACTGAGTATTAAGAAGAAATGTAATCTCGAGCCCTTTTCTAGTCATAATTCAGCACCTTGGGCCACCTCAGCTTTCTAGGTTGGAGACACATGATGAGGCTTTGTTCCAGACATTTTAACTGTCTGTTATTCTCAACTGGTAGGGAATGGTTGTCAGTTGAAGAACTGTCTAAAATTAAATATAGCACAAGTGAACCACAGAAAGATGATAAAAAGTGGTAAATCAAGTTAGGCAAGAGCTGAGAAATTCCATGTGTAGATGAATGTACCACATGAGAATTTTGGGGATATCCTGTTTTCAATCAGAATAATAATTAAAAAATACACTTATAACAAAATAACATATAAAGTCACAGAGATGATTGTCTTTTTATAGACATTAATCTGACAGTAAATTTTAAAATAACAGGATGTGGACTAATTTGCCAATCTGACGATAATTTCCTTTGGTTATTAATTAGAACACATTCACAGACAACCTCTATTTTTGAAAATTTAATCATCAAAATAAAACTTCATTGGCTGTACCTACTTGCACAACTAGTGAAAACATAATAATGTTGCACACTCAGGCACTTCTCCTCTCTCATATATTATCCCACCATACCATGAAGGCAATTGCTATGGTTGCTATTTCAAAATGATGACATAGCAACTCTAAATATAATAATAAATAGCAATAGAAGGGCTGATGTTAATTGTAGTTTTATAGCATAAAATAAGAAATGTATCACCTGCTTCCAGGATTTCCCTACCTGTTTCCCTCTGCATTTCATCATGTATGCCCCTACATTGCTTTCCTACCCTTTTGCCACCGTTTGGTGAGCTTTGCAGAAGATGGCCCATTCCCAGAACAGAAACAGTCTTCCATCTGGAGAGGGCCTGTGGATACCTGAATTTCAGACTGGCAGGAGGGGAGGAATACCCCTTGGTACCTTCAAGAGTGGGAGGAAGAAAAAGGGACTGTAGCCTTCTCAAAGAGAGAAGAGTCCAAGTCTTACAAGACATGATAATACTGCACACCTGGATTAAACAGAATGCTTCTGAACCACTAACTTTTCTCATGTCTTCCAAGAATTCAGGTAGCTGTAGGAGATTATCCATTTTATATCAAATATGCATCTACTCAGAGCAGATAGTAGGCAAAATCTGATGCAGTGAGAACTCCAGGTAATTTGGAATTCAACTGGAGTCAGCCTCAAGTAATTTGACCATTGGACTAGATGATCATTGTAGGTCCCTTCCAATGGAACTATTCTGTTCTATTCTATTCTATTGTATTCTGTTCTGATTTCAGGCTTTTTATTAGCACATAATAGCGATCCTTTCCTTCACTTGCCTGGGAGGCAACTTGTACAGCAATCAGTGCTTCCTTCCGATTAAAAGTTGAAAGAATCAGATCTTCCAGTGAGAAATAGAAACACAGACTGAGGCCAAGGGGTGAAGTACAATGTTCCTTGCAATCAGGTTGTGAAAAAAAAAAAAGCTAGATACATAGATATAAAGCTCTTAATAGCTGCACATGCTCTGCAGCCTCAACCTTACTTGCCTCTGACTTGTGAAGGTAATTCCTTCTTGTAAGGCGTCGAGGTATAACATGTTGAGATATCTTGGATTATCTTTCAAAGAACTGTGGAGATTGACCTGTGGTCTGCTGGAGCTAGCAATCATTCCAACATCCCAGCAGCGCTGGGATGCTGACAATGGTCATGTAGCTGGAAATATTTGGAAATATTAGCTAGTGGCATGTTTGGGGACATAGCTGGTAAGTGAGCCAACCAGGGGAGGTGCATCTCTTGACCTGCTGTTTACAAACAGAGAAGGATTAGTGGGAGATGAAGTAGCTGGAGGCCATCTTGGGCTTAGCAACCGTGAAGTGATAGAGTTTTCCATTCCTGGTAAGGAAGGGAATCAGCAAAACTACTACCATGGGCTTCCAGAAGGCAGACTTTGGCCTGCTCAGGACACTGGTTGAAAGAGTCCCTTGGGAGACAGTCCTGAGGGGCCAAGGAGTTCATGAAAGCTGGGCATTCTTTAAGAAGGAAGTCTTAAAGGCACAGGACCAGGCTGCCCCCACGTGCATAAGACGAACCTGTGCGGAAGACAATCTGCCTGCTTGAACAGGGAGATTCTGCTGGGACTCAGGTAAAAAAGGAGAGTTTACCACTCTTGGAAGAAGGAGCAGGTAACTCAAGATGAATACAGGGATCTCGCTATGTCATGCAGAGGGAAAATTAGATAGGCAAAAACCTACCTAGAACTCAATCTGGCCACTGTTGTAAGGGATAACAAAAAATATTTTTATAAATGTGTTAGCAACAACAAAAGGACCAGGAGAATCGCCATCCTTTATTGGATATGGAGGGGAACATGGCCACAAAGGAAGAAGAAAAGGCTGAGCTACTGAATGCCTTCTTTACCTCAGTCTTTAATAGTCAGACCAGCTGTTCCCCAGGGTATTCAACCCCCTGAGCTGGAAGACAGGGACGAGGGCAGAATAAACTCCCCATGATCCAGGAGGAAGCAGTTCATGACCTACTATGCCACCTGGACACTCTCTGGGGTCTATGGGGCAGGATGGGTTTCACCTGAGAGTACTGACGGAGCTGGTGGGGCAGCTGGTTGAGGAGCTTGCCAAACCACTCTCCATCATTTATCAGCAGTCCTGGTTAACAGAGGTGGTCTCAAACAACTCGAGGCTTGCCAATGTGATGCCCGTCTTCAAAAAGGGTCCAAAGGAAGATCCATGAAACTACAGGCCTGTCAGTCTGACCTCAGTGCCAGGGAAGATTATGGAACAGTCCATCTTGAGTGCCCTCACCAGGCATGTGCAGAACAGCCAGGGGATCAGGCCCAGCCAGCATGGGTTCATGAAAGGCAGGTCCTGCCTGACCAACCTGATCTCCTTCTGTGACCTCATGACCCACCTAGTGGATGAGGGAAAGGTTCAGTGCATGTTGTCTACCTGGACTTCAGCAAAGCCTTTGACACGGTCTCCAACAGCATTTTCCTAGAGAAGCTGGCTCCTCATGGCTTACACAAGTGTGCTCTTTGCTGGGTAAAAAACTGGCTGGATGGCCAAGCCCAGAGCGTAGTGGTAAATGGAGTTAAATCCAGTTGGTGGCTGGTCACAAGCAGTGTTCCCCAGGACTCAGTCTTCGGGCCGGTCTTGTTTAATATCTTTATCAATGATCTGGATGAGGGGACCGAGTGTGCCTTCTGTAAGCTTGCAGATGACACTAAATTGTGAGGGGGTGTTGATCTGCTTGAGGGTAGGAAGGCTCTGCAGAGGTATCTGGACAGGCTGGATTGATGGGCCAGGGTCAGTTTTATGAGATTTAACAAGATCAAGTGCTGGGTCCTGCTGTTGGGTCACAACAATCCCTGGCAATGCTACAGGCTTGGGGAAGAGTGGCTGGAAAGATGCCTGGAAGAAAAGGACCTGGAGGGGCTGGTTGATGGCCGTCTGAACATGAGCCGGCAGTGTGTCCAGGTGGCCAAGAAGGCCAATGGCATTCTGGCTTGTATCAGGAATAGTGTGGCCAGCAGGAGTAGGGAAGTGATCATCCCCCTGTAGTTGACTCTGGTGAGGCCACACCTCGAGTGCTGTGCTCATTTTTGGTCCCCTCACCACAAAAAAGATACTGAGGTGCTGGACCGTGTCCAGAGAAGGGCAATGAAGCTGCTGAAGGGTCTGGAATACAAGTCTTATGAGGAGCAGCTGAGGCAACTGGGGGTGTTTAGTCTGGAAAAGAGGAGGCTGAGGGGAGATCTTAATGCTCCCTACAGCTACCTGAAAGGAAGCTGTGATGAGGTGGTGTCAGTCTCTTGTCACAAGTAACAAGTGATAGGGCAGAAGGAAATGGCCTCAGGTTGTGCCAAGGGATGTTTAGGTTGGATATTAGGAAAAAATTCTTCACTGAGAGAATGGTCACACATTGGAACAGGCTGCCCAGAGAGGTGGTGGAGTCACTGTCCCTGGAGGTGTTCAAAAAGTGTGTAAACATGGCACTTTGGGACATGGTTTAGGAGACACGGTGGTCTTGGGTTGACAGTTGGACTTGATGATCCTAGAGGTCTTTTCCAACCTTAAAAATCCTATGTTTCTTTGATTCTATGGAATAAGACTGAAATCCCTTTGCTTTTGCAGTCCTGTCTGCATACACTGTTAATTTAATTGGGTTTTGAGATTAGTTTGGTTTTCTCTGCATGTTTGTGTATCACATTGTAGAGCAAACAATTCTGTACCTAATTTGTCTTAGTTTCTATAGTAAGCAAGAAGCGCTAAAACATTTGGCTGAGTCTCTAACTTTAAAAGAGACTCTCAACTAATTTTTTTCTGTGCACACATGTGTACGTGTGCACGACGATAAATTTTCTTTACAACTACTGCCATGTTTGACTGCATGAATTTGTCTGTCACACTAGGTTCAGAGAAGCACTTGCAGGTCCTGAGGGTTAATAGTTTCCATGACACTTCTGTTGGTGTTGCAGACTCACCTACAGTCATGATTTTATATCTTCCTGTATATGTAAGTATTCCTGGATGTCGTGGTTTCAGCTGAGAGAGAGTTAATTTTCTTCACAATAGCTGGTATGGGGCTGTGTTTTGGGTTTGTGCTGGAAGCAGCGTTGATAGTGGAGATGTTTTTGCTGTTGTTGGGCGATGTCTGCACAGAGCCAAGGACTTTTCTACTTCTCGCAACGCCCCGCCGGTGGGATGGCTGGGGGTGTGCAGGGAGTTGGGAGGGGACAGACAGGACAGCTGACCCCAACTGACCAAAGGGGTATTCCATACCATATGATGTCATGCTCGGTTTGTAAGGGGCTTGGGGAAGAGGAAGGGGAGGCAGCAGCGTTCAGAGTGATGGCATTTGTCTTTCCAAGTCACCATTATGTGTGACAGAGCCCTGCTGTCCTGGGGATGGCTGAACCCCTGCCTGCCATGGGCAGTGGGGAATGAATTCCTTGTTTTGCTTTGCTTGTGCACGTGGCTTTTGCTTCACTGATTAAACTCTTGTATCTGAACCCACGAGTTTCTCACTTTCCTCTTCTGATTCTCTCCCCCTTTCTGATGAGGGGGACTGAGTGAGCATCTGCGTGGTGCCCAGCCGCTGGCTCGGGTAAAACCACGACAGTGGATTATTTAAGCGGTGTGCTCTCTCTGTCTCCATCAGCCAGCATATTCCATCACTGCTTGACTGGAGTTCAGTACCTAATCCAACTGTCTGCATGGCCAATGATGGTGGTATATGCACATGGTTCTGAGCAGATGCGGTTATGTCAGCCTGAAAAATACAGATTAAAACCTAAGCATTAAGGAAAGAAGGTACTACGATCTGTACCAGAGGATTTGCACTGTTAAATACATACACATTTTCTGAGTAGGTGAGGTGCAACTGGCTCCTATTGTGATGCAGGGTGTTTTGCAGAATTAATAGGAACAACCCATCTTGCTAAAGTAATAAGAGCTGCCCTGTCCTTCTTCTGGACATTAATTCCTTATGGGGAAAAATATACAGAGCTCCTTTAATGTTTTTCAAAATACCAATGCAAATCATTGAATAATCTTTCTTTATTTAAAGATAAATCCTCAAAAAAAAAAAAAAAGAAAAAAAAAAAGAATAGAGCATCTATGTGCTGCAAAATTATTCTTGTAAACCACTTACAAAGTCACCTAAACAAAGTTAGGTTGCTAGCCAGATCTGCCACAAATAGAATTGGTTGAATATATTTCTATAGACTACGTAGTATTAAATTAAGCTTCAGAAGCTGGAGGATTAAAATTTGGAGTTTCTGGATTGCTGTACTTTCTCTGTGCATGAATTTTTTCTTAGAGAGGAAGGACCCGTGAGGGCACAGAAAAATTTGGAGTCAAGTAAATGAAAATGATATGTGACTTGTCCTTTTGTTCTGTTATAAAGAAACACGCATAAGACGAGACCTGCTCTTCTTTGCGTGATCCTGAAGAGAACAGTGATGCGGTTATGTAATCTCTCCATTTTACATTGTTTTATAGGTGTCAAATTAATATCAAAATGGGAAAAAAAAGGGGTTTAAACATCATGCTTATAGAGATCTTCCCTTAAAAGTCTGTCAGGTTAAGAAGTCATGAGGTAAGCTGTCATTCTCTATTCTTTTAGCTGTGTGAAAACATCACTTCAATGCACCATAATGCAATGCTATCCAGCAAAATTATTCATCTCTGTGTACAGTAAGAGTGACAGACTAAGAACGAGATTTATAAGAAGAGTCCTTTGGAGGTCAAATTTGACTAAACCTATATCAGTCTTGTTTGCTCGTTTAGCACATAGTCAAAAATGTTAAAGGAAGAAAATAAAGATCTAAAAAGCCTCTACAAAAACACAGTGAAGAGAAGCACAATAAAAAAATGGTTTTGCATCTTCCAAAGGAAGTTGAAATGATCTTCTATTCCATGGCAGTGAATACAACAATATAACTGGAAAAGAAAGGTTAATAGTGTCCTTGAAACTACTCAGATAAGCTCTGATCAAATCCAACAAATTGAAGGTTTATATTTTCTTTAGTGTGAAACTGAATTTCGTGCTAGATTCATAAAACAAGCCTTTCTTATTGCACTAGATAATCAGTAATTTACATTTGAATTATAGAATGATAAAGTTTCTCTCAGTATTGGAGATTGTTTTAGTTAAAAGTGTGAAGTGGTATATTCTTTTGTTTAATGTTTTATTAAATTATTAAACAATTTCCTTCCTTTCCCTCATTTCTGCATGACTCTAATTTCAGTGTGGTACTTCTAATGAAAATGTGATGAATCTGCATACTGAAAATCTTCAGAGTTCAGGGTTAACCCATTTGTGTTCAGGAAGAAGGCTTTTTTTTTTAGAGATTACAAACTTTCTGTTCATGTAAAAAAGGAAAGCAATTTTCAGAGTGGAGGGTTTTATTTTTCCATATGTCTTACTTGAGAGACTTCATAAATACTGATATCCTAGGGCTATGATGACTCTCAGCCCATGCAGCTAGCACCCGTTGACATCCCTGGCACTTTATTCTTGGTCAAGGGGAACATACAACCAGTCATCTCTCACACACCATTGCTCTCCTGGGGAAATAAAGCAAAGAGAACTGATTTTAAAATATCAGATTGCTGGTCTGTCTGTTTTTTTACTTTCTGAGGTTTATGTATTTAGAATGGCAAATTAAGTACGTGCTAAGGTTTTGACATTCACTAGAAACCTTTCAAATTACTCTTATCTGGCAAATAAGGTCATAAAATAGTATCAGCCTTAATCCCTTCTGTAGAAAAAAATTACATGACCCTCACATGTTAAACTCCACCAGCCCCCTGGCTGCACTCAGTTGATTCATTAATCAAATTTACCACTGTCTATGCTCACCCATGACTTGGTAAAAAATATTGGCAAGACAAACTATCACTGCCACTTAAAGCCTTATTCAGGTATTTAAAATAGTATTTCTTTCAGCTGTGAAATAAACCTTAATATATGCTGCTGTTTCCTTTGGCTGTTTCTTCTGGAACCACTTTGATCTATCATTTGTAGGTAGAAGAAAAAAGATATGTTTTAATTTCTGTTTCTACTCATAGACCTTTCTTTCCAGATTAACGAAATTCCTTGTCTTTGTAAGGTTCCAAGTTTGGGAAATATACACAAGTCATCACACATTCATGACAGGTTGTGGTCCAACGAAATTTCTAAGTAAGCTGGAAGTAGTTCTAATTTAATTAGGATATTCAGTTTCCTGACATGCTTCTCCCAGACATTTCAGAAAAGTTTTTTTCCATAAATTTCATAAAATATTTGTATTTTCCCAAGCCATTGTATTCTTGGAAGCACTCATTCAAAGACTGCTGTTCTCAAGCAGAAATGCAACAACTTATTTGGTGAATTTACTGCAGCAATGTGCGTGTAGGAAATCTATAAAAAAATTAAATCTTATATAGTGATTTAGGAATAAATCAATGTTTTCATTTCAGTCACTAGGTGCTTCCTGTCACCTGTGATTAAACGGAATATTTTTATTTCTTTTTCTCAAAACTGCTTAAGAATTGTAATTGACTAAGAAGAGACAGAATGTTTCAGTCTCTAAAATATGAAAAAAAGGAGAAGTTTTTATTAGATGAACTGAACCTACAATTAGTCGTTTTTTACAAATACAATGCCTGATGACTTCACCACAGCATATGGGAAATTCAAATACAACATGCATCCATTACCAGCTCTCAGGTAGTTAATCCAGAAAGTTTTGAGTTGTGACAGTGTTAAATAAAGCTATGTGTAAAGCTTTGAGTAGCAAAGCAAATACACTACTATTTGGTGGATATGGTGATGGAAGACAAGATTGCTTAGAAAAACCCAACAGTGCAAACCTGCAAGTTTTGGTAACTAATAGCAGTAACTGCAGCAAAACATTGAAAATATTATAGCACTGCAAAATATACTGAAGCAATACATTTTACATCAGTTATTTACAACACCCTAGTGTTAGAAAAGCCAGATTTCAAAGATGTACAGGCTTCCCAATTTATTTTTTTTTATGGGAAGGGAAGGGAAGGGAAGGGAAGGGAAGGGGAGGAAAGGACACATTTTTCAAAAAATATGTTCTGTTTGTTCAGGAAGACATCCATACCTTTTGCTGTTTTGCATAGTTTCATATGATTTCTAAACATTTTGTGTTTTTTTTTTGTTTAAAGAAATTGTAATGACTTCCATTGTTGGAAACTTTCCACCTAGTTGCAATGTAAAGGTTTGTAATCTAAAACATTTTTATGAAAACCAAAAAGAATATTCTTCCAACTGTTTAAATGATTTTACCAAGAATAAATTAATTTTCCTGTACTACATATTTGCTGTGGAAAATCAACCCCAAACCATCATGAAATGTCTAGGTATAAACTACAAAAGGATTTAATGACATGCTTCAGTTGCTCAAACCAAATTGGGAAGCCTGTACATCTTTGAAATCTGGCTTTTCCAACACTAGGGTGTTGTAAATAACTGATGTAAAATGTATTGCTTCAGTATATTTTGCAGTGCTATTATATTTTCAATGTTTTGCTGCAGTTACTGCTATTAGTTACCAAAAAATACATTTAAATGCTGTTTTGTTTCAGTCCCACAACTAGGAGACCTAAAAATTAGTTTTCCTTAGAGAAGACAGAACTAGGATAGTTTGACAACAGTAAAATTTTCCCCCATTTTACTTTCAGGAGTAGCACAATGTAAGTCAGTGCAAGCTTCCTTAAGCTATGGTAAGATGGAATTTAGCCTGGGACAACTCTGGCCCATTGATAGTTCTTGTTCTTTTAGGTATGTGCTGACTCTGAAATTGTCATTTGTGAGAAATATTTTGTTCTTGTTATAGAGACATCTGTCAATGAGGAACTCAACTGACAGCAGGAATGTTATTATTAGGGATGTGCCAAAACCAAAGTGCCTGCTGTTTCTTTCTGCTGTCTATCAGTAGGTAAATATTCCTTCCCTAGGTGTGACCTAGGCTTTTCTATTTACTGGGAACCAGAGTATTTTATTAGCATACAACAGAGGTCCAGCAACTATGCCTGACTGAAAGCAAATTGAAAAAAAAAGCAAAGAAAGAAACAAAGCCCCACAAAAAAAAAAACAAAAAAACAAAAAAAACCCCAAACCAAAAAACAAAACAAGCAAAAGAAAGAGGGAAAAAAAAAATCTGTTTCTGTTTTAAGAGAAAGTATTACTAAAGATTTGAATACCATACGGTGATAATGGTAAATTCAAAGGCAGCTTTCTAAATGTTTAGCTGTAATATATTTAAAATATTTGCCTTATTAGATCCTTCTGCAATGGATATCAACTGGCTTTGAAGCAGTGTGTTTGGGTCTTGCATTTGTTCTAGACTCCGCCTCTGATTCTCCTTGGTCAATTTTCTGTAGCTTGAAAAACAAAACAAGCAAAAAAAAAAAGACAAGAAAAAAAAAGAAAAAAAAAGAAGTCATCTCAAACCAAAAGCAGAAAAAAAGAAAAAAACAACAGGCAAACCGAAAGGTTCTGCATCATCCAGTAAGAACTTCAGTACATAAGAAAACAAAGGAAAAAATATTACTGTGAATGCTGTAGCAGTCTGATACTTGGAGCATTATAGGTTTGTTCACCTTAGTGGAGAAATATTGTATATATCAGCTGTATTCTTCCATGAAATCCTTCTTCATTCATAAATAAAAAGCATAGGAAATTTGTGAGTAGAGGAAAAACGAAAGTAAAAAGTTCATATTCAAAAATACTGAAACTTCTTTGACCGAAAGCTCTATCTTTCATTCACACTTAAGCCATGCTTTTGCTTGCTCTTCTCACCACCTGTTGCCTTTCAGATCATTCTGGATTGAGGGTAAGCAACAATAACAAGGTGGTTCTTCCAATATCTTTACTGCTTTTTCTTGCCCCTTCCTTGTTTAGCCAAAAGCAACTATTTGTGTAGCTGTTCAGTGAACTGGATGAAAACTGCCTTAAAACTTGCTGGAAAAATACTGACATTTTCTAGGTAAATTTCTAGGTTTTCTAAAGATCAAGGCTTCTCAAAAGCGACACTGAAAAAATAAAGGATTAAATTCAACAGTCCCAGTATTAGGAAGGAATTACACTTCAACAGCCAAAGCACTTTTGCAAATGAAAGCATGAAGGTTAAAGCGGATCACAAGTACCAGGTTAACAAGCAATTTTATATTGTTCAGAGAAAAATGTCTGCCTACTTCAAACACATAGCTTGCAAGAAATAAATTCATGCTGCTGCTATACTCACTGGTGGTTTCCCTCACTTGCTGTCCTTTCAGGTCCTTCATGAATACTCCAGTACTTTACATATATTCAAGGTGCATTAAAAATCAAAAGCTCTGATTTCTCTCCTCATCCTTCACTTTAATGAGGTTACAGGAAATTTCAACAGTGAAATAAGGTTCAAGCAAATATTATATTTATTAATGAAATTCACTCAATTCAGCACATTGAAAACAGTAAGTGGTATAACTTTATCTAGCCACAGAGAATTTGGTGGTCTGTACAAATGGTAGAACATGGAAGGTCTTATCTTATCCTTAGATATCTTGAATGAACTGTGGGAGTCCACAGGGGAAAAATAGCATTAGGAAATGAAACAACCATAAGATGGTGACTGGAAATTGACAAACCCAGAAATTTTTCAATTAATTTTGACTTTTCAATTAATCATTAAAGATTTTTTTTAAAAAAGGCAATTACTGTTGAGTGTGAATCATATTAAGATTATCCTTTCTGAAGTAGCTTGATACTTATAAATCTTTTGTAGTTGAACAAATATACATAAACACAACTTCGTCAACAATGTTTGTAGCCCACTGTAATTCTTATGAAGACAAAAGATAACACAGAAACTGGACTCAGATCAGAAGGAGGAAAACACATCTCATTCCTACAAAGTGTTCCAAGCATTTAGAATCATATAAAAATTCTCAAAAAAGTGTTTTTCTAAACCTGTAAACACAGCAGGCAAGCATAACTTGAAGCAAAAAAACTCTACAGTAGCCCAGACCTGCCACCACCACAATAAAATACAGAGGATGTGAATGAAAATGGGTATGGAAACACAACTGCTGGTTTGGAACAATAAATAAAACCAGAAAAATCTGAGAAGAAAAGAGTAAAGATTCTTTTTTTATTTTATCAAATAATTTCTTAACAAGATCTGAAAAGCAGGCTGTGTAATGTACATAATTACTTAGCAGGATTTAAAATATTGCCTAATTGTATAAATGAAACACTTTAAAAGCAATTCTAACTTGTGGTTAAAATCACCTGAGAGATTGGATTGGTCCACTGAAGTTCTGAAGGCAAAGAATACACTGTTTAGGGGGAAATAAAACTGTTGAATTATATCCATTACTAAAAATATGTCTTCTTAAGAATTATGAAACATACTTTTGATATGAATTCTAGATACAGAAAATATATCTTTTTAATATTATTTTATAAAGATTGGTGATCAAACAGTATTGTATAATGCTAGTTTAATCTTTGACTAAAATAATATCAATAACATGTTCTTCCTCTTATATTTAGTTTATAAAGAGAAAAAGACTGAAAGCATGTGTGTGGAAATCCTCTATTTATTCTCATATGTCACTGTGAAGAACTAATTTTGGGACTAACCAGCACAAAAATGAATGTGTTGACAATAAGGGACCTTGTTACCTTGACAATTACTCGAAAAGAAAGAGTGAAACAGACTTCCTTTTAGTCATTAATGTACTGGTGAATTTTTTTTTTTTTTTTTGCCTTGCCGTAAAAGTGGATATACTAACTAAAGGAGATCTTTTCTTGGTTTGATTATGGCCAGAATGAGGAAACGACCAAAATGAACGATAAATAGGCAATACAGTCGGTTGTGTGCAAGATACGTTAGACTTAGGAAGAAGAGGATCAGGAAGTCTAAAAGATCCCTAAGAGACAAATCTAAAGGAAAAAAAATGAATTAAAAGAAGCTGAAATTTCCTTAAAGAAACAACTATAAAGCTACATGCAAATTATCTAATGGTCTGCATTACAAAGGAATAATTTGTATTTCTGTGTTGTTACTTAATGGAACTATCATCTCCTCTTCTCTTGCAAAGTCTGTCACACCTTTCATTTTCTTGGACAAAATGGAAACTAGAAAGTATCTGTTGCTACCATCATTAGAGGGTTTTATAGATAAGTTAGATAAGCATCTGCCTACAGATTTGTATAGGCAGATCCTTCATAGGCAGATAGGAGCAGCCTCACGTCCACAAGCGCTGGTTCTCACGGGGGACTTCAACCGCTCTGACATCTGTTGGAGGAACAACACAGCTAAGCACAAGCAGTCCAGGAGGTTCTTGGTGTGTCGACGATAACTTCCTTCTCCAGGTGGTAGAGGAGCCAACGAGGAGGGGTGCTATGCTGGACCTTGTTCTCACCAACAAAGAAGGGCTGGTAGGACATTGATGCTCAGTGACAGCCTTGGTTGCAGTGACCATGAAATGGTAGAGTTTAAGATCCTCAGGGCTGCTAAGAGGAGGGTGCACTGTAAGCTCACTACCCTGGACTACAAGAGAGAAGATTTTGGTCTCTTCAGGGAGCTGCTTGCTAGAATACCCTGGGACAAAGCCCTAGAGGGAAGAGGGGCCCAAGACAGCTGGGCAGTACTCAAGGGTCACCTCTTCCAAGCTGAGGAGTGATGCATCCTGACAAAGAGGAAGTGGGGCAAAAACACCAAGAGGCCTGCGTGGATGAGTAAGGAGGTCCTGGGCAAACTCAGACAAAAAAGGGAAGCTACAGAGGATGGAAGCAAGGGCAGGTATTGCTGGGAGCAATACAGGGAAACTGTACAGGAAGCCAGGGACCAGGTTAGAAAAGCCAAAGCCCTGATAGAATTAAACCGGGTCAGGGAGGTTAAAAGCATCAAGAAAAGTTTCTATAAATATATTAGTGATAAGAGGAAGACTAGGGATAACGTGGGTCCCCTTCAAAATTGAACAGGTGACCTGGTCACCCAGGATACAGAGAAGGCTGAAGTACTCAATGACTTCTTTGCCTCAGTCTTCACTGGGAAGCACTCCAGCCACACTGCGCAAGTTGCAGAAGACAAAGACAGGTACTGGGAGAATGAAGAACTGCCCACTGTACGAGAAGATCAGGTTCAAGAATACCTAAGGAACCTGAAGGTGCACAAGTCCATGGGACCTGATGAGGTGCATCCACGGGTCCTGAGGGAACTGGTGGATGAAAGGTCCAGAACATTGTCCATCGTATTTGAGAAGCTATGGCAGCCCGGTGAAGTTCCCACTTCAAGGGGCAAAAAAAGGGCAAACATAACCCCCATTTTCAAGAAGAGAAAGAAGGAAGACTCAGGGAACTATAGGCCAGTCAGTCTCACCCCGGTGCGGGGCAAGATCCTGGAGCAGATTCTCTTGGAAATTAAGCTCAGGCACCTGGAAAGTAAGGAGGTGACTGACTACAGTCAACATGGCTTCATGAAGGGCAAATCATGCCTGACGAATTTTGTGGGCTTCTACAATGGGGTCACAGTGTCGGTGGACAAGGGAAGGGCAATCCACATCACTTACGTGGACTTGTACAAAGCTATTGATATGGTCTTGCATGACATCCTTGTCTCTAAACTGGAGAGACATGGATTTGATGGATGGACCACGCAGTGGATAAGGAATCAGCTGGATGGGCGCACTCAGAGAGTTGCGGTCAACTGCTCGATGTCCAAGTGGACATCGGTGACGAGTGGCATCCCTCAGCGGTCAGTACTGGGACCAGCACTGTTTCACATATTTGTCAGCGACATGGACAGTGGGATTGAGTGCACCCTCAGCAAGTTTTCTGATGACACCAAGCTGTGTGGTGCGGTCGACACACTGCAGGGAAGGGATGCCATCCAGAGGGACCTTGACAGGCTTGAGAGGTGGGCCCGTGCAAACTGCATGAATTTCAACAAGGCCAAGTGCAAGGTCCTGGATGTGGGTTGGCGCAATCCCAAGCACAGCTACAGGCTGGGCAGAGAATGGATCAAGAGCAGCCCTGAGGAGAAGGACTTGGGGGTGTTGGTTGATGAAAAACCCAACATGAGCCAGCAGTGTGCGCTGGCAGCCCAGAATTAAATTTATGATGCTTTACCATGTCTATAATCATATAAATGTTGAGTGTTCAGAAAAAGAAAATAAGCAAAGCCAATTAGTTTTATGATGTAAGCTGATAGAGGAGAGATTTATATTTAAATCCTTGCTCTAAAGAACATTGAGGCATTTTATTCTAAGTATGTCAGCACAGACTTGGATGTTACTTCTCCCATATCAAAGGCATAACTGTTGGAAAAGCCATGCTCATGCATGTTCTTTTTCTTCTTCCAATTAACATTTAATTATTTTATGCAAAGTGAAGTTCCTGCGGATGGAAGAAGATACATTTATTTATTCAGCATTTGCTTTAGCCTGTGCGGTAGGACATATAATTAGGGAAGACTAACAGAAGTCGTGAAAATTAAATCTCAGATTAATACATCATACATGAGTACTCTAAAAGTGAACTACTAAATCACAAAGGCTGCAGTTCTTAGTTTCACCTCTTTATACAACAAAATGCTTGCAAAGACTCCTAACTCTATGAGAAATCTAAAACCTGGGAGCCAGTGTGAAATAGGTAATACCTTGATGCCCAGAACACAGACTGTATTAGGGATATCCTACAGTACACAACTTCTTTCCATTGCTGAACAGCAGGCAGTTTGATAACTACCAGCACATGGTTTGCAGCAATTTCTCTTTTTAAGTGTCATTTTTTGTATGAGTAATGTAAGACTAAAAGACCAGCTTAAATGTCCTGAAAATAATCTTCAAGAAATATTGTCTCAAATTTTGTTGGTTTTTTTTGCCTTTAGTTGGTTCTAGTTTTTATTTTTTCCTATGCCTTTGTGGGTCTAACTCTGGAATGTCAGTCCTGCAAACACTTTTAATGTTTAAGTTAAATCACTAGGAGTAAAAATACAAACATACTTAAGCCCTATGGGCTTGGTGCTATACCATGTTATTTTTCCAAACAATGACACATAAAGATGGATTTAAAACTCTCTCCCTCAGTAGAAAGGCTGGAGCAAATGTAGCTTGTAAATCAACTCAGCCAAATTATGACAATGAATAGGTTGAAATGGAACCAATAAAAAAACCCATATAAAACTGTATTGTGGAATTTTCCATACCATTTTCCCAGGTATTTTTTCCTGAGGATTTTTCCTGGCAATTTTCTCTTACGTATAGATATTTGTAGTGTGTTAGAGAATTGAATCAAAATATTAATAAATTTTTATCTGTATAAGTTTTTTCGTTTTTTCATATAGATCTGTTAAAATTCTTTGCCATAGAAAGAGGAAGTTGGTATTGTTTCATTATTCAATGGTCTGACCTGAAAAAATTCACAGAAAAATGGATTTAAAAATGAAGGTTGTAAGAAATTTTGTACAAACTGCACTTCTTTTCAGTTAAAAAAAAGACTGAAATTATGATCCTTCTGTCGTAAGAATTGAACGTCTCTTTTGCAGTTTAGATATCTTGCAGAAAAACATAGCCTTCAGCATCACCTTGCAACCTCTGCCTTTCTACACGTCCTGAAATGAAAAATAAAGCCCACGGCAGAAAGAGGTCTTTTTAACAGCAGCTAACTTCAGCAACAGAATGACATCTGAAAGAAATCCACCTGTGGTGTTCACAAATATCATTGATTTATTTTCAGTAGTAACACTTTAGCTAAGGTACTTTTTGAAACATAGAGGTCCAGATAAAATCAGGAAAAAAAAAATAGGAAAGAAACTTTGGAGTTTGCCTTCTTCCCACAAAAAAACAAACCACAACCCTATATTTTTTTACTTAAGTCCCAAGGGGCTTTGGTATCTCTGATGCAGACTTGAATAAATTGCAGTTAATGTTGCATTGCTGGAATGAGTAGAATGTGTTAGGAATTTTCTTAATTCTCTGTTTCTGAAAACCATATGTGTTCTTTATAATTCTCTGTAGAGAACACTGAAGACAGAATTTTTGAGCATGATGACAGTGTTGTATATCAGTCACCTTCCCACTCTAGGGAATCATAATTTCTCTAAAAATATCCGAAAATAAGGACTTTCAATGTCATAACCTGAAATTTCCATGCAACCCAGAAGTTGTTCCACAATTTTAAAAACATTTCAGCCACATAAGACAAGAAAATATGATAAACTAGTAATTAACTCTATTAACTCTAGTGAAATTAACTCTATCCTAGCCAAACCCAGGAAAGATGGGAAACCAGTAAATATATTTCTATTTAAAAAAAAAAATTAAAAAAATTACAGTTATCAATTATCAATCCAGAAGTTTAATAGTGTGTTGAGAATTTCCAAAAGTAGCATCTATCACGTCTCTACCATGTCTTGGTCTTGATGATGAGATGCTGGTTTTGTGTCAATTACTTTAACTTTCTTTAATCATAGGACCATGCCACCTTTACCAAATATTGAGTTGTAACAGAAGTAAAATTCAAACTTAGAGTCAGGAATAATTTAGAACTAGGTGAATAGAATCAGGACCTTAGTTAAGCCTATTCAAGGTTTAGAGAAAAAAAGCCAATAAACTTGAAATTAAGTCCTCGAAGACTACAAATGGGATTTTGGCTCACTTTGAGCTACGAAAAATTATAAAGCAAATTTATTTTTTTTTTTGAGCCATAATGATACTGGAACAAGAAAGAACTGATTGATGCGGATTCTGTAATACAAACTTTCTACAAAGTATATATTTATGTGGTGAACAACACTATTGTGGATAGACACAGCTGAACTTAGATTTCCAGTGTTACTTCTGTCTAGTAAGACCAGGTAATGTAATAGAACACATTGCTTCTTGTCACGACTCTACTATGAGAATAAATAATAGCAATGGACATTGTGTACTTACTCCAATATACGGAAAATTACTGACTTCAGTAAGCAGAAAAATGTGTAACACATCTAACATTGATACAATTAGACAAATGAATACATTGACTATATAATAAAGTACACCTAAACCTAAAATTACCCTAATGGTTTGACATCAGTTGAAAAGACCAATGGCTGTTGGTAAAGGAGGTCTCAGTACTTGAAGTAATTGACTACTTATGGTAACATTAGATAAGAATGGAGTATCAGACCAAGTATTAAATACCTTTATTCTTATAGCATTTAAAGTCAAGCTAACACAATTACAATAAAACAATAGACTTGAAGTCTGACAGTAAATAGTAGAGCTCATGAGGATTTTAACTTTTTTCGCTGTGTAATATTGCAGACCGTGTTTTTTGTCTGTTGCCTAATTCAACAGTAGGTATCTCAGAATGGAGGTTTTCCTTCTTGATGTGCACAGAAATATAACTTATTTCAGAAAAAAAATAGTCTGAATATTCTGAAAATAATTGTGAGATAAGATGTAACAAAGTTTATAAAACAGCTCTTAAATTTTAGTAATATTCCTGGAACTAAAATTATTTGGTCAGTTCACCTTCTCCAAAGTTTTGAGGAGATTAAAAAGAAGGTGTAGTGGAAAATGAAGGAGAATTAGTTTAAGTGATAAGTATATCTTCAAATTAATACAGTAATTGTCTGAGGTATTTGGACATGATCAGAATATGATGACTTTTTTTAAAAAAAATAATTATTTATGCAATAATTATTGACAGTTGCTTTTACAGGCCATTAAACATTATTATGTAAAGAAACAATTACGGATTTTTTTTAATAAAACATTTCAAGAGACAAAAATTATAATAGGTTTGTTATCAGAAAATCTATGATGTGTTTACCACTGTACCTAAAGGTATATCTCACTTATGCACAGATATGTTTCAGATTTAAATGCAGACAGTTAAAATATATTTCCACAATACAATCATGATTTCCACACATTTTATGAATCATATGTGAAAATGTCATATCAGAAACACAGATGTGTAGGGAATCCCGTTTGGAAGATCTTGCTTTGTACGGTGAGCTTAGGCACACCCCTATGACCTGCACAGAGCCCCACAGTGGCCACACCCCATAAAGGGAGTATATAAGCCTGTGACGCAGTTTAATAAACGCCATTTTGTTCATCCATCATATTGATGTCGTGATCACTTGGCCCCGAGGTGCGAGTCCTCAGGGGTGAGGTGTTTGTCCTCGGACTCCAGGACCAGTAGTTGAAGTCCCCCGCTGCAGCTCCAAGAACACAGAAAGCAACAGCTGGCTTTGCTGTTGACGTGAGGCTGGTGGGGGAGTGACCCGCGGGCCGGGTGGTGTGGTGTGGTGTCGGTGAAGCGTACGCTGGGGAGATGGATGCGTTGATAAAGGTAGTGAGGCTCCTTGGGGACGAGTTTAAGATTTCTGTGAAATCGGCAGACGTCGTGAAGGTAGTGAGTTTGTTAATCAAGGAGCGGAAGATTAACAGTCCCGCGGAGATTTNACAGTCCCGCGGAGATTTTACAGCCGCGAGCCTGGGTTGAAATTCGTGATTTTCTAGCCGAGGAAACTATGGCTACGGGTATGGGGGCGCGACTGAAAACTTGGGGAAAAGTCGCACAGATTTTAAAAAGAGCGCGGGA
>VWZZ01002308.1:0-61151 GCA_013399095.1 Psophia crepitans | reverse complement strand
GACAGAGGAGGTCTTGAGGCGCGAGGACGACTGGCTCGCCCTGGACATTCCACCAGAAGGTCTGTCACTTGCCTCCTCATACTATACTATAGCCTGACTATCAGTCAGGCTATCATACAGCAAGTATGTCAAGTGTGCATTTGAGAGACAGAGGTAAGGACTACTTTGTGAACAGGAGCAGAGCTGGTGAAGCAGAAGGACCACAGCCAAAGGTCACTCTGTACCCGTACTTAGCTTGAAGAAACCTTATATGAGGAAGAGAATGAGAATAGTCCTGTAGGTATAATTCTCGATCAATATATTTTTGGTTTATGTCCTGCTAGATGGCCTTGCTGCATTTTATATGATGTTTGTATAAGTGGGTTGCGTGATTTGGAAATGCTTCCAGATTTGGGAAAAATAGGTGGAAAAAATGGCTGGTGCCTAAATGTCTCTCAGACAAAGTAAAAAACAGTTGCTGGAGTTCTGCGGACAAACAATCTGCTCTGGACCTGCCTTAGAGCTAGCTTTGGGGGCATAAGAGGGTTCTGAAGTCTAACTGAGCTTCATATAGGCCACTGTCCACAGTCTCCAGAGGCAGAAAAGCAGGCACTTTTTGAAACGTTATGTTTGGCTTTAGGGACATTTTTCCTCCTGAGCATGACTTTCGCTGAACTCTTCTTTACTGACACTGTGGAGTGAAGGGTAACCGCTTTATCAGTCAAAATAAATTGAAACTACAGTATTAGGAAGATTGCCTTTAAGCATAAAAACTGTATAACACACACTGGGCAGGAAGTTGTTTAATTTACAGGAAAAAGTGCACAGGTTAAAGAATATTCAGATAAGTTAGATATACTCAAGTCAGCAGGGCCTGATGAAATTCACCCTGGAGTACTTCAGGAACTAGCTGAAGTGATCTCTGAACTATTAGCAATTATCTCTGAGAGCTCATGGAGGATGGGTGAGGTCCCAGAGGAGGGGAGAAAGGCAAACACAGTACCTATCTTTAAAAAGTGGAAATAGGAAGACCCAGGGAATTATAGGCCGGTCAGCTTGACTTTGATACTGAGAAAAATGCAGGAGCAAATTATTGAACAATCAATTTGTAAACACCTAGAGGAAAATAAGGTGATAAGAAACAGCCAGCATGGGTTTGTCAAGAACAAATCACATCAAAGCAATCTAATTTCCTCCTTTGACAGAGTAACTGGCCCAGTGGATAAGGGGAAAGCAGCAGATGTGATAGATCTTGACTTTAGTGAGGCTTTTGACACACATCCACATGACATTTTCATAAGTAAACTGGAGAAATATGGTTTAGATGAAGTTATTATGTGATGGGTGCAAAACTGTTTGAAAAATTTGGCTTATTGGTAAAGTAGTTATCAATGGTTTGTTGTCAAACTGGGAAAACTTATCAAATAAGATACCACAGAGGTCTGTTTTAGATCCTGATGATGGAATATGTAGAAAACTTTTAAAAATTGCACATGACACTGAACTAGGAGGGGCTGAAAACGCTTTAGAGAACAAGATTTGAATACAAAATGAGCTTGATAAATTGAAGAAAGGGTCTGAAATCAATAGGATGAAATTCAATAAAGACAAGTGCAAAGTATCAATTTTTAGGAAGAAAAAATCAAATGCACAAATATTAAATGGGAAACAACTAGTTTGGGAGCAGTTTTCAGAAAAGAGGCTTAGCACAGAGCACAAACAAAATGAAATCCAGAAATGTGAAGATGTGTGAAGAGTAAATTGAATTAATAATAATATTCTAAATAACAGGGAAGTAACTATTTAGGCATACCCTGAGTAGTGGGACCTGACCTGGAAATACTATGTCTGTGTCCAGTGGTGATGGCACATTTTAAAGTTTAGAGATTTTGGAAAAAATTTCCCTTCTGGAATGAGAACGAACAGATCTTAGAAAATATCTTCTATGATGAAAAGCTGAATTAACTGAGTTATTTTTTTTCTAGGAAAGGAAAGAAGCATAATGAACACAGAGTATGCCCAAATCTTATTAAAAATGTTATAAAGAAAGAACACTTACTTGCTCTCCCTGTCTAAAAACGATGAAAAAAGAAATGGATGGAGTAAGCAGAAGCAATGCATACTCAGATTAGATAGAATTCAGGTAGATGCTCTGGCTATGGGGATGATACAGCACTGGAACAGGGTTTCTAAGGATATTCTGGAATCCTTGTTTCCAATCCTGAAAATGGGTCAGACAGACATCTGTCAGTGATGTGGAACAGATGTCCTCTTGAGAGCACTTCTACTTTTACATTTCTACAGTAATTCATACACCTCAGTCAAGAGAAAAGCTCAGGCAAACAAAATAATCAAGAATTGAATGCATACACATACTGACATACACTGTCCCAAAAACTCCTATCCCTCCCCTGAAAACCCCTTTTAAAATTTATGTAGTTATCACACAAATTGTCTTTCTTCTAGTCTCCCTTTCACCTGTCTTTGTCTTGAAGCAGGGAGAAGAGTCACTAGTCATTCCATATTCATATGAAAAATTATGGAGCTAGACAGGGCTGCCTTCTATCCAAACATGAAACCAGCATGTTGGTTTCTGAGGACTGGCCCTACAACTGTGCAAAAGGAAGCTCCCAGAGCCATGAAAAAAAAAAAAGAAAGCTTTTTTTAAACTATCTGCTGCAAGCTGCTGTAAGAAGTGCTTTGTTCTTTTTTGTATTTTTGATGAAGCTACACAGTCTGAGAATGAAGCTTTATAAATATGCCTGCTTCCTTCTAATGATAATCCTGGGACAAACTGGATGGTACTTTTATGAGGTTATATTGGCACAATTTTGAACTTGTGCGTTATTTATGGGACCATCCTTGATAGAATGCAGCAAATTCTCGGTGTCCTCTTGTTATGTTTTCTGTGTGAGCCACATGCATCTCAAAACATAGCCTTGAAACATACAGTGAGAAGTGGAAGCTGCCTTTAGGACTGTAAGGGCAGAATATCTTAGTCATCAAGTGTTGATTTGTGTGAAGACTATGATAAGAAAAAACACTGATTTAAATGGCTGGCCTAAAGCATGGCTTGGACCGGCACGCCCTTCACTGGATAGAAAACTGGTTGAAAGGACGGGCCCAGAGAGTTGTTGTGTATCGTATTAAATCTAGTTGGTGGCCGGTCACTAGTGGCGTTCACCAGGGCTTGGTCTTGGGGCAGACGTTGTACAACATCTTCATCGACGACCTGGATGAGGGGATAGAGTGCACCCTCAGTGAGTTTGCAGATGACATCAAACTGGGGGGCAGTGTCAGTCTGCTCGAGGGTAGGAAGGCTCTCCAGAGAGATCTGGACAGGTTGGATTGATGGGCCGAAGCCAACTGTATGAGGTTTATCAAGACCAAGTGCCGGGTCCTGCACTTTGGTTGCGACAACCCCAGGCAGCGCTACAGGCTTGGGGCGGAGTGGTTGGAGAGCTGCCTGGCAGAGAAAGACCTGGGGGTACTGGTTGACAGCCGACTCAACATAAGCCAGCAGTGTGCCCAGGTGGCCAAGAAAGCCAACAGCATCCTGGCCTGCATCAGGAATGGCGTGACCAGCAGGAGTAGGGAAGTGATTGTCCCCTTGTACTCGGCTCTGGTGAGGCCGAACCTCAAGTACTGTGTCCAGTTTTGGGCCCTTCAATACATTGAGCTGCTTCAGGACATTGAGCTGCTGGAGCGTGTCCAGAGAAGGGCAACAAAACTGGTGAAGGAACTGGAAAACAAATCTTATGAGGAGTGTCAGAGGGAACTGGGGTTGTTTAGCCTGGAGAAGAGGAGGCTGAGGGGGGACCTGATTGTTCTCTACAACTACCTGAAATGAAGTTGTAGTGAGGAGGGTGTCAGTCTCTTCTCCCAAGTAGCAAGTGACAGGACGAGAGGGAATGGCCTCAAGTTGTGTCAGGGCAGGTTCAGGTTGGATAGTAGGAAAAACTTCTTCCTGAAAACCACTTTCTTCCTGAAACCAGGATAACAGAAACAGTAGTGAGGTATTGGAAGAGACTGCCCACAGAGGTGGTTGAATCACCGTCCCTGGAGACATTCAAAAAATGTGTATGTAGATGTGGCATTCCAGGACGTGATCTAGTAGGCATGGTGGTGGTAGGTTGACGGTTGGACTTGATGATCTCGGAGGTCCTTTCCAACCTTAGTGATTCTATGATTCTATGATTTGCACACTGCATTGCAGGTGATGCTATCTAAAAGTGACACTCAAAGAGCAGAATATCTTCTCCTCCTCTATGCACTTGCCTTTGTAATGATACCTGCATAAAACAAATTTGGAAACCCTTTTCTTAAAGGCTTTGAGATCATGACTGCAAGTAAAAGTTACTCATCTTCCTGTTAAACTGGGATTCTTCCTTTTGCATCTCTGTGAAATTCTTTTCTGATACAGATACCAAGGATGTTGAATTTTGTATAGTTGAGGTAGGGTGAATATATTTGCTTCTACATGTGGGACTTGGACTTTCTCCCAAATCTGGGGACCTACGAAAAGAAATTTACTTATCTGGAGAAGGAATATTTCCCAGGTCAACTGACTGGTAGGTTACTGCCTTTGAACAGGGTCAGCTCTCAATTCTTTGGGATCTGCTTAGTCTGCTTGGGGATTGAGCTGCTGGAGAGCAGTGTAGGGGAAAGGGACCTGGGGGTCCTGGTGCACGGAGGGATGACCGTGAGCCAGCAATGTGCCCTGGTAGCCAGGAAGGCCAATGGTATCCTGGGGTGCATTAGAAGGGGTGTGGTCAGTAGGTCAGTAGGTTGAGGGAGGTGCTCCTCCCCATCTATTCTGCCTTGGTGAGGTCGCATCTGGAGTATTGCGTCCAGTTCTGGGCCCCTCAGTTCAAGAAGGACAGGGAACTGCTAGAGAGAGTCCAGCGCAGAGCCACAAAGATGATCAAGGGAGTGGAACATCTCCCTTATGAGGAAAGGCTGAGGGAGCTGGGTCTCTTTAGCTTGGAGAAGAGAAGGCTGAGGGGTGACCTCATCAATGTTTATAAATATGTTAAGGGTGAGTGTCAGGAAGATGGAGCCAGGCTCTTCTCGGTCTCATTAAGTGATAGGACAAGGGGCAACGGGTGCAAGCTGGAGCATAGGAGGTTCCGGGTTAACGTAGGGAAAAACTTTTTCACAGTGAGGGTGACAGAGCACTGGAACAGGCTGCCCAGAGAGGTTGTGGAGTCTCCTTCTCTGGAGACATTCAAAACCCGACTGGACACATTCCTGAGTGATGTGCTCTAGGTGGCCCTGCCTTGGCAGGGGGGTTGGACTAGATGATCTTTTGAGGTCCCTTCCAACCTCTAATATTCTGTGATTCTGTGATATTCCAAGGTTAATAGTATTACTGACCTTAATTTTCTCTGTTTTGCTCTGACCCTTGTTCTTATTCACATGTTTTTTAGCATACCTGCTTTAGCTGTATCTGAGTTTTAACAGTCTCCTATTACCCTTTGCAACTGAGAGTCAAAACTGAGCTCCCCAGGCTCTTTTAAAGTGTCAGCAAGACTTTATGCACCAGCTAAGTATCACTTAAAGACTATTTTGAGACTTTACTGATGCTGTGTAGAAAAATAAATTTGCATTTAGTGACCTCTCCATGTAGTCTACTTGGCCTGGTAGGAAGATATGCCACCACGCACATTTATAATGAGCTCTACAGTACATAACTTTTAAGAGGGAACTCTGGGGTAGAAGGTTTTGAGAGGTCACTGGTAATACTGTCATTAACTTGTTGGTGAGGAGTTAAGGCCATATTTAGAGTCACTTTTTACCCCGCTTTCTGTAATCTAATAGGTCTTAGACTTTCATTAGCTACCACAAATGAAAGATTTGTGGTAGAGTGGAACCAAGAGTGTTCTTCTTATCACTTGCAAAAGATATTATTAAAGGTAAAGCAAAATAAAACTTCCTGAATCTAAATATAGGCTGGACTAAATTGGCAGATTTCAGTAAGCATGCCTGCTTAGTAATGGAGACAATGCTGAGTGAACTTTACAGGAGAGGAAAAAAACCTAACTAAATAAAAAATCTTTTCTGAAACGCTGCCAAAAATTAATGCATTTTTTCCCCTCTATGAGACAAAGTTGTCCTTGCTTTCCATCTCAACCAGCTAAAGACATCTCCTTGGAAGACATTTCTGCTATCTGAAACATATCTACAGCCTGTTCCATGCTAAAAATATCAACCAAGAAGTTATGCCATGACAGGGAAAAAAAAAAACCTCCAAAAACCAGTCCAAAACTAGCTCAATTCCTGACCACATTTCTATATTTTATAGAATGAAAACTGAATTCACAGAATAATTTAGGTAGGAAGGAGTAACGTCTAGGAATTCATCTGGTCAGGTGCTCCTCACAGAGTAGATCCAGCATAGAGATCTCCCACCACAGGTACTGCACTACGAAGATCTTAAATTGTATGGGTGATATTGGCTAAAATCAAAAATCTCTTCTTATCTCTGACATTGGCCACAAGAGGTTAAGTCCATTTTTGAAGTCTCTTAAATGATCTCACTGAGGCTGAGTCTTCACTTGAGTTTCCTCGACCCCACCCTTCAGTCTGAGTTCTGCCGTCAAAGGGGAGCACATAGGAGAGCCTGGATGAGCATGGTGATGCTTCAGCTAGGACACAGTATGGCTCTGTTTATTTATAGTGCCTTTCTTATCTCCTTCCCCAAGCGCTGAAGATGGTATCTACTGTAGATTTCTGGAGTTTCCACAGTGGACCAAACTACTGCAATACAAACACTCATCCAGGTATTGCAAGGCTGTGCATGAAAAAAGGCAACACCAGTGTGCATGCAGCAGCTCAGTTCGTGGCTTGCTTCCCAGTATGGCTTAACTCAACTACATTCACTGAAGTGACTGTATCAGTAAGAGCAAACTTTCTTCAGTGAGAGGTACAGCCCACCGGAAATGTGAATATATACAGTATCATGATGATATATTTTAATGAGAACTTCACCATGACCAGCTGGTATTGTTTGAAGTAAATTACTTTAATAATGTGGCTGAATTTTCAGTATAAGACTAAATAATGAGAGTTGTAAAGCTGCAACATAATGTAGAGTCAACAGTTTAGTGGGCTGACAATCTCACCTCAGGCAAATGTCTGAATCTGCCTGGTGCACCACCCTCCTTCTGTAAAACGAGGTTCAACCCTCCCTCCTCCACACCCCACTGGGATACTGCAAGGGTGTAGTCCTCTGGCACTGAGGAGAAACACTGAGATATCTGACAGTGAGGTCTGTATTATCACTTCAAGTAGCACTTCTATTTTGGGGGCAGCAGGCTGGCAGCTCCTTGCTATGCAATACTTCTGTGCTCTGTTTCTCTGTTTTGGTATGTGCTGGATCCCATTTAGGCTGCATCGTGGTGCACAGAAGTTGTGGAAGTCACAGCACTCCTCTGCTCCTGTTGCTGGCCTGCAGGAGTGGAGTGGGAGAGGCAGGCTATGGTTTCATGGTGCTGCAGTGCATGGGGTCTAAGAGCTCCAGTGAGGTACTTGGACATAAGTTTGCATCATGCTGGCAGTGTTGCCAAACCTCATGGTGGAATTCTGGTAGTGTAAAACACAGGGTACTCTCTGCAGGACTGCAAGAAGGCAAGCTTGCTGTGACTGCATAACACCTTTGTGCTGCACTGCTTCTCACCCGATGTCAAAGCAAACCTCCACCAGGATGGAAAGATCTCACCACTTTTCTTGTTAAATATTCCCAGCACATGTATTTAGGGTGTGCTAGACCTCCCTTGCTTCTCAATGGCTTCTGCCTGTCAGCTCTAAGAAGGTCAGCATGGGCTCATTGGTGGTCCTTCTTTCTTTCTGGTCCTTAATGTAGGCAGCTATCCTTGCCAGTCTCCTTTTCTGCCTAACTACCCGGGTTTCTCCACAGGAATCCATGATTAATGGCATATGCGTGTCTGAGAGTGCGCACAGACACGCAGATGCCCATGCAGGGGACTCTTGGTAAGTACTGCTTTCTAAGTGTAGAGTTTCTCCATGCATATTGTATTATCCATGACTTAGTGCTTTCCCTCAGCATTATATCACTCTTGTCTGTCTTTTCTCTTAACTGTATGAATGTTTTCTTTACTTTCCAAATCATGATTAATTAAACGATTTCTCAATTTCCTCACAATACCTTTTTTTCTGAGGCTAATCTTCAATTAATAAAGGATGTGAGCATATAAATATAAAATGTCTGTTGTGTGTTTTTCTTGCAATACATCTGATCATTATTTATACTGCTGCTCAGTATATCTCCCCTAAGGTACGCTGAATTTGATCAAATCACTACATCACTGGAATCTTGAGTGTTACTCATTTGTGTGCTAATTATTCTTAATCTGGGTCCTTCTAAAAAGGTCATCAATTAGACTTTATTGAATTGTCAGCGTTCATAGCAGCAAAGGGAATCTGGTAGCTGGAGTAACCATGTCACAGATGGCTAAATACCCTGTAGTCTGAAGGGAAAAATGAATTAAATATAGATTCAAGTTACAGAATGTGGTGTGAAAATGTAGGAGCCAGGCTTTTTGCAGAGGAAACCGCTGTTCACAGTTGATTGAAGCTGACTCTAAAGACCTCTTTTATGGCAGCCTTTGGGAAGAGCTAGGAGTAAGTGACCCTTTCTCAGCTAATTCCCAAGGTTCACCTTGAAATAGGTCTCTAGATGGTGCAGGACTTCTGACTTAAGAATCTCAAAGCCACCTTGCTGGTGTTGGTTTTCCTCCGCTATAGATTCAAGATCTCTGCTTTCTGGAATAAATTAATTGATGACAGGCCACCATGTGACATGCATTGGATCTTCAAACCTTTTTGTCCTTTACAGATGTTACCAAGCAGTGATAATGATAGTGTCCTCCCATTTGCTCCCACCTCTGTGTAAGAGTCAATCTTTAGACTTTGGGCCACGACAAGAAAAGAGATAGACCCATCAATTAGGAATGAGACAGCTATCCTATTTCTGACTAATGTTTCCCAAACCTTTGATGCTGATACTGCATAGAATTGTAAGAGCGATGATAGGACTGGGACGAATGGAGAAGGAATGGGAGAGTGTGGGAGTGAAAGACTGGCAAGAGAAATGCAAGAACGGCATGCGTTGATGGCACCTGGCACATAGATTGGCCTTTCATTATGATTGATCTACCTGCCACTTCTCAGGACATGGAGACCAGGAGATGGAGTCAAGTGGACAAAACCGGATGCCTGACAGGTGGGACAGGAAGGAGAGAATGATTTTTGTCAGCTCCTGTGAGTTACAAAGAACCACATCCAAATGCAGCACATGATAAGCAGCCTGAGAAGACCCCAGTAGGCATTGGTGATGCAGTAACCAGTGTCTCTTGTCCCTTGTGTCATTCCAAAGGGTCTGAAGAGACCATTCAGGTATGTCTGTCATATTATTTGATAGCTAGACAGGGCACTTGGAGGCACAGCTCCTACAGTCTGACTGCTGCACACATATGTAGTGCAGGGTTTGGTTTTTTAATTAAATCATCTTTCCCTCCAATAACATCTCTCATTGAGCTTTCCTACGGTATTTTGGGCTGGGTATCATACAGTGGCCAAAAAGGAGAAAGCTTGTAGCATGAATTATTCAATACCCAGCTTATCTCAGCTAGCAATTCTACAGATATGTTGAGGACCTGAAGCAAGTGAATAAAGACCTTATAAGTCTGCCTTACCATTAATTTGCTGTGTAGAACTGCTATGTCACAAGGAAGAATATGCACAAGTAATTATGTGTTTTCCAAGAAATATTTGGTAAATTGCTCTAAGACAAATTTTGAATGAAAAACATGGCAGCCAGAAGATACCTAGCAATCAATACTTTGTTTTGACATAATGCATACTTCAAACTGTACTTAGCTATGCATGAGCACAACAATGGTAAAAATTCTGGATGTAAATAAAGGGGTTTTTTTGAGTTTCTGATAGTGAGTTTCTTGTTATTTGACCTCTTTTATTATTGGATATATAATAGACACTGAACATTTAACTTGCATGCTTGTGATCCTTGTCCAGTTATGCAACAGAAATTGATGTCACTCTTATTTGTAATATTACCCACTTATAGAGTGTTGAGAAAAGTCATAGAAGGAAGGTGTAGTCATTATCTTGATCAGAAAACAGGGCAAAGTCACCAGCCTGTGATGTGTGTACCTTACAGTGCTCTTTAATGGATGCAATTTAGTTAGTCCCGAGGTAAGGATACTTTGGTCATTTTTGCTGCATGGGAAGAGAAGGCAGAGCTAATTTAAAAAGGTTGTCACCTTTTCTAAAATATATTCAAAGCTTTGAGAGCTGAGAAATTCTAATGAAGGGGAGGGATCATTTTTACTGTGCTTTTTTATTATTTTTCTCCTTCTCGTTCAAATAAAGTCTATCCAGCATTGGAGAGAAAGAGCCAGAAGCTATCTTCCCAACATATAGTTTCCAAATGCGGAAACTAAGCTAGCAGAGAACAAAACACAGTACTTCTAATAACTTTCACGGGCTCTGTTAGCACGAAAAAGAAGCAGTAGGAACGTTGGTAACCTGTTCTTGTGCAACTTCATGGGTCTTTTCAGCAAACCATTAATTACATCGTTGTCTGATTCGTCTTTTGTAAAATCAAGCTGGCACAGAAATCATTGGTTTAGCTTAGCATTTAATATAAAAGAAGTTTCTTGAAGTTGTGGTGAAGAAAGCGCTCATGGTAGAGGAAGAGATTGGGTTGTGAAGCTGTTTATGGTGAATGCCAGGATGTAGTCACAGCACAGAGAGTGAAAACACTTGAAGATCAAGAGTAAGCAGCTGCGGTGGGCTGTGTTTCTGAACGCAGGGAATAACGTTCCTTAGGCCTTGGTGTGAGATGAAAATAACTGAAGGACAACAAAGATGGTGAAGGGTCTAGAAGGGAAGACATATGAGGAGAGGCTGAAGTCCCTTGGCTTGTTCAGCCTGGAGGAGAGGAGACTGAGGGGAGACCTCATCGTAGCCTACAGCTTCCTCACAAGGGGCAGGCACTGATCTCCTTCCTCTGGTGACCAGCAATAGAACCTAATGGAATGGCATGAAGCTGCAACAGGGGAGGTTTAGACTGGAGATCAGGAAAAGATTCTTCACCAAGAGGGTGGTCGGGCACTGGAACAGGATCCCCTGGGAAGTGGTCACAGCACCAAGCTTGACTGATTTCCAGAAGTGTCTGGACGATGCTCTCAGTCATCTGCTCTGATTGGGCTGGTCCTGTGTGGAGCCAGGAGCTGGATTCGATGGTCCTTATGGATCCCTCCCAACTCACGATATTCTATGATTCTATGAATCTGTGACAGAAAGGGACACAAGGCATAGCTGTGAACAGCCCTGTGAGGCTTGCAAGGTGGCATCTCTGAGAGACTATGCTATGTGTGGTCCCTAGAGCAATAAGAGAAATGTTCTAAGTCTGTTTGCCTGCTTCTGAACCCCAGCAGCAGGTCCTGAATCTTGTAGTTCCCATTCTGCTGAAAGGAATAAAAGAGGATTCCTACTCTACCCCTCTCAGTAGAAAAGCTTGGTGTGCCTAACGTCAAGCCCTCTAGGCAAGCTGAAAACCTGGAACAGCAGAGTGGGATTTCCTTAGGAAGGAAGTATGTAAAACTTGAGACATATGGGTCGGAAGAGGATGCCCTGTTGTGATCTGCAGTCTGGCACTGTGCATAGTATCATCACTGTCCTACACACAGAAGTCTGCAAAGAACAGGAAAGTGTGGTCATGTGTGTCTCAGGCGACAACACACCCTCTGTCTGTCATTGCACACGGGAAGATACCATCTTTGTTTTTCAGGTACAACATGTGCTTTTCAGGAACGTCTTGTGGGGCACTGTTTGAACCTTGTTTTGCATGAACGAGCTTCAACTGCTTTTAAGGCACATCGGATAGACGACAACCCAGCAATGGGACCTCAGTGGCTTAATGCAACCTCAGCAACATGTTTTACATCAGTAATGTGAGTTGCTGTTTAGACTTAAGTTCGGTGGAGGGTAACATTACTGGCATCTCTGGTCAAACAGGTAAACTTGGCGTGGATTGCTGTCTGTGCATCAATCTACGCTTGCATTTATACTCTGTTCATCCTGCCTGCTGGCAAGAGGCAGAAGTTTGTTTTAGTGTTTCTTTTTCCTTCCACTGAGGAAAGAATTGCCAGTGAAAATGAGAATGAAATTAATTTTATTTATGGAATTAATGTTTGTTATTTTTGGGTTTCTCTTAACTATTAACAGAGTGTCTTTCCTTTGTATCTTGGATGTGCTGTCTCACTGACCTTACTTCTCTCATATTTTGTTGGTCCCCGCAGTTGCTTTCAGCAGTTGGTTCACTGATACTGATTTTTCCTGGGTGTGAAGATACTGTGCTTCAACTGTTGATAAGCTTTTCCTCTCCACAACTATAGTACAAGCTTCTTTCTGGGGCTTTTAATTACTGCTTAGTTAATTATAGTCAGTTTGATGTACTCTGCGAAGAGGAGCAAGTTCAGTAGCTCAGAGAGACTCTTCCAGTTTCAGTGTTCGCTTTTTCCCTGCTTAAAATGTGCAAGCCAAATTGCCCATGCTAATTTATAATTAATATACAGTCTAGGATTTCAGTAGTATTTGTACACAAGTAGTATTTTTGGAATAACTCCCATTTCTCTGCTGTTTTTCCCACAATATTGAAATCTCATGTAATTTCACCAAGATCTCCTATCCCATAAAAGCTACTGCAAGAAGGAGTGGGGGGAGTGGTTAGCTACTGAGCTAGTATTTTATTTTTGCAGTGAATAACTGACTGGAGAGGGAAAGGACACTTAGGCCTATAGGTTAGTCCCCTGTAGTTTAATCTCTGTATCTTTTATAGTAATTTATGCCAATGTTTTCTTTCTTAGTATGGTCGGACCTAACAATTTCATATGTGTTGTTTTCTTGAACACGTACCTGACACTGCAATGCCTAGTAGCTAGGCAGCCACCTAGCAGAGTCAAATCCGCTCCTCATCCATCAGGCAACGACTGTGAAACACTTCTACATGTAAAAGCTCTTTAAACAAAAACTTGCAGTGCTGAGGCCTGAGGGATACCTAATGAGCCAGGTGATTCCCGACTGATCATCTGGCAATATGTGCACAGTGCCTGCGAAGCACTGCATGATGGTTGTCACAGAAGGTATGTGGCGGTGACAGGTAAGAAAGAGTTAGACACTACATTAGCTCCGAAGGTTTTGTTTCTAGCGCCATTTCTAAGCTGTGTATGACTACATTGCAGAGCTGCTCGTTCCGTATACACATTTGTCTGGCTATGCTACTGGTTCATAACCTTGGAGCAGGCACTATCTAGTATTACATACCTAGCACAGTAGTCCCTGTTCTTTGTTGATGGCTCTAATCAGCACCTATATACAAATACATAGTGAAGATTATTTGCTTACAGTCATATGGGATATTGCAGTTATTTTCTGGTGTGTGGGGATGGCTGCAGTATCTTACTACACAAACCACTGGAGAATCACAGAATCACAGATTGGTAGGGGTTGGAAGGGACCTCTAGAGATCATTAAGTCCAACCCCCCTGCCAAAGCAGGTGCCCTACACTAGGCTGCACAGGTAGGCATCCAGATGGGTCTTGAATAATGCTGACTCTTTTTTTGTGTTGCCTACTGTGAAATACGCTGCTGGAATTTCCTGTTTACTTTTAACTTTGGGCTGGATTCTGATCCCTTTCACTCTACTTGTGAGCTGAATAGTACCTTGTTCCACGAATGGTCCCATTGGTTCAGTGGGGTCTTTCGTGGATGGGAAGGTATGATTCAACATGACTAAAAGCCTTAGAATCTGGTCCTTAAATCATATTTGCTAGTTGTGTTGTGTGTTTGTGGATGTGTCTGTTTTCAAGATTGTTTTTTTACAAGGGATTCTAGTTTACCTTTTTAGACTTCACTGAAACATTTCATTATTAGGACTACTGTCGGGTCACAAAGCTTCATAATGTTCTTCATTGTTGTTTGTTTCATGCACTGAATTAGAAATTAAATTCTCTTTCAGATTCACTGGCATATGCTTCTAAGCCTATATTCTCCATTTAATGTATCCCATGGTATGTGTGTCTCATCAAATGTGACAGATTGGGGTGATTCTGTCAATAATTTATATTTGATATAGAGTAGAACAAAGTTAAGAGGGAATTGCAAAGTAATATAATCCTCGTCCCTTTTAAAACAGACAAAGTTGGACTAAAATTGACGCCTTCGACCAGGACACTTAACATTCAAAAGCTAAACCTACCAGCATAGGGAGTAATAGATGCTTGTTTGGAGATAATATGGAAAGTCAGAGTAGAGGATAGCGATTGACGTCTTCAAAAGAAGTCCTCTGGGCCTCACTTTTCAGAGGTGAGGAAGCAGACACAGCTCTCATTAAATTCCACCAAAGTCCCAGGTGCTCAATACCTCTGAATTTCAAGCAATTAAGTAGGGCATGCAAACTGGGATGCTGTAAGCTGACAAGAGTGGAGTCTGCTCCACTTGAAGGTAAGCAAAGCAGTAGAGGCTGAAAAGGTAAATAGGGAAATCAGTTCTGTGCATGCCAAAGGCCCTGCAAGCATTTTTGAGCTCTTTGATAGAGACTCAGATACTTTGACTAGTGTAGAGAAAGAGGAGCCAAGAAGGTTTTTAAAAACAGTCCTAAATGGTTGGAAGATGTGAGGACTGGAAGCTGCTCCTGCTGTGTCTCAGAGAGGAAGTTTCCCTGCTATCAGCCAAGAGTTTGCTCCGTGATCCTTGATGTCATGTGTACAGACTGGCCTCCAGTGCTTCACTGGACATTTTTTCCTGCTACAAACAGTCTTCCAAGGGCATTTGCTAGAGCTATTCTCTCATTAGTTTGGTCGTGACTGAGGTATGGAAAGGAACCCTTGGATGTTCCAGAGAAGTGGAAATGTTTTATGATCCCCTGGAGAGCTGGGAAAATACGATTTTGCTGCAGTAGAAGTAGTGGCAAAAGTCCCTAAATCCCATGAGATCAGTGTCTGCCTATGAGGAACAGCCTGATACTGCAAGTTTCTTCTTTATATGGTCTCCTGTGGGATTCTTCTGCTGGGTCTGCAACGTTCTGCAATGCCTGATGCCCATCTTTTGCAGTTAACTAATACGGCCTGAATATATTCTGTAATTTCCTGTGGAATTTTCTGTTGAGGAAGTTACATTATCACAAAAAGGACCTTGAAAATTTTGAAACGATAAAGTTCCAGGCTCCTGCGCTTTTCCCAGCTCACTGCTTTTCTCAGCCAGACTTAGAAGGATTGACCCCTCCTATCCAACCAAGGCACTCCCCCCTGGATCAACACTGCTTCGCTGAGGCCTCTCATGGGCTGATTTATGTGCTGACAAAAGCAACCACGTGTAAGGAAGCAGTCTGTCTTCCCAAGCCTTTCTGGAGGCTGAAGATTTCTGCTGCACAGATGCTGCTCAGGAAAACGTTGTGTAATTCAGCTCCAAGAGTCTCAAAGGGTTGGGAAAGCAAAAATCTGGCTAGGACCATCAAGTGTGGAACTGTGTGACCACACGAAGGAAGCTCTGTTTCATGTCGTAGTGTCTTGTTAATAAGATATAGCAGTACAGGGAAAAGCACTATGTCAAGAATATGATAACTGTCTCCTCCTTCAATTAAAATAGGTCTGATCCAAAACTAAGCATTCATCACCTGTTAAAGATAAATTTACCCTGCTGTTTATGAAGTATTCCCTTGCTAAATGTGTCATATGCATTGTGATGAAGTCACACGTTGCAGCGAGGCTGGTGTTGATTGACATTTTTCTCCTTAAAGGTGCTGAATGCACAAAGAGAGTGCATAACTGATGCTTAGGACAGGTGAGGACACGAGGTGTGTGGAAAGTGCAGTGCAAACAGAGTTTTGGAGTCTCTGGCTCATATTGCAGAATTACACACACCCCCTTCCCGGTGCCGCCAAACTTGGTGCTCAATCTGTGTTATAAAATAAATCATTGTGGATTTATTTAACAACTGACAGCTCAGTGGGCCTGATTCTTCTTTTGCACAGCTTTATGTTGGCAGTTACTTGAATAAATTTTATGCAGTTTTCCTTGTATAAAACCCTTTGTTTCAATAAGTGCAGACTCTGTAACTGCAGGGAAGCATGTCTTGTGTTTTTGGTTTCTGTTTTGAAGTTGAATCTGATGGAAGTAACTTCTAGCTGTTATTCACACTGCTTTTACTCAGGTGAAAAAATGGGGTGAAATTATGGAGAGAAAAACATTATGTCTTGACTGTGCTAAGGGAAAACAAGTGCTTCACTTTAAGGGATCTGAAATGGGAAAAAAAAGAAAAAGGAAAATCCAGGGTGAGGACTCTAGTCACCAGGTTACAGAAATGCCTAAGTGCAGGCATTTGAAACACAGGAAGATGACATGGAACATAATTATCATCCACTGATGAGCTCTATTGCCTCATAATATGTCAGCCTACAAAAAGCCACAGCGAATGGTCGAGATACCTTCTGCACACACCAAGACCATGGCATGGTCTTGTGACTTACTCATAAAGTGCAATAATAAGCATCTCTCCTGCCTGCAATTTTCTGTTTCACTGTGTTTTCCCCCAGAAAATGAGGTTAACTTTTCAGAAAAGAGGGAAAAGTTGCTAACAAGAAGAACAAAAAATATTTTCCCAAGGTAGAATATTCTGTTATATAACAAACCAGAAAGATTTCTGTGTGCTGGAAGGGAAAAAAACATACTTGAAGAGCAAGATGAAAACAAAACTCAAAGAAGTGAGTTCTGAATGTATCCTTAATGCAAACTGAGGAAACTGAAGTTACTGCTGGTAAATGATACACCAAGCATGGCACTCTGCTTACAGACTGTGGTCTAAATGTCATCTGCTGTAGGTCTTTCTTGCTTCCCCAGTCCGTATGAGAAACTTGTTCCTCTCCATCCCCTGAGCATCACTATCAGTCTGCAGCCTATATCCAAAACAAATTGGTCTGGTTTCCATTTTAACAGTTTTACTAATTCTGTGGTTTCAGACCAGCTAAACAGACTCTTTTTGCAGTCTGGAAATCCAGAAATGTCAGCCTAATCTTTCTGCTTCTGATGCCTTCCAAGTTTTGATGATGCTGTTTTATCTCTCACTGTTATTAGAGAGCAGGTCAATGCTGCTCCACTTATTCTGTAGATTTTTACTGCTCTATGGATGTCAGGAATATTCTTTTTATCTTCTCTTTTGAATCTCCTGTTAATCATATCATGATGCACCTTTTTCAAATCTATAGTTTTATTGAATAGGGTTTTTAATCTTTGCAGAACTCCTAACCAGTCATGTCCATAAAGAAATGAAAAAACCCTGGTATTCACATCACCTAATGTGGTTGGTTTTTTGGGCTCTGCAAAGATTAAAAACACAGTAAGACTTGAGAGCATCCTAGAGGGAATATAGAGGTTGCTATTAATATGTTCTTTTGAACAGAACTGATCTAAGGGTTTGGAAATAGAGGAAAAGTGACTGTTTAAAGCAATAGACAAGGCTGAGATTTTAGATACATACTGTAGAATATTATGGTAAGAAGAAACTGGGAAAATTATGAGGGCCAATGCTGAAGCTACTCCTAGGTTCGTTCTCATTTCCTTATGCTCAGACAGGCAGGTCCATGTTGTAGGATTACAGGAAAATGACGGAATTGGTGTCAGTGGTGGGATGACTTCTCATGTGATCATGGAGAATGCTCCATGGCAGCTAAGTAGACGGCCAAGGAGATTTTAAATGTTTTTTCATGACAGGCAGAGTTCCCTGTGTTATTTGTCTGCAGTGGCAGCTCTACGCTGTTGTTACTGATGCTGCTGCTGGCTGAGTGCCGCTCTCAGGGACGGCTGCTGGCAGGGGAGGAGTGTCGCCCCCAGCCTCACTGGCACAGCCCTTTGGTTCCAATTTCTGACCTCCAAGCCAGGGGTATGCATCGTCTTTCTTGTGGCTGCTTCACCTGATCTTTACTAGGCATGGGCATTTCCCTGGAAAATGTGGTCAACAACACGGCATCCTGGCTAGGACGTGCAGCAGCCCAATCCATTGCAGAAGACAGCGCATTGTTTGAGAGGCTCCAGAGAAAAAAATGAGAGTGGGGAGGAGGGGTAGAGAAGAGACCAGGTCAGGACAGGACCTGGTGGCAAGCACAAAGGAAGCAGGACAGGAAGGGGATGAGAGCTTTAAAGAAAGGAGGGATGGAAACACAGCAGGGACAAAGAGCATTCCTGTCGGGAATCCTGGGGTCTCTTTTCAGGTCTGGGCACAGATTTGTCACGCAGCCCTTGGAAAGTCATGTCACGTTCCTGCCTGCAATATGTCCTCAGGAGCCTGGAATGTAAGCTTAGCTGCTTATTATTGGACTCCTTATTTACAAAGCTGGGAAGGCTTGTTTTGATCTTTTATTCTGATTCCTTTTGCAATGCATGCAGTTGAACTTCCTAAAATTAATTCCTGCTTAAACTGCAGCCTATCTTCTAAGGAAAAAAAATCCAGTATTTGTGGAGGAAATTCAGTGCAAATCTTTAAATCCAAATTTGGTGTGTTTGTCTAGCAGTCCTGCCTTTTTTTCTAGTCAAAATGGTTTTACCTTCGACTTCAGTAGATGTTAAACCTTGATAATGTCTTTGTCTCCAGACCAAAAACTTCTCTATTATCAAATTTTTATTCTTCATGAGTGGCTGTAATCTCTGATTAATTCATCCCCTTAATGTGTTTTTCACAGGGAAAGACTTGATTTATTTAAGCTATTGGGTGCATTTCCTGATGCTGTAATTGTTCTCACCGTTCTTCTCTGGATCACTTCCAGTCTGCCACCAGCTCCCTGGATTGCGGGTCCTGGGGGGCACAGGCGCTGCTGGGGGAAGGCTGCTTCCTGTGGGAGATGGTCAGTGAAGAGAGCAGGCGCAGGGTGGCCAAAAGCAGCGCACCTCACAAAGAGCACAAAGACCTGCTTGTGGGCAGACAGCAGGAAATCAGTCCTTTGTGACCAGCTCCATCCTCGCCTTTGTCAGGCAGGCGTGACCGTGGGGGTGGTGGCAGCCTGCAGGCAGCAGGGATGCTTTGCCTCCCCAGCCCTTGCTGGAGGTACCTGGTCTCCACAGACCCCGGAGAAGGTCAGAGAGGCTGCGAACATCCCTGGAACCAGCCTGCAGAAAGTGTCCTTGCTCCGGATGGTTTCAGGAAGCGGTTTGCCTTTCCAGCGAGGGAAATTTATGAAGATAACAATGTCAGACTGCTTTTGTTTGGCCCTGTGTATTTGAATGTTACTCTGCAGCTGCATCCCACCCACTTTTTTATCTGTCATCTTCCTACAGATGTCTGCTGATGTTGGAATAAATACGCTAAGATTTGTTTGACTCCCTCTGTTTTTTTCCCAAATATGTTTCTGAAGTCTGAAATGAGAGACAAGGAAATAAAAATAAGAGATTAGCAGATATTAAATAGCACAAATTACAAGGAGTCTGAAAACAAACCCCTGAATCAGAAGAATCCCAGACTCCAAGGGAGTTGAGGCTGGACCTGTGTCCAAATCAACATGCTGTGGTTTACTCTCAATTATGCAATGGGCCAAGCCAGAAGTCTCGTTCAGGGCAAAATGGAACATGAGCTGACTTTGGGTCTGGATCTGAATTTTGTGGTGCGGGCCCATTGACAACTGGCAGTGACAAAACACGTTTATAAGGGAACAAATTAAGTGGGTGAAACTTATTACCAATGAAAAAACAATACAGGGCTGCAGAAGGAAAATGCAATTCCAGCCTGACTCCCAGGGCCAATCTGCAATTATTGACTGACAGGAGTGATTTTACTCACATGCCTCAGTTGTTACAAACAGCCTGGACCATATTCTCCTCTTGCTGCTTTTACATCACTGCAACCCTGCCGACTTCAGTGAAGCTGTTCCTGATCTACACAGCTTTAAGTGGCCAGAGAATAGGTCCACTGACATTATCAGTGTCTGATCCATGTCTAATAAGAAAGACTTTCTAATATAAAAAATCGTGTACTTTGACAGAGGCATATGTAAAAATACACCTCACAGTCCAAGTAAATATGAAAAAGCTGCCAATTCTGCCTATATAAATCTCAATGATCTCACATATTTTCAACATTTAATTAAAAAAGAGATGTATTCACATTCCATATTAGGAAGGGAGAGAAAAGATTAGATTATTTTAGCTTTTTCAGAACAACCAATGATATTCAAGTATCTATTAAAACCCCCAAATATTAACATCTGTGATGTATTTAGAGGAAGTATAATTGATATTTTAGGTTAATTACCATTCCATATCAGAACAATAAGCTTTTTTTTTTATCTCTACTATTGATTACCATTTTGGTCTTACTGGCTGTTTTGTCTGAATGAAAAGAAAAAAGGCATTAAAAAAACAATGTCCATTATTCAATTAAAGGCCAAATAATATAGTTTGTGAAAAAGTAGGTATTGACCTACATTAGAAATAGAAAAATTATTCACTGCAAAAAAAAAAGGACTTGCTGCTTTTCTATTCACAACTGACTTGTAAGCTGATCAACGTTTCTGAGAACATATTTTACCCTCATGTTTGCCAGCAAGCAATTTGAGAACAAATTTTTAAGAGAGTTTTTCTTTCTGTATATCTGCTGCATGTGGTTACATGCTTGGTCTATTAATTCAAGAGGTTCTGGTTTTTGTTCCACAATTTGAATCTGAATCCTTCGTGCCTTAAAAACACCAGTTGTGATGCAAAAATGGTTCACTCATTGTTTTCAGTGATGGGATGCAATTTCCAAAGCCTCTGTGCTGTGAAGTTCTGACAGTTTTACCAGTTCAAACCCTTTCTACGTGCTTTTTCACAGCATTTCATGACACACTTCCAATAGCAGATGCTCTGATTTAATTATTAACTCATACTCCAGATACTTGATATTTTCTTACTTGATAATTTTAGAGTTAAAGACTCATTGTCTGAGGAATCTCAGCACTTTTAATAGATTCATTCCATTTAATATCTAGTGTTTTTCTAGTAATTTGCTTTGTATTTTTCTAGTCATTTGCTTTTGTAGGCGTTTAGACATCTGCCTATATCTCTGATGGATTTCCAGATTTCACGTCCATATGCTAAGGTAGAAATAACATCTGAGGTAAAAAAATTTGTTTTCTGATCTTCAAGTTGTAGGTTGTTCATGATAAAATTTTGAATAAGCAACAAGCTGCAGCTGTCCCCTTGCTAATTCATCATACTACTTTCTTTTTGGACACCCTTGCTAGCCTCCTTATTGCTGTAAAACAAAGGAAACAAATTACTTGCCCCTTAAAATGGGTGTTCACCTGGAAGTGGCCAGAGTTCTGATTAGATGTCTTTTTTTCCTGCCTAATTATTCAACCCATAAGTTTTAGTGATGCTGCACAGGCTTGCTATCTCTTGTTTTCAGGTTCACTAGGTTGTCACTTTGGACAGCTTCATTGCAAACTCAGTATCATCACATTGAACGAAGTGATGCTCGTGTTTCAGCCATTTATGCCTTTTCTCCTGGTGAAACCCCTGACTTAAATATTTCAGTCAGCAACCAGGAAGGTGACAAATAGTGACTAATATGATTAATCTTCCTACCTATTTCAAATACTGACAGAAATGTAGAAAGAGCAGGGTGTGTTAATTTTTGTAGGAGACGGATTTTTGTGCTAGGAGAAAACTTGCCCATGTTGTATGGATAGTAAGGAGCATAGTCAAATGGTCATGTCAGGGGGCTGCTATGTATCCAGCTTCTGTCCATGCCACCAGTGGGTGTATGAAGTGGAGCAACAATTGTAATTTCTCTGTCCTTTTGGTGTGCAAGATGTTGGAAACACTGGCTTTCTAAAACTTGTGCCCTGTTTAGTAGAAGACCCCTGGTACTCTTCAATCTCTGTATACTTTGTGCATCCTCTACTGTTCATTAGACAATAATGCAAACATAGTACCCACTCCAATAAACGTTTCTTTAAAAGCATATAGTAATTACAGAAATGAGTGAATATCTGCAAATGTAGCTGCTGGAGTGTTTGAACAGCTGAATGTGTCTCTTGCTGTGTGGACTGCAGAGGAGTTTCTATGGAAGACCAGTCTGTAAGACCCCTGCAGCTGTACTCACTTATGATGCAAAGCAATGTGGATGTTCTGATAATTAGCAGAGTCTCCTGGTTCTGTGGAAACTGGCAAATTAATTGTGTGGTAACTTAACAGAGGTGTGCTGATGTCAGTGGAGATGCACCAAATTACAGCAGCCAGAGGTCTGAAATTGCAGTACTTGCATGGGATTTTTTTCTGACTCTAGATCCTTTAATTATGTAAAGACAATGAGACTGAAATTTCGGCCTTAGGTATGACTTATGTAGTAAGTTCTAAAGATGCTTTTGGAGTTACTTATGTTTGCAAACTTTGTTCAGACATGATGTCCTTCAGTGAATAAAAGCTATGTTGAGGTAAATATGTTCTTCATGTCAACCTTCTGTCAAAGGAAACTATGTTTTTGCATTATAACACTATAATTGTTTACTAGTCAGAAAGTGATTCTTAGCACAAGCATAACATTTTTACTCGTTTAAATAACTAAGCAAAACCCAGATTCTTCTTATGAAGAAGGCATCTTAGCTCACTTAATTCTAGATATCTAAATCTGAGCTAATCATCTGGGTTGCTTTTTATAGGCAATAGAAAGGAATAAATCTTTCTAGGGCACAATCCAGTGACCTAGTTTAGATGTCTATCTTAGGATGAGATGTTCTGTGGGTTAGCAATGCCTGTTAAGGGAGACCACATTAGTGCCTCTGGTAGTGATGTCTTTCTTTTAGATGTCTGCATCAGATAATGCCCAGGCTAGCTCTATTTTTCAAACCTTGAAATAAGTTTCCTTCTTCTGAAAATCTTCATGGAACAGGCTCACAGTCCTCTCCTCCTCCTTCTCAGCCTTTCTGATTGTATAGATCTACAGCTGCTACAGCCTGATGCAATTGTGAATCAGTAGCAGATGCATAAATCTGCCATGGTGTGACAGACACAGGCATAGTGCCATTTCACAAGCCTGTAGACCGCTTTGGGCACTGCTGATGCAGTCATTCCTTTGCATTTCCAAATTGTCTTTGGCACTAGTTGTCCACTCAGAACTTTGGACAAAGCAGGTTAAGTTTACATTTCAAAATACCTCTATGTGACTGCACTTGCTTAAGACTGGAATGTGTGGTCTTTACATGGAGAAAGAATTTTTTTTGAGTTCAGAGTCTGGGTTTTGCCTTTTTGGTGCAGAAGGCTGATAACAACAGCTGCTGGTATCTGTTGTTACACTTCAGGGACATCCAGATGGCATGTTAACTCCTGCATCTTCTGAAGGATCTGGGAGAAAACTTCTGTGTTTGTCCAAATNCAAACAAACAAACAAAAACTCCCCACCCAAACAACTGTACAAGTTTTGAAGTCCTTTGCTCTCCTACTACATTACTATTATGGTGCTACTTCAAAAAGACGTGCAGGCTAGTTGGTACGCTGCATGCATCAAGCCCAAGGGAGTGTGCTGTATCATATTATTAAAGACAGTGAATCTTATGAGTCTGTTTCAAGAGTTCCATTTTTCTGACATAGTTGGCAATATGTAGACTTGCTGAAGCCTGCTAGGTGTTCAGCAGAGATTATGACTGATTATTATCCTTTATTTCAAGCATGGAATGTAGGTGATTATTTTAAAAGTCTGATTTCTTCATAGAGGTCTTCTGTGAGTTTGAAGGTGAGGAGCTTGCACATGGTGTACAGAGAACACTGTACTACAATTTACCTTTGCAATCAGCTATTTGTTCTGTTCTTCAAGGAAGAAGAAATGTGATTTCTTCTTGTGGCTATGCAAAATCATTGTATTTGTCGGGCTGTGTCACCTGGAGCTCTCTCCTGGAAATTAATGCTTGTGTCTCCTCTGTTGCCCATCCGAGCACCTTTTAAATTTAAGGAACTTCACACTGCCACAGTTTGCTGAAACAATAATCATTTCATGCTAACGATCATCAGATTTTGCAAGGTTTGCAAATGCCTTGTAAATAACTTTCCTACTGTGGACCAAGCTTGTTCCATCAATAAAGCAGACAAGTAGCCTGCAGATGGCTTCAACAGGGTGTATATATACATGCAGTGATATTTCTCTAGTTGTAGTTGCCTTTCTTTTTTTTTCATGGTGATCAATCCATTGTTGCTAGCACCCAGAAAACAAAGCTTAGTGTCTAAGTGTGTGGTCTGAGTCACAAATAACGTATTTCCAAGTTGCATCCCACAAAATCTTCATCACCCCACCCCCCTCTCCCCCTTTATTTTTCCATCTGATGTCTGAAAAGACTTTCAAAGTTGCTGTTTGGACATCAGTTCATGAGATGTTGGTGCAGGAAGATGACTCCTGAGATGACCATTCTTGCAATCATCTGGTGCTGGCTCCAGTGCTTTGTTTTCCACAGGTCATCAGCAACATCTGGCAGACTGTTTGCTGAGTGAATGGACTGACAAGATCTGCCTTATCAGTAAGTACTGGATTTATCTAGTTGCTCTCAATCTTTTTGAGCAAGGCTTCACCATCTGTGTATGTCCTAAAATATTAAGTCTTGCAGATCTGCAAATAGCTGAACTGGAATGATTCAGCTGTTATTGTACCTCATACAGGAACTCTTGAGCTCATCAGTATAAGAGTAGCAAGTGTCAGCCCAGGGTTTGAGGCTAAATCTTTCTTAGTGTTCTCTGAATGCCTTTATTTGCTGATCTAACCCAAGGATTTAGAGATTCAAGAACTGAGAACATTTTCTTTGAAAGGTCAGCACTGGCATTATATTCTACAAGATTCACCAGCACTGTGTAAATAAGAGCAGCAATAGCAAATGTGCAAACAGAACTGGTAGGTGTCATTTTCGTTTCAGTGACCATCATGGATAAATGACCTGTCTGGCAAGGTTATCACATGTAAAACAACTTCTGTGAAAATACAGCAAAAAAAAATCTTTCTAGTTCAAATTTTTCACTTCACCTTAATGCTTTAGATACTCTCTTCCTATGTCCACAGTCCTAATTCAGAGAAAAATACCAGAGCAGTGTAAGGTACTCAGTGGTGACAATGCTCTACCACTGCTACAGCAGATGAAGGTTTAAGTCTGTTACCTGAACTATTATTTGACTACTTGACGGTGTTGTGTCTAGTTGCCTGCAGTACAGCCCAGGGCTACCTCTATAACTGTGACTATCCTCAGGGGCACTAGTTCTACCTTCTGTTAAGCTCCTCTCTCAGTTATACCAAGAGTCACAATTTGTATCCACATGACAGAACATAAGGATGGCAGATCATACCAAAGGAAACCATAATCCCTTATCTTGCCTCTGACAGCTCCCAGGTTCCTGGGGAAAGAGACAGGACCCAGGGTTTGTGCAGGATGATTATTTTACCCAGTGTGTTCATCTGGCTTCTGACAAATCCTAGACTTCCTAAATTTTCTGTTTGCATGTTGTGGGTAGGTTTGGGCTTAATCAGTGCTATAGGTGCTCCACCAAAAAAGCAAGCAAAAAAGCCTTCTTGTCTGAAAGACAATTCATGGCTTCTGGGGCATCTTTGTCAAAGTTCTCATCTTATGCAGGGATATTAAAACAGAAGGTTCCTACAGACCTAAAATTTATACACGGTCTTCAGAGAATCAGCTATGCGTTTGATATTTAATGCACAGTTTGCAAGTAATTTATGGCACATTAGTCCTGGAAATAAACAAAAAGCTGCAGCTAAAAAAAAATCCTATATTTTTGAATAATATAAGCATAAGTCTTAGTTGTTAGCTTCATCAACTCAGTGCTTGTCAGTTACGTCATAACTACCTGGTTGCTTCTAAGCCTCTGCAAATGTTGGTTTGTTTTTGTGCATATAACTGGATCGGCCTCACTAGATTTAACTTCATGTGACTGGATCTATTCATGGAAGATTAGATGACAAATCCTATTGGGTCAATCTAAACCAGATCTGATATAATCATCATTGTGAATGCATCTCTTGATTGACTGTAATGGAGATGACCAGAGTCCTGTTCCCTCAGAAGATATGTATGACAAGCCCAAGAAGACCCAATCAGTTTTAATTGTATTTCAGCACTAGAAAACATCCTGACCGATCAAACTCATGCATCTTTTGCATTGCCATCTCCCTACGTATATTTTTGAAACATTCATTCCTGTTTTTAATGAACCTGGAGAAGGATATTGATTACACTGTTAAAACATCTAAAGAACTCAATGTCTTTAGCTCAATAAAATGTAACCATTTGTTGAGTTTAATTTAAAAATGCAGCTCTCTCTTGTTTTGTTTGGTTTTATTATTTTACTTTTCTCCTAGATTGGTGATTGACTAAATACATAGGTACCTCAAGTTTGCTATACAGAAATTACGATTTTCAGAAAGTGCAAAATTGCTACCTCTTCCCTATCAGGTCTATTTTAAACATCTCAGATTTGATATCACAGTCTCTGAACCCTTCATGCTCAAACCTGGATCTCTTGTCTGCCAATTAATGGCTGCTGCCATTGCCTCTTTTCTTGCCAACTTTTGCATATATCTTCGGAAGAAATTGTCCACAGAAGCAAGTGAGAACGCCAACCTCTCTCCTCCTTGTCTAATGTATTACACATCACATATTTGCAGTCACTGAATAGGGTCCCACTTACTTGAACAGGTGGTGGTCTGAATCCCTGAGGTTCTTGTTTGTTTATAAGGGATACCTTTTGTAATCATGATTCTTCTGAGGTGGGCATAGAGGCATCCACCAACTCCATTCACACAAACTGTGACCAGGAACTGCTCTCAGTCTGTAGGTCAGGACAGGAGGTAAACCATGGGGTGAAAGCTCTCTGTCCTGTCTTCGTTTCCTTCTACTGCTCTGGGTCTATGGTGATGACCCGCAGTCATTTTCAACTCCACCTGCAGATGTGTTCTGTCTTTCTGAAATACACAAAAGAAAGGAAAGGAAAGAAGCTAAAGAAGCTACAGCTTTGCCAACTTTTTCCTTTTTTTGTTTTCCCCCAGATAAAATACAGTTTACATGTTTTATGAGATTAATGTCCCTTACTTCTGATTACAAGAATCTGATCAGCATATTAATAAGTTAAAAATAAAAGACCCTCAAACTATGCAACAGCTGCTATTTTGCTGCTGAATCCATTCAGGGTATGTAATTTTTTTATGAGATATTTATTGTAATAGAGAGAGGGATTTGTCTGAGAGTGTATGTGCGCATGTGTGTGTGTGTGTGACTTTGAGCTAGCATTAATACAAGCAGTTATGTCTCTTCTACATAATGCATGAGAGCAGACAGAGGAGGATACCCATTGTGTTGCCTGGTGGAAAGCATGTAGAGCAAATTGTAGTTATTCTCGTGGGATGGCGTGTGGGTGGAGGCAGGTTTGTCAGGGACTGGATGTATCAGTGTGTGGCAGTAAGGAAGAGCGATAGACTAAGGTCCTGTTCTAGATGACGTAATATTATGTTTATTGTTTTTGTGAGAAGCCCGTAACTCTTGTTAGACTGTGTGCCAGACTCAGGGTAAAAACTGCACAGATCTGAGGAAAGAGTTGGGGAGTCAGCTCAGCAAATGTCAGAAACATGGTGCTAATGTGGTAACCACTTTATCTGAAATGGGTTTGTGTGGTCTGCAGATTTGTAACAGATACTCGATATGCCAAGAAATAAATTCCCATATTCCTCAAAAAGGTGCAAAAAGGCCCAAAGTTTTAAATCTGACCTTCACATTGAAGTGGGTTTTTGACCTGATCTCTAAAGATCCTGATCCTGCAGTGGAGGAAGGCTGCGGAAGATATTGGAATTCCCTTTGAAGCCAACAGAACCCTGAAGTGGTCAGCATCTCTCACGCTCATTGCACAGCAGTGGATTTACCTTTAGAAGATAAGAGCCATGTTGGAAATACAGTTAAGTGGTCAGTCCATACATGTGCACTTCGGCAGCTACATTGTCAAGCTGAATGGTTGTGCCTCTTTCTTCTCTTTTTCTCCCCTGAAAAGAGTCAAAGAGAGTGGAGAAGCTGGAGAGTGGAAGACATATAAATTGAATTCCTGTACATAGTTAAAATAGAAGACTATTTCATTGTGATTGAAAGTCAATTCACCGCGTTGCTGTAGAAACCCAGGCAAATGCATTAACCTCAACGCCCAACAATTGCATTCTTTTAACAGCTTTATTTTAATAGCTATTTACTTAAGAACGTGTCTCAGCTATGTTACCTGTGCTGGTTTCAGCTGAGAGAGAGTTAATTTTCTTCATAATATCTAGTATGGAGCTGTGGTTTGGGTTTGTGCTGGAAGCAGCGCTGATAGTGCAGAGATGTTTTTGCTGTTGCTGAGCAATGCTCACACAGAGCCAAGGCCTTTGCTGCTTCTCGCACCGCCCCACGGCGGGATGGCTGGGGGTGTGCGGGGAGTTGGGAGGGGATAGACAGGGCAGCTGACCACAACTGACCAAAGGGATATTCCGTACCATATGGCATCATGCTCGGTTTATAAGGGGCTTAGGAGCAAGAGGAAGGGGGGGCAGCGGCATTCGGAGTGATGGCGTTTGTCTTCCCAAGTCACCATTACGCGTGACGGAGCCCTGCTGTCCTGGGGATGGCTGAACCCCTGCCTGCCATGGGGAGTGGGGAATTAATTCCTTGTTTTGCTTTGCTTGTACATGTGGCTTTTGCTTCATTTGTTAAATTCTTGTATCTGAACCCACAAGTTTTCTCACTTTCACTCTTCCGATTCTCTCCCCCTTTCTGATGACGGGGACTGAGCGAGTGCCTACGTGGTGCCCAGCCAATGGCTGGAGTAAGACCACGACATTATCATATACTTTTTGTATTTCTGCACAAAGAAAGGTGTTATTTCTTCTCAGGTAGGTTGTGCAAATAGCTCTACTTACCACTGCCAGGAACTTCTTTACTTCCTAGGTGGCATATACCCTGGATATGTCTATTGCCTCTGCTGTGGGGTATAAACACCCACTTCTGCACAACCAGGCCAAGCATTCTTTCCTGGAGTATTCAAAATAAATCGGGATAGAGATCTGCAAGAATCCAAGATTCCAAAGAATCCTCCTTAGTGAGATTTCCACCCTTGCAGATGACCAAAAATGTAGAGACTGGAGAGAAGCCACAAAGTCCTACTGTTTTGTTTTGTTGAGATATTCATACCTTCACTTATCTTTCTCCTCTCACCAGCTACCCCCACCTGAGAATGCTGATGCTGGTTTGGTGCCCAGAACGTGATCCTTCCACAGAATGCTAAAAGACAATCAGGAATAAGGTTTTATGTCTGCTGTTGCTTAAAGAAATGAAAACCAAACTTAGATCTTGAATACTTTGTTGCTCCTCACACAAATTGAATGTGACCTGGATATACTGAAGGGGGTGTTAATTAGAGCAGGGTTAATCACTGATGATAAACAAAGCTAAATATAGACTTGGGAAACTGTACCCTCCTTTTCCTCACAAATTGGTCACAACCTTTGCACATGTTTGCCCACTGGTTTATGTTGCCTGATGGAGGACTGCACGTCACTGGCATTTGACTCTTTAATTCCTGTAAGGGCCCAGGCTAAGCGAGCGACCCCTGGAAGCACAGAGTCATCTCACCCCATCCTGACACCAGGTGAATGCTCAGCACCTTGCCGGTTTGCCCTGTAATTGCGATAGACAGAGAAGATGTGGTCAAGTCATTTGACCTTAGATTCTCTGGATGGCAGCAGATGATGGAATTAGGAGGTAGACAGACAAGATTAGGGAATTACTGGGATATTTTAACTCTTCCTAATGTCTGCCTGAAGAATTGACACTAAAATTAGAGCTTTATAACATCGGCTAGACTTGAGTTTCCTTAATATATCTTTTCCCATTGCTGCATGTGTGCCATGGAATGATGAGCAGTGTCTGTGGCTCCAAATGTGAAGGACATGCCATTTTTCTGTCTGATTTATTTAATTACTTCTGTGTCAGGGCTCCAGCTAGGGGCTTTACAGGATCTAAGCTCTGAACAGTGCAGTCATGATCTTCTGTCAGTCATGCTTCAACTCCATTGTCAGAGGTCTAATATAGGGCTGAGGAACCTAATCCCAATGGTTGTTTCTTAATTGCTGTGCCTTGCCCCATATGTTTGCCAATTGTATTTACCAGCTCTCTATTAGTTGTCCATTTTCTGTCACCTTTCACCCTAGTTGTAGTGAAAAACAAGCCGTTAATTCTGATAACCCAAGTTCTAATTCTGAAGCATGTGATTGGATTTCCGTAATAACCTCAATGTCAGGCCTGCTGGAAAAGTGCCAGAAGGTTTGTTCCTCTGCTGGGTCAGTCAAGAATTACGCTGCGGTTTTTTTCCTATACTTTCTGATCACCAGAAAGGGAAGAGACAGTCTTAGGAGGAGGAAAGTCTGTTTGAAAGACACAAACTTCTGCATGTGTCTTGGGACTACGTCCTGGAATTTGAAGGGCAGCAGGCAATGTATCACTCCCTTATACCTCAGTTAGCAAAAGCCCATGTTGATCTGTAGCAAAGAAACATTGTTTTCTTGATAACCTGAAGAGTAAGGAAACATTTCTCCTTTAAAAAAAAAAAATCAAAAGAAAAAAAAAAGAAGGCTTTTATTTTACAACAAAGTAAATTTCAGATGCAAGTCTAGACATTTTTTTCTGGTCCCCTAGCCAAACTTTTCCTCTTGCTGTTTTTCAGCTCTAGTGAGTACCTCTGAATAAAAGCTGTGGTGAAGTTCATGTATCATGAGTGTTGAAACCAATGAGCTGAGAGAGACTGGATAAAAAAATTGGAAGTGACGGAAAAATAAATAGTTTTATAATGTATTATGCTTCTGTCTTCCACAGAAAAGTTTGAGTAGATACATGATATTGTATAATCAAGAAATAATGCTGTCCTCTGCAGTCTTTATGGTACATTGCTAAATATGTAACACAGACAGAAAGGAAATTCTGTACATTTTCACAATGTTGTCTTTGCTGATCACCTCCTCCCTGGAGACCTTATCAAACCATGGAGGTTACTGGAGATTTCTTCTTTCAAACAGTTTTAGTTCATATCTGTAGCTTCTCTGTTTTTGCCACCCACTCATGTCCCCAGCAATCTGAAATGGGCACTGGGAAGACCTTCTTCTACTTATGCTTTGCTTTTCTTGGACTCTGTAAAATATGCTTATAAACTAAACACTCTGCACTGTATCCAGCTGTATTTTCCTCACTATTGGCTTGGACAGAGTTCCTAGTTTCCACACAAATATACATAAATAATGTACTTAGATATCTCTAGAAAATCACATTGCTGTTAGGAGCTGTCTACAACAAGTTGCCACTTCAAAATTTTTACCGACAGGGTACTCACCTACCTCCCATCTGTCAAGGTCTTGCCCAGGAATACACACAGAAGCTTTGTGAGGGGAACTCACTGTTCAGTAGTGCATACACCCCCTCTTTGAAAACACACGCTCATTTGTCAAGCTCTCCAAATAAATGGTCGTGAGTGGGGAAGGGAGGAAAGGATTATTATAACCAGTCCGATGACAAGAGCAATGGCTTTAGTTCATACGAAGTGTGTATATGTCACAAACGCACAAACACAACAGAGAGACCACACACAGGGAAGACATTTGACTGGGAAAAATACCTAGATTTTCCCTACAGCTGATGAGTAACAGAAAGTCCTTTTATTACAAGGAAAATGTGTATTCTTTTTGATAATGATTGAAGCCGTTCTTGCTTGTGTTTTGTTAGCAAAATGTAAAGCCTCTCAAAGAAAAGACACAGGAGAAAGAAGAGACTTACTGTTTAAGTATGGGACTGAGAAACACTGGTCACCTCACTTTCTGTCAGTAGTGATTATTCAATATCTTTGTGCCTCAGTTGCTCAGTCGTAAAATGGGAATATATGTTTCTGTTTGTTTGGTTTGAAAACATCTAAAGAAGGAACTAATGTGATTTCTAACCCCTGGGTGTGTTCAATTCTGGCACCATAGGGACCTGGCTTCAGCTGGGGCATTCAGGTGTCCTTAATACAAATGCTAATGCCATATTAGCATGGATATGCTAAAGAAATTATTCTTTCCAGGATAAAATTATTTCCCTGCATGTACTAGATCTGAAGTGTATTCTAAATTTTGTATTCCAGTTAGTACATGATGTCATATTTTATTTCTACAACCCCATAAAATCCATGGAAAAAAATACTCCTCTTGACACAAAACAGTGGTATGAAAGGTTACTTGTGTTAGGTACTTACATGCTGTGGTGATACAGGCTTTTATTATACAGAAGTTCTGCCCATGGGTTTCTGAATGTCTTCTCTCCCCATCAGATAGTGAAGTGTTGGCACCACCACCTTTTTACAGAAGGGGGAACAGAGGCACAGAGGTGCCAGAAGGTTTGTCCAGTGCCACAGGAAAGAAAAAACAGGGGAGGAGCTTAAACCTGGCTCTCTCCAACCCAGGACCACACTAGCAGTGGCCAGACTCTGACCTACATGACTCACAGCTCCAGTGACACACTGTACACCTGAAAGAGCTGGGACTTCTGCAGATAGGTGATCGGAAAGCAGTGGTGGTGGCTCTGTTGGAGCATGGGCCTGGGCTGGGTGTGCAGCGGGCTCTGACTGCAGCCCAATAGCATTTGCCTCAGTGGCTCGCTTCCTCACAAAGAGGGGAATTCAGGTTCCCTGGGAGCCCCAGCTTCCGCACACGTGGCAAGGCCTTTGCAGGGGACCTGTCATGAGGTTGTCTGCCAGCCTAATGTCAGTTAAGAGCTGCGGGTTGACGCTGTGTTTGGCCATCTTCCCTGCAATGCACAATGATATCATCCATACCTTTTACATGAACCTCTGCCAGGTAGTCTAATCCATATCTGGGCTTCACATCAGTACGTCCCTTGGAAGGCAACAGCTTGTAACCCTTATCTTTTCATGGTTTGGTATGGACCTGCGGCTTCTTGTGCTCATTTGATACAGTGGAGATCACCGCTGTTGCTGTGTAACTGGGGCTGCAGCTGTGGTTGTCCCAGGTCGTTGTAAGCACATGGAAATGACAGAATTTCTGACCAGAGTTCCTTTTGCTACAAATGTCTCATCCATGTGACCACGTTTGCAGTTCCGAGCTGGTGGCGTGACCTTGGTTCAGTTATAGCAATGGACAGAGTGCTTCTTTATGGTTTCCAGTTGAATCCTGCGCAGACAGTGCCACAGGTAAATCGTATCCCTCTGAAAGGAGAAACAGCAGCTGTACGAATTTCAAGCTGTCAGGCAAAGCGATAGCAAGTAAACTACACGCTTTTCTTTTTGATCTTTTTTTGAGTCTGTAATTCCTATCTTTTCGTGCTCTATCTATCTACATCCTTATGTCACCACTGGATCTGAGGTTCTCCCTTTCTCCTTTTTCTCTCTCAAATTTTCTTTCTCATTTGCTAGGTACTTTGCACAGTGAGAGGTCAAGCCTGGAGATATTGAATGACCAAGGTCACACACAGGTGGGAATCTGAAGACAGATAACCCATGTCCTCCATCAATTCATGAACCTCTGCTCAGGGTTTCCCTTTCTCCTCCAGTCTGTCCTCTCTCACGCTATCATGTTCAGCTGTTTAGAGATGGATTCATATGATTCAGTCATGTCCAATTGTGCATGGTTACTCAAATGTCAGTCTCCACTGAATAACAAGATGAAACAATAAAAATTTGAAATAAAAATAATCACTTTGACACTTTGGGAGAATCCACTGGTGTACAGCTTATGAAATTCACTGTAGCTTTATGAACTGTCTGTTTTTTATGTCTAATCACTATCTTTGTCTGTGTACTGCTCATGCTTCTTGTGCTAAGCAGTAGGGGAGTGGCACCTTTGGCTCTGCCGTTGACAGAGGCAGTTGGTAAGGACTATTAGACAGTGAATAGGCAAAGTCCAGGCAGAACAATGCCATGGTTGAAGCCTTGGGAGCCAAGTACCCTTGCAGGAGCCCAGGAACAGAATAATTTTCCCAGCAGCAGAACACAGAAATCAGGTGTTGGTGTTAGGGCTTACAGCCCCAGAGAGGCCTTGGAGGAAGATACAGAAGGAGTGAGAGGGAGCCGGGTAACCAGGAAGACAGTGTGGTCAGGGGAAGCAGCAACAGGAGATGATCTGCTGGCGCAGGAGCTGAGTTGAACTTGGCTGCTGGAACAACCAAAAAGAAAGTCAGCAAGAGGAGAGGAAAGCTGCAGCACACATGCATGCACACACACAGCATGCTTCAGGAGAGCTGCAGGTTGAAGGGAAAAGCTCCTGCCATCCTGAAGGACTTGGACTCCAAGACTTTCAGCAATGGGACACCAGAAGCAGGAAATCATATGGGTTGGTGCCTACTGCTCATGTAGATCTTGTGCTGCTGATGTGGAGGAGGAATTGACTTTAAGCAGGTTCTTGCATCATTTATGCACTAGCCTTCAGCTAGCAGGTCCCCACCAGACCGGAAATGTTCATGCTGAGCTCCCTCAGTCTGCATCTCTAGGAAAGGGAGCTGTATTTGACTGGACCTGTGCCAGGGAGCTACTGGAAGAAAAGCAGATGTCCATAAAACCAATGGGAATGTCAGGCTGATGGAGAAGTGTTTGATTAGCGCTATGCATTGTTGTGAGCCAAATTCTCTAGCATGTTGTAGCACATTACTATCAAGTAGTACTATCCTAAGGGGGCTGGAGGCAGCACAGCTTCTGCTCACCAATAAACTGCAGCGAAACTTCCTCCTGGTCTGATGTGACAATTGCTGGAGTGCCCTCTCTCCCACCAAGCAGATTAGGATCGTGTGAAAGGTGTTAGGTTTAATGGGACTTAACAATGCTTTCAGGCAGCCCATATTGGAGTTAGGCTAATTGGATAAATGAGAACACAAGTACACTCCACAAAAAAACTGAGCAAGATTGTTAGTGATGAGTAGTGGTCAATCTTTGTTTTCTGCTTTATCTGAAAAACTTTGTTTCAAGCAACCCCATAGCATCCGGTTAGGACTATTGATTGAGATATAACCCTGCTCTGAAGGTGTGCCTAATGGGTGATATCTGCAGGATAAGGCTGGTGTGTGCCATGGCTGCAGAGTTTTAATAATTTCTGTGCAAGCATTTTAACTCGAGTCTATTCATGTAAGTGTTTTAAATGGTCTCCAGATGTTGCAAAACCCATATAAAAAGATAAAAAAAAAACCTTCTACAGGTTTTAAAAAAGGCCTCAAAAGGGCAAGAGAGAAAAGTCAGGTATTGGGCCTCTTCAGTTACAAGAACCGTCTAAGTGTCTGTGCACAGCAAGGGAACATCGCTCCTACCCTATCTGAAACCCGTAGAAACGCTGCACTCTGGATATGGTGACAGGTCCCTCCTCTGTCCCCCCACCTGCACTATTTACTGCTTCTGTCTCTCTTAGAGAATGTTGAATCATAATAATCAGCATTTTTTTGCATCGTATATAAAATAAAAGCAATAACTCAATAACAGAAAGCCTTGAGCTAAGGGTGTTGTTTCTGGGACTGTGTTCATTTTCCTTCAACGCACGAGCTGTGCGTTAGAAACTATTCCCTCTGGCAACCCATAAAACAGAAACTTCTCCATTTTTTCCACCCCAGGAAACATTCTGTCAGCAATTCACTTGCAGTGTTCATCTGTGAATATTGAGATGGCTTTTTGTATCTTGTTCCTAATGTATTAACACAAGGTGCAGTGAGTATCTACAGTATACTACAAACTGCGTGAATAATTACAGTGTGAACAACAGTAAGCCCAATCAGAAAAACACAGAAGGCTGGAATGAAATTTTCAATGCACAACAGGGCCTGTGACATTCTGAATTTATTCTACTTCTGTTCTGCTGCTGTCAGAAAGCCCATTAGTTTTAAGGCCGTGGCCTTGTATATGTCAGTATTTCTGCATATTCTTCAAGCAGGTGGTGCTCCAGGTTTCAGCGAGGGTGCTCGTGTACAGGGAAATCTGGGCATGCAGTGGTTGTTACTGTGGTATTACAGATGCATGGGGATATATTAGTCAGGAGTGGAAACAAGGTTTACACACGCAACACAGAGGTCAGCAGTGCCCCAAAGTTTGCTGCTGAAGGTTATGGGTGACAACTGCAACAATTCATGGTACGGTCTCACCTGTCAGCTAAGCCAGTTTAAACTAGTGCTTTATTGTAGCTTCTGTATAGGAAGAGTGTGCACACCATTGGTGAATATGTCTCAGTTAACAAGCAGTAACTCCTTAAGCTGCAAGACCTCAAATTGCTCCAAGGAAGGTTAGGTTGGATAGTAGGAAAAATTTCTTCACTGCAAGGGTGGTCAGACATGGGAGCAAATTCTCCAGAGAGGTGGTGGAGTAACTGTACCTCAAGGTGTTCAAAATTTGTGTAGACATGGCACTTCAGGACATGGACTAGTAGACATGGTGGTGTTGAGTTGATGGTTGGACTTGATGATCCTAGAGGTCTTTTCCAACCTTAAAGAATTGATGATTCTATAATAAATTGACCATGACTTTTTAATCCATACCCCAAGTGTAAGGTAGGGGAGAATGAGTGAGGAGATAGGAGAATACCAGGTATTATAGAATCATAGAATCTTTAAGGTTGGATCCTTAAAGGAGACCTGTCAGAGCATCAGCAGCTTGGACAGCGTTTGTGCTCTCCAGACTAAGTTTTAAGGAGAAAAATGAGAAGGACTGATGTATTGGTTCTGTGGACTTCCAGCATAAAGACAGCTTAGAGAATACAAGAAGCTACTTGTGGGAACATGTGATAGACAAACAAAGAGAGATAACATTTTTGATTGAGTCAAAGCAGTGACCAATCACTTGGGAAGGTACAAGAGCTGAGTTATAAACGTTGTTAGGACTAGATGCTTGTTCTCCCACCAACTAGTGGAATATTGCCAGGAGAGGACTTCCAAATCACATCATAAACTGGATCTCAAAAATTACATCACTTTAAAAATTAAGTTACCTACTTTTTTTTTTAAATAATGACCAGCATTCTTTTTACTTTTTTCCTTGTTTCTTTACTCTGTAAGAGCATATTCTTTCTGTATTTTCTTTTTTTTTTTTTGTTATCATGACCACAAACCTAGAAATGTTTTTTAATGAAAAATAAAAACTGTTATATTCCTTCTTGATCTAGGGCTTCAAGGAAATGTCAAGTATCATGAGATTCATGATAAAAAGGGTAGCTTTGGCGAAACATAAACATCTTCTGTGTGGAGCCAAATAAGCTTGCTTTATTTCCAGGTTTTATCAGCTTCCATGGAAATGTTGGATAACTATTTAGTATTAGGGCTGTTGTTGTTCTGATGCAAGGATGTGCTTCTTTCAGAAGCCTTCTGTTGAAGCAGACTGCCTATTCCAGCACAAGCATATTTTGAAAATGGCCGGTCTCACAATCTCTCCTCTTGGCCACCGTAACACATCCAGGAAACATGCCCATCTCTGGTTTGGAAGTGTTGGGTGCCATAGATTTTCTGTTGATATACAGACACCATTCTGGGTGCCGGGGAGTTTTCAAATTCTGCACCTTGGTGAGAAAATGAGTTTCAGCATCTATAGCTGTTTAGGTCACAGCAAATTTTCAGAAACAGAAGAGGAGCGAAAGAAATGAATGAGCAGGAATGATTAAGCACAGGCATATAATACCAGGAAATTGTTGCTTTATCCATCTGCATTCTTAACCATCATTCATCACAATTAGTTACTGTGCAGTACCTGCAACTATAAATAGTTTTCATTTGACCTTTTCTGCAGCTGTCGAACACAGAGTATGCAGATATACCTTTCCACATGTTTCAAGTGTGAAACAATGCACACTCTTGCACTAGACTAGCAGAAGATAGCAGCAAGCACTTGTAAGGATGGCCTCTTGATGCTCATGGATTGAGATATGGACTACCTCCTCTGCCAGTGCTTTTTGTGCAATGCGTCTACAGGGCATGCAGATCTGCTGAGGTCAGTGGAATGACCATTTTGGAGAAGGAGAAGCACATGGTAGTATTGAGATGGTTTTGCCTTTCCCTCCCTGCAGGCCCCTGTATTTTGATGCACACTCTCTGCTCAACACTGGCATGCTTCCACAGGGTCAGGACTGCCTTCCTGCTACCAAACCTCATGTGTTGCAGTGACATCTAATCCTTCTGCTCACAACACATAACACTCTGTTTAGAAGGAGCCACAGGGACAGGTTGAAAAGAAAACCTGGGCTTTAGGGCTTCCAAATATTAATTCAACTTAGGTGGTTTCCCTTTTTGTCCTGAATTCAGTCCTTGCTGAGAGCAGGGTTACTTAGCTAGGTTAGTTACTAACCTCAGGCTAAGGTTGCAATGTTGGTAAAAGGAGGTGAAAAGTACTTCGCACCCATATACTGGTCAACAATATACGTAAGATTTGATGTCCAGTTTCTCCTGTGATCCCTGTATAAAATGGCAAAGAATCTCACCTAGGATTAATTAATGGGGACTCCCACACATGCTCTTGTACTTTCCCATCCACCTTCCTTTTCTTGAAAAGATATTGTGGTTTCACGCTTTATACTTGGAATGACTGAAATTGAAAAGGGTTTGACCACTACATGGCTATTTTTCAGGGACTAAACGGAGAGAGAGAATGAATCTTGTGCCATGGTCTAACACCATGGTCAGTTTTTCCCTGGGATATTTTTGCCTTTTAATTTTTAAACAAATGAAACAGCCAAATAGAATATTCTCCTGCCTACAGACTTTGTCTAAATCCAAGAAAATATTTGCATATATCTTGGTTAAGTTTTCTACCTCTTCCACCCTTTTACTTCCCAGATGCCTCTATTATCTATCATGGTGCAGATTTTCTCTGCAGCATGTGTCATTAACTGCTCTAATACTACCTTGTGCAAGCATTTGCCATCACAAGAGTGCCCTAAAGTTATTTTCAAACTCCACCATATGAAAGGACATCTAACTGCTAGCACTTGTGCTGCAGTTCATTGGTACAAAAATAGACGCACAGTTAATTGCTGGTATTAAATTGCATCTTGCAATTTAGCTGGGCCTGCACTTAATACATTCCTTGAAATAGATATGTATGTGTGTGCACACCGTGTGTTTGTCTTGAGCCTGAATGGCTAAGACCATCGTAATGTATGATGCATTAAGCAGTAAATAAAGACACAGACCTAGACAGAGCCTGTGACTTAGAGCAAGCTTGTGATGCAGAGCAAAATGGCAAACTTCATCGAGGCTTGTTGCGGGTGCTGAGCTGAGGTGGAAGCTGAAGAAAACCCCATGGCAGGCATGGGATTAGGACGAGAAGAGGTCCTTGCCTGTCCTCTTTGCTGTAAGGGCTTCAGAGTAACTGTGGATTTGAATGTGAAAATGCAGTTCATTCTGCATGCAGTAAAAGAAAACTAAATAATCCTAGAACTAATATGAAAGCTCAGCTACCTGAGCAATGACACAAACTCATTAAAACACCCTCCTGCTTCCTCTACTGTTGCCAGTTTCACTTTTCTTTGGAAGAGTTCGCTTCAAATTTTTTTCTGAAAGTGTAAGGAGATAGTTCTGCATTCCTGTTCAGTCTGAGGCCTCTTGACTGTGCCTGCAGATGTGTGATACGGTGAATCACATGACACTGATATATGTCCTATATGAATGGAGGAGACATCACCCTACCTCTTTGTATAGGCCACAAGGCAGACAGTCATTTAACAGGGTTGTTACCATTACTTATTGACCCGTCTGATTTGCTGGGTTCTGAATGAACCCCATCTTTCTGAGAAAAGTCCGTATTTGTCTTTACAATTATCACCATGAAGTCAATAATAATAATAATGATAATGATGATGATGATGATAATAATAATAATAAAGGAAAGATATCCTGAATGTAGGGCATTCTCAGATTTTTACTTGATTATGTTTTCTGCTAACACTATTTTTATTTTATTTGGGTCACCCGACTTCTTATTACCCTGAACAACCAAGACTTTTCTGTAATGTGTTTTTCCAGGGCCTTCCACCATAACACATTAGGATATTCCTTGCCAGTGATGAAACATTCACTGCCACTGCTCTTGTTTTCTAGCTACCAAGAGTGATGGTCTACTTCCACGTGCCTTTAGAAAAGGAGGGTAATGAATCCATCCCCAAGGTTTGCATGCAAATGTCAGGTTTTCTTGTGTGATTATTCTGATGTTATTAAAAGACAGCTCAGCAGCCCCTGACACTGAGCAGGGCCCCATGACATCTGTGCTCTGAACACATGAAAAAGACAGTCCTTGCCCTGAAGAGTGCAGACAATAGTGTCCTTCAGGTAGTATTTCCATACTACTGCTTTAGCTGGGTAGGGTCCACCTGCAGAGACATGGGCTCCATGACTGACCTTTTTGGCACTGTGCAGAGACTCCCTTCACTTCTGGGAGCCATTGAGGTGTTGTGCAGGTGCAAGGACAACTTTCTGTGTTTAGTTGGAGGGTTGTGGTAGAGGTCTAGCTGAGCTTCCTTGCTCAGCAACCTATTTGCGTTCCCCACAGGCAAACAGTTGGTTTGGTTTGCTCTTAAACTTGGTTCTCATTTACACTTACCATTCAGTAGAAGAAAAGGAGCTGAATGATCCATCTTGATGTGTTACACTGCACTGGATACAATGGAGTGAAATGGTTTGGAGCATGCCCTTACCTTATTTCTGTGTATTGAAATTTCTGACTGTCTTATGGCAGTGGTACAAAGTTGGCTCCCTGAGCAGCAAAGATTGATTTCTCCTCTGAGTAGCCATACTCTCCACAGAAGTATCCTTTCCAGTTATATTTTGAAAGTCATCAGACATGCTGTTATAAATGATCACTGAAGATTACTGGAGATGCTGCAAAATAATAGTGAACCAAGTAGCATCTGTAATTTCCACTGCTGGTTTGCAATCATCACTCAAAATGAACCCTTTCACAGCTGTAGGGCTAAACTTTTTTTCGCCTCCTCTTTACTGCTGTATAGCACAGTTGAAATAGATAGTGTCATGAATTTTTATGCAAAAAACTAAGCTGAAATCCATTGTACCAACAGCTAGCATTCTTTGTGAAGATCAAGATTAGCTCAGAAAATACTGGAGGGAAGTCTACATTTCCAGTTACTCTGAGGTTGTGTTACAGCTCACGTAACTCTGAGATGTGTATCTCTGCTGTACTTTCTTCTTAATTTCCCCAATATAAATCAGATGTCACTTATGCACAGTATTTATCACCATTCCTGTTTGTTAATAGAGGTTTTACTGTTTTATGAGCATGATCACCTCCATAGCCCTTGTTTCTTGTGAGTCACTGGTGTCATAAATGCCCTCAGTGGAAAAGAACAGACATGAATCAATTTTAGTGGAAAATGAGCTGTGATACCTGTGTTCTTCTATATCTTCAGCATGTTGAATGGTCTTGCAATAGTGCTTTGGGCCTTGCTTTAGTGGTAACCTGCATAAGCAAGTGTATAACAAGGCGTGAGTATAAGTCCAGCGGCTACTAAGCTATGCAAGCTTCTATGCTTCATTAGATGACATGGAAAACCTTATTCTGACTTGGAGATATCACAGTGTTTCTGCTAAACATTTAGATGTTAGGTCAGACTACAAATTCTTATGTGTGCTTTTACTTCCCTTATGTGTGCTTTTACTTCCCCATTCTGGCATCACTACAGAGTTTTTGAAAAGAAACCTGATCATATCCGGCTGTCAAGAAAGGGAAGATGGGTGTCAAAACTCCAAAGTCTGTTCCTAAATTCCAGCATTGAAAACTCAGGTGTTGCAAAACAAAGGCAAAACCAGAGAGAAATGTCAGGGCTAGGAGGTTGTCTTTTGTTTTTGTATTTCATCCATAGCAAAGGCATCCTTTGCACTTCCTTCATTTTTCCTTAATAGAAATTTCTGTGATTTCAAACCTCTCTTTCAAGAGTTCACGCATTTCATATAAGATTTAAGGGTCATTGGGAAGAGAAAAAAACTCCACCAAACCATATTCATGGCGTAGAGCTTTCTGAAGCCCATGTTGTGCTAATTCAGTTTGTTTGAAAGTCTAGACAAACTCATCACTACCTAAACAAGCCACCTCACCTTCTGAAGGGGGATAGAAACTTCACCTTCCCTTGAAACCAGTAGGGGAGTCAGTGTTTGGATCAAGTGGCACAAATGGATTTTACTCTTGACTTTGGTGAAGAAGGAAAGAAAAAAATATAGAAATGGGAGCAACCTTCTGAGTTTATCACTCTTTAGTACCTGTTTCTCCAATTGCCTTTTTAATGATTTCATATGAATATCTTGTCAAAACTTTGTTTTTGTGAGAAATTTGGACCCTTTATTTATTCTGCTGTATTAGTCCAGACTGCTGGTTAGACTGTCTTGACTGCTGCCCTTTATTGCTGTACTCTTCTGGTTATTCTGCATTAGGTGAAGCTGCCTGGGAACCTGAGATATTCCTGCGTGAGCGTTCAGTGGGATGCATAGCCAAGAAGCATGAGTGCCATGACCAGCCTGGGGCAGTTGCAGTGCTGGAGTTTTGGCTGGGGCATCCCTTGTACCCCCATACCCTAACTTTTATGGTGTTCTGCTGCAAGTCAGCAGCTGCTGAAGTGGCTAATCCAGGTGGTGATTAGTTTCTCTAAACCCTGCTCGGTGTTGGATTATCAGAGTGAGCCCCAGAAAACTGTGTGCCATGGGCATGGCCTGTTGTCGTCCTTTTCTCTTCCTGTCAGTCTCATGTGGAGCGCACAAGACATAGAATGTGTCCCTCACATACAGAGCCATTTTGTTTTAGTGCTCTTCTCTCCACAGTAACTTTTAGATCTTTTACGTCTGTTATCTGTTTGTGGGCAAGAGTGTCTGTTGTGATTCGCAGAGGGAACTCAGAGCTGTGAGCTATACTCCCTGCTCTTCTTTCCATGTGCTATGTGGTCTTAGGGCTAGACTTATTTTCATATAGATGATAGGCACTTTAGAGTGCTTTCGAAGTCCTCCACCCATTTGACTCTTATAAAACTAGGTGCCCTAATGCACCTGAGACTATGTCTGGGTGCTGAATTTTTGCTCTTAGTCTTCTATGTTCTTTGTGAGAGCTCTGATTTTCAATGTTAGGGACTTGATTTCCTCACTTAGCACAGAGGTTCGATGTGAAAATCCTTATCTCTTTCACAAGGATACAGAAAATGCTGGATTTTAAAATAAATGTTGTACTTTTTGTGAAAAAATGTTGTGAAATTTGGTTGTAGTCACTGTTAAAGCTTTCATTTGGATAAAATTTAATGATGCCTCATTTGCAACTTAGCTCCAGCAGCATCAGTAGACTCTGTTCCAGCCAGCCATCTCTTCTCAATTGTTTCTGTAAGTGTACTGATTTTGTCAAGCTACAAAGTGTGCATTTCCTACAAAAATTAAAACAAGAATTTCTGGCTGCATCTGATAAATCACACATGATACCGAAACAAAATGATCTGTGCTGTCTATTCTCAAAAGTTATTCCTTTTTATTCTTTTCTTTTTTTTAAATGCTCCATGGAAACTTTTTTTTTTTTGTGAATTCTGAGCCACGTATTCTTTAAATGAGCTTGTAATGAGATGGCTCTTTTATAAGAATTTGTGAACTTCACTGTCAATTCAGATCAATAAATTCTGAACCAATTGAGTTTTTTAATATAACTTACTGAAGAAGAAAGTACTATGGATTTGATTGCTTCCTCAGCTTTTGAAATGTAAAGAACAAACACGGTATCAGAATAAAGATTTTTTTCTCTCCAGGTTAGGCTTATGTGGTATGTATTTAGTCATTCTGGCTGATTCATAGCCAGCGGTTTGCATCTTCAAGAGCAAGTACAGGGTGTTCCTTCTGAGATACAATGATCAGTTCTGCAAGCACTGCTTAAATGATATCTCACCATATTATGGCAGCTCCTGCCAGCACCTCTGTAAGTTAGGGGTTGTATCAGCATTTCCATTATAAATATAACATTTACACTACTACCATCTTCCTTGATTTATATTGTGCTCCTGCACTGTAACACAGAATCACATTTGCTTTGTTCACCGCAGCTATATAGTGCTGAATATAGGGCTGAGGGCTTGAGGGATTTTTCTTCAAGTGCTCCCAAATCTCTCTCCCACACTATAAAGCTTAGCGTTGCCTTTTCAGCAAATATTGATGCTTTCTATTCTTTGGTTCAAGACATTATTCTGTTTATATGCTGTGTACCTGGGCTAAGGTGCATTTACAATTTACCGGTGCACATACTGCAGGTGCTTTAAATCCTTCCATGTATTATCTACATGGTCAGTCGTAAGGAACAGATGTCTTTCTGCACCAAAGACCTCATACTGCATTCTCCATGTCCCTGGCTTTGCCAATGAGTCAGGACGCAGGTCTCAAAGCACTGGATGTTGAGAAGTGGCAGAAAAGGGAATGGAGCATAGGAATGAAACTTCATTAAACTCATGCATAATAAGCACCCACTGTATTCATGGTCCATTTGTATATCATTATAGATGCTTAGTAAATCATTAATACATTATGTTACAGATCCAAATAACAAGCTTTATTTATAATAGTGGTATCATTATTCTATCATCAAGTGGTGTTGGAAATTGCATTTATAAGCACAAAATTGGGTCCAGTAGCTTTCTGTGACATCTGACTTTCCAGACATCTTCTGTTTAAAGTCATTAAAATGCCTATTTTATCACTTATAAGCTGTTTACAGATAGGCACTCTAATATCTTTAATGCATCTCTCTATGCATTTACTGAAATTTTTCTCTGGTCTTTTTTTTTCCTTTTGCTTCACATAATTTTGTACCTTCAACATTTCATCTGAAGAAGAGCATCTGTGAACTTCTTTGCTCTCATGAAGAGTGGTAAAAACATTATTGTTTACAATATTTCGATTTCAGGTACAAAGAACTTGGGAACAACTCCACATTTTTAACCACAAATTTTCAAAAAAACCCATTTTTAAAAAAATTTTAAGTGAAAAAGCATATAATTAGGGAGCCAGTCTGCCTAAATGGCTGCCTTTTCTGTTTTGTGACACAGTGTGAAAGACCTTGACATTTGGGTCACATGTACTGCAGCATGAGTATCATGGAGGACATGACAAAGCAGGGCAGCCGTGACGGTCCTTCCAGGGTCTGTGCTAACCAGGATTTGGTACCATCACCTTAGGCGGCATATGGAACAGGGAGGACTGGGACAGAGAGGGCAAGGGGACTTGGATAGCCTGCTCAGCCCTCCTCCTACTCAGTCCAGGTCACAGCGTGGGAGGAACCTCATTTTGCAGGTGTGATGGATTGATGCTGGCTGGACACCAGGCACACACCAAAGCTGCTCTATCACTCCCTTCCTCAACTGGACAGGGGAGAGAAAATATAATGAAAGACTCATGGGTTGAGATGAGGCAGGGAGAGATCATTCACCAATTACCATCAAGGGCAAAACGGACTCAACTTAGAAAAAAAGAATCATCTAATTGATTACCAAGAAAACAGTGTAGAGCAATGAGAAAACAAACCAAATCTTAAAACACCTCCCCCCCACCCCTCTCTTCTTCCCGGGCTCCTCTTCACTCCCAAATTCTCTACCTACTCCCCTGCTCTGGCACAAGGGGCAGAGAATGGGGGTTCCAGTTAGTTCATCACATGTTGTTTCTGCCACTTCTTCCTCCTCAGTGGGAGGACTTCTCACACTCTGCCCCTGCTCTAACATGGTGTTCCTCCCACGAGAGACAGTCCTTCACCAACTCCTCCAACATGAGTCCTTCTTATGGGCTGCAGTTCCTCATGAGCTGCTCCAACGTGGGTCCCTCCTATGGGGTGCAGCCCTTCAGGAGCAGCCTGCTCCAGTGTGGGTCCCCCACGGGGTCACAAGTCCTGCCAGCAAACCTGCTCTGGTACGGGCTCCTCTCTCCATGGGGCCACAGGTCCTGCCAGGAGCTTGCTCCAGCATGGGCTTTCCATGGGGTCACAGCCTCCTTCAGGTGTCTCCACCTTCTCTGGCGTGAGGTCCTCCATGGACTGCGGGGGGACAGCCTGCCTCACCATGGTCTTCACCATGGGCTGCAGGGGCATCTATCCTCTGGAGTCTGGAGCATCTCCTCCCCCTCCTTCTTCACTGATCTTGATGTCTGCAAAGTTTCTCACATCTTCTCACTCCTCTCTCTGGCTCCAAAAAAACCTGCCTGCTCCCTTTTCCCCTCCCCTCTTAACTCTGTTATCCCAGAGGTGCTACCCCTGTCACTGATGGGCTCAGCCTTGGCCAGTGACGGGTCCATCTAGGAGCCGGTTGGCATTGGCTCTGTCAGACACAGAGGAAGTTTCCAGAAGCTTCTTGCAGAAGCTGCCCCTGTAGCCCCCTCCCCCACTATCGAAACCTTGCCATGCAAACCCAAACCAGTAGGTGTGTAGGTACCACCTGCCTGGTGGATTAAAAGAAGAGTTCTTCCTACTTCGTGCTATGAATCCAGTACCTTTTAAATAATCACTTAGGCTAAGAGAAATAAGAAAAGAAGAAAAAAAAAATTTGAAGCTTTTTATAACAAAAATTACCCAGCAAAGCCCCTACATTTTTTCACCTGCTAGAGCACTAGCAACTTTCTTCCCACCTCACAAATTATATTTACAGTTTCCTTGTGGTTTTTGCCCTGAAGTCAATTTTCACTCCAGCAACTTTTCTTCTGTTCTGTGCCTTGGCTCCTTAGGTCATTAACCTCAAGCAAGGAACTTTGTCAAATACTTTGAAAAACGGAGTCCACTCGATTTCCCTTGTCTGTCCCGGTGGCAATACAGTGCATTCAAAGAATTCCAGCAATTTTCTGAGGCATGACCTGCCTCTCCTGAAACATGCTGGTATCTTTGCAATCTTTCAGCAAGCTGTGCTGTACCAAATGTTCCTTCATTTGATCTTCTTAAATATTTACTCAACTGTTTCCAGTGACTCTCATTCAGCTAACTGGTCTCCAGTAACTTGACAAACTCAGCCAGCTTGATGGCTTACTTGTTTGTTTTTAATAAAAATCTCGAAGTAAACAGAAAAATATTTTAGTCTCACAGCTTACAGTCTCTCCTAATGTAAGAAATTGCTAATCATTCTGTGACTCTGGAAAAACATGTTTGGTTGTGTGATAGAACCAGGCCGATCTCAGTATCTTTTCAGAAAGAGGTAACTTCTTAAATAACTGCTGCCCATGTTTACTGTTATGTGCAGTGAAAATACTGTCTTACTAACAAACACAATAGAATTTGTGTTACATGTGGAAACATGATGATAATTTTGAAATGATAGCATAACTGGCTTTCTTAAGAGTAAAAGCCTTCAAGGAGTGGATGCTTTCGAGGAAGTGGAATGCCTTCTGTCAAGTTTAGCGTAGTGGGTGGGTCTGGTCTATAATGTTAATCCACTCGAACAAGTCTGAATGGACATGGGGTGGAGGGAGGCAGGGAATACTTCTGGGATTTCTTTGGAAATGACCAAAACATCAAGTAACTTGCGTCTTTGCTGTGATGCCCAGGAATTATCCCTAAAATGAACAAACAGGGTTTTAAAATATACTTCTGGACCAGATCCTCTGCTGATTTCTTCCGGTATCACATCATTGCAGTCAGTGCAGACCTCCTTTCGTCTCTCCTGCAGGTTCTGGCCCTCACCTTACCACCACAGAAGATCATTTTAAGTTACGAGTGGAGGAAATTTTTAGACAGCTCTGTTCCTCCCCGTGTTCCCATCTCTTCAAAGCTTGCAGGCAGTGAAGGCTCTCCTTTTACTTGAGCATAGGAAAGTTTGACTGTTTAGATCAGAAAATCCAAGCTTGCTCTCTGCTGTCACTGAGAAGCTTTGAATGGCTGTATTGTGGAGCACTAACCATAATGTCCTAGCTGGTCATTGATCTTTTCAGGCACATTCCTCTAACTGGGGCATCCTCGTGGCATGATGAACAGAATAATAATTTAGGAAGAAAACATAGTAAATCAATCAAAGGCAGCAACTTTGCTCTCCAAGCTGGTTAGGGCAGGTCGCTCCTGCCCTGTGAAGCTTTCTGAGAGGAGCGGGTGAATCAAAGATGCAGGAGCAAAGTAACCTGGAAGAGAGAAAACATGAGGACCTGAAAACGTCTGCAGGTTGGGGGAGCAGTACATGTTTGGTACTTCTGCTGCTTTTTCTTGAACTGCAGACAGTGACTGGTGAGGAAAGTGAATTTTCCCCTGGTGTTTGGCTTTTCAGCATTTTCTTTCCTCATCTTCCCTCCTTGACCCCTCTCCTCATGCCATAGAACTTACTGGTTTGGAAATTGAGCAGTATTTTTCTTCCAAAGATGAAAAGATTGAGGTGCGTCTCTTCTGCATCTGCCTCAGTGGCAAACCACCTCTTCCTACTCTGTTGCAGTGGGTACAACTGCACACCTCAAAGCATTATTCTGATGTTTGGCGATGGCTAAATAAGTTTCTCCGAAGCTTACTCTAATTCTCTCCTGAATAAGTAGCAGTAATTCTTGTTTGTTTGGCTAAATTGGTTCTTCAAAAGTCGCCCCAATAAAGCAGATGGCACAATCAAGCACGTGCAGATTAGGCAGAATGTAATTTGTGTTGATCAAAATGCTTTTATTGAACCTTTTTCTTTTGACAGAGAATAGCATTTCAGTCAGACTGATTTTTTTTTTTAATGTCAACATTTCACTATTTCATTTCTAAGAAGCTTAAAAAAAATTTTCTTCAGCTACTGGAAAGTAAAATTTTCAGTTTGCATTGATTATTGAAAGAAAACTTTAAGATGAAATGTTGATATGAGTGAAAAGAAATTTACTTTTTGAATTACTTCTAGGCAAACAAACTTCTCTTAAGCAGCTTTTAATACGCTGCAGCTGTAAGAGACTATTTGAGATCTGATTTGTTAGATTGTAAACAATATAGAAATTCTCCATATACAAAATGATTATGCTTAGATTGCCTGTTTTCATACCGATTTTTCTAATTTGTTGAAGAATCTAAAAGTGTCAGTTCACTTGAGATAATATGTATATAGACACAGTAGTATTGCTGATCAGTTTTTTGGTGTAAGGCTCCACTAATGACTACAGAATAGACCTCTGGAAGACAAACACTGCTCCTAGGAGCATGGGGGGAGGGGAGAATTGAAGCAGATATTGTTTTGTGGACACTGTAGATAACACACTTCAGGGCTACATTGGAGGGTGTTGCTATTTTATTCAGAACTGGGATGCATTTTGGACCCACTCCTGTATTTCAGTTACTAATGCTTAATCAATTTACATACCTAAACCCTTTCGTTCCCGTGCTCAACACATATCTGTGATAGCCCAAACTGTATTTTTAATAACCAAAATCAGCTTACAGTGTAGCCATCAGCCCTCCAGTGAAAAGCGTCAAATGACGGGAGATCTGAGACTGCCCGCTGTTATTGGCCAACAGTGGCCATATTTGTTGGATGCTAAATCTGATGCTAATCTGTCCCTTCTTCTTGGTATTGATGTGGCATACATTTGATTTCAGCTGGTTATCAAAAATCTCCTAAATGCCAGCTAATGAGGATCCTCTGTACCGACATATTCCTGCAATCTTCCTTTGTAGTTTGTTTGTTCTGTCAGTTTGTCCTCCACTGATCAGAACTTCCCCATTTTCTTCCTCTGTTACATTATCATTACGACTCCTGTAAAGTCACAGCTCTGCTCGGTGGGTTTTGCAGCAGAAGTGAAGGAAGGATTCAGAGGTGATATTGCTGCTCTGTATTTCACTCTGTCAGAAGTTATGGATGCATACCTTGCAGTGGAAATGGCACAGAAAAATAACTGCTTGCATCTGAAATGCATTGCTGTTCATTTTCTGCTGCTACCGTCCCATTCCCGTTTCTAGTTTCTGTGTACCATTTGTTAAGAAGCTCCTCTTCATAATTTCTTCAAAGTTTAATTTGGTTTGAGGCAAGCAGATATTAAGATGATTCCCACTCCTATAGGCTCATTTTTGTTCCTGATCCATGAAACTTGTATTTGCTCTTCTCTAAGAATTCAGCAGCCTCTTTGTTCGTTACAATGCCTTTTATTTGTGTCTGATGCTGCTCCTTATCTCTCCCTACATAAGTTGTCATTTTCACCTCCTGACATTGAAAAAGTTTCTTGGAAATACAGGTAGAAATAGTTAGGAGAGGATGCAAAGTAAGTGGAAGGTTTCAGTTTGCTAGCCCTTTCCCTGCCCAGTGTGTGTGGACCTGATGCACTTTGTTCTCCACAGTGTATTAGGGTGTCCATTATCAGCAATGGAAGCTTGTTAACACGGTAACACGGAGACTATCCATTATTCCTCTTGCTCCTTTATAAAGAGGCCATTAAAATACAGCCAAGCTCCTTTCCCTACAGCTTGAAATTTGAACAAATTTAATTTCTATTTATTAGGGAAACTTGTGCTGCTGGGGGGAAAAAAGCCAGATTGACAGTTTTGGAATATAAAGTCCTTTATTCATCAACAGTGCAGGTAGAGGAAGTAGCTATTTCTCTTGCCTTGCCAATTTTTGCTCGTCACTGACCTAGAGGTATCACCTCAAGCTTGGGTTCATTCTCCATGTCTTTCTAATCATTGGGCTCTCTGCTGAGGTAGGTGCCAATTAGCAGGTTATTTTTGTGATGTGGACAGCTGACCATTGCAAGAGGACGGAAACCATGAAATTTACTTTGTGCAATGACAGTTCATCGTCATGACTATGTTGGACAGATTCATATTGCCTGCCCTGAAACAGTTTGGCTGGGTTTGTGTTTTGTTACCAGCTTATTTCAGGTCCACCAGTTGTGCTGGCTTTCACACAGAAAAAGGCTGTGTGTAGTCCACTGTCAGCAAACTAGCCACCACAAGCTGGAGCTTAGCCTCTGGCCACTTTCTGCCTGAGGGTCTGTGTCATTCTAGTCCAGCCAGGCAGTGACCCATTACAGACTGTCTGCCTTTCCCAGTGCCTTGAGTCTTCTAGAAAGAAAGGTAAGAAGCCCTAAAATACCCAAGAGTGGAGCAAAACCACTGAAAACCTCATTTGATGTTCATGAGAGACCTCTCCTTACAAAATCATCCTGGTGTTTCATGCTGGGAGGTGTGGGAGTGGGGTATTTATCTGCAACAGGCTCAGAGCTGCTGACTGCAAGACCAGGTGTTGCTGGTGCCTAGGAACCCAACCGGAAGGGAAGAATCTCAGGGGTCTTGAGCAGCAGCTGGACTGCTGTCCAGTCAGGAGTGAATGAGCTTGAGGAGATCAGTGCCTTAGACATACCTACTGTTTTTAATTCTAGGCTGAAGTTAATGTATGCAGAAGAGTCTACTATGATTACAGATGGGTCCTGCATCACTTGTTTGCACAGCAAGGAACCAAGCAATCCAAGCAGGCTTTGAAATGTGCTTCTAAACCAGAAAAGAAGGGGGTGGGGGTGCTGGCACTCCTGGGCAGTGTTACTGACATGCACACACAGTTGCTCAGTAAAAGGAATTCGCAACCATAGGCTCCTCATTGAGTGTGGTGGGTAGTGGAAGCCCCACCTTGTTTGAAAACTTGAAAACATCCCAGGCTATAAATCTCATTCATTTGCATTTCTTTTCAGAGGATGAGGTGGAGCGTGGAGGATAGCAGTATTGATGAGGATTAAACTAGCAAATGGGATGAGCTTGTGGAATATCTAGTGCTATGCCAAAGTGCTCTGCTTCTGATACATGTACCAAGAGAGACAAGGAGGCTGTGTGAGGCATGGCTCAGTTCATACTGTGTTGTGTATTTGTTGTCACAAAGACGGAAGGAAGATGGATCACCATTCAAAATATGAAGACTTTTCTTTTTTTCTTTTTCCTTCTTTTTATTTTTCTTCTTTTTTCTTTTCTCTTTTTTCCTTTTTTTTGATATTATGTTTACATAGATTGAGCTAGTATTTTCTCACTTTTTCTCTTTTTAGTTCATTTAGGGCGTTGTTTGTTGCCCTTTTTATTTTTAAAGGAAAAAAAAATTCTGTTGAATTTGGAAATTTCCCAACCTCTTATCTATTCTTATCAGTCACATCCCATTACATGACAATGGTGATGTAAAATGGACTGATGGAACTGGGTGGGACATGTCACAATGTGGAGCACTATGTGTCAATCTGACAAGTGTAAGAGACATTGTTTCCTATAACCTGATTTATTTAGTTTTTTTTAAAAACTGCTTTTCAGAAAACCAAAAATGTCAGGCCAACCTAGCATTAAAAGAGAGAACTAAAATGAAGTCAGTTGTTTGCCTGCATGGAAACTGATCACAAAAATGTCCTTGAGAACAAGGTGCAGCATCCCACTACAATAAGAAGGCAAGAGACACTTGGTCTGAATCGCTGAGGAGAGAAACAGATGTAATGGGGCAAACAGGACTGGGAAAGCTGTGCATCTAGATGCATACAGCTATGAAGAAAACCTGTGTCTGCCACACAGTATAAATTTATTCTGCAGAATACAAGTTACATCATGTAGCTTGCAGAGGTATCTGTGCTGGCTGTTTTAAGTTGCAGTGCTTGATTTGTGGCATGAAACACTAGTGTTAGTCACGGGCATATCTAGTAAATTGGAGCTGTTGGTGTTAGCAGTGGAGCTGTTATCTCCCCTTGCCTGTAAGGTCTCCATGCAGATACGCATTCCACGTGCTGTCATAACTAACGCAGCATGCGCATTTTGGTAGCTCCATCAGTGAGCACTCCTCTTCCTCCCCCAGACCTCCCCAGGACTGAACAAAGATGCCTCCCATTCCGCTGTTGTCTCTGATGTAAAAACAACTTGCCTGATGGTAAAATTCAAATCAGACAAGGTATCCTGGAGCCAGGGGAGAGACTCCCATCCAAGACGCCAAGAAAATATACTCCAGTCTTTGAATGAACCTTCAGAATATAGCTACAGCCAACGTGGAAATCTGGTAGGATTCCAAGGTATATACATGCTGCATAGCAAGAGTCTGACGGAGTCACCTTTATGCATGTTGCAAGGTACCAGGAAGGGAAGGTTCTCAGAATATTAAAAGCAAGTCATGTAGAGATGTGTCTCCCTGTCTTTTCTGTTTCACTCAAGCTTGATGTGCAGCTTTTCCAATGGCAGTCTTAAGGTAGAGGTGCAGATTTCATTCAAGGCAAGGACTTCTGAAACTGCTTGTCTGTAAGCTGAATCCTGTTTTCTATCATGTTCTGTTTTTCTGCTGAAATATCTTGCCATGGCAAGATTTTTCTTTTTGGCAGCCACTAAAATCACTTGGTTACTAACTATCCAGATTTTATCAGACAATTAGCAAATCATCTCAGTGTTTGTGTGTGTGCATGTGTGCGTCTGTTTGCGTGTGTGTGCGGTAGCTGATGTTCACGATATATGGCTGGTTGGCTGGCTGGAATATCTCGCTACCCACACAAAATGATTGCTGATAAGAAGGCCTTTTCCAGCTCAGCACTAGTATGCTTCATCTGAAATTGGCTGTGCTGACAAGCCTTTGCTTCTGATTGTGTGCTTCTAATGCAAAATGTATCATTGTGCCTAATTTCAAGCATAATAGTTCTGTAATAATCTCCCGAGGATGTATTAAGTTATATTTATTTGTGCTGTCTTGGATGATCATGCAAGCTGCCAGCATGACAGCAGTAGCAAGACCTGGATACAGAACAAAGAAAGAAATGGTTTGCCAAAGCCACAAACATGGGCTCCAATTGTGGTGGTAATATATGAGGTATATAAGATGTCTTTTTAGGAATGCTGGGCTCCTGGCCTCTGCAGGTTGAATATTCCCCTCAGTCTCACGTAATCTGAATTGATGTTTTTGCCACCCAGCAACCTCAGGAAGATAGTAACTGTCAGTCACTGGTAATCTGCACTGCATTTATAGTAACAAATAGGACGCCAGTTTGGAGAGAAGATGATATTTATATAAATACGTGTTAAGCAACCACACATTGTTGCAACAGTTGTCCTCCTTTTATACATATATGTATGTCTGGGTGCATGAAACGAGTGAGGGTGTGTTAAACACGCACCATTCAGAACTGGATCCAGGCTTTAACAAAGACATTGTAATGAAGTAATTTCTTCACCTGCCTTGATGAAGAATGCAACGTGGATGCGGAATCCCTGCAAAGAAGTGCATTATGAGATTTCTTTTTTGCCGGTTCAGCCCTATTAATCTGTTCAGCATGAGCTCGAGTATTTTAATAACAGGCATGGAATATTATGCCTGCTTTAAAATGGCTTGTTTTTAAGCACTACTTAGGTTGTGTTTGTGTTAACCTAGTTGGGGGAAAAAAACAGGTTTTAAGCTTATCCTCCTTTTCTTTCCTTAATAACAGCTACAGGGCAAAACATACCAAGTGTCTAATAAGAGAAATAGCATTATCATATGATAATTTACAGTAACATTAAGAATAGCACAAGGAAAAAGCCTCTGACAGCATGAACGTGTTGAATTCCATGCTTGTGGATAGAGCCATGGTGTGGGTGGTTGTGCTTTTTGGGATAGAATTTGTCTCCCTGAGGCCACGGCAGCTTATAAATCAGTGCTGATATAAGAATTCTCATTTAGGAGCAGATTTTATTCTGATTTTACCTGCATATGTTTCCTGCTGAATATTACTGCAGGAAACAGTAATCAGCTCACAACCAAAGACTATCGGCTCTCTTTGCTCAAGAACAACCTCTTCATCTCTTACAAGAAGAGACACTGATAGCTTCCAAAAGACTGTCTATTTCTCTCCCTCTGGAAAGCTGAAAGCTCCACTAGAGAAGTCCAGGGGTGAGAGAAACTGCAAATGGAGAAGAGAATGAACATCTGAGAGTCTTCACTAAATAATCAGAGGACTGAACGATTTCAAACAAAGGCAGGAGTTATATAATACATTCCTACCCCATGAGTAATCATATGCAAAGATTGACATGTTTGTGAGTGTTCCCAAAACTGATCTTGTACTTAATGTGGCCATTCCTGCATCCAAAAAGCAACAGTTAAAGAAAAAAACCAAAACAAAACTAAACACAACCCAAAACAAAACAAACTCCACATCAAAACACACACCACCTCCCCCTAAAAAGGGAGAAATTAAAAAAAAAAAAAAAGAAGAAGGAGAAAAAGTGTGATTGTACTCCTAGGACAACATCCTGAATTTTTTGCCGGTGGACCCTTGCCATTACCATGGCAAAATGCCTGGAAACTGCCGTTCTTTTCCACAAAAAATGTTTTGAAGGAAGAACAAAAGAAGTTTGAGCTTTTGGCAGATGATTGGAGATCGCTGTGTTTAGATCCTCAGCTGGTGTAAATCAAGATAACTGCAGTATTACTACAGTAGTTAAAAAATTACTAACTCTCCCATCTATCATGACTAGCTGCTCTGGGGAATATTTTTTTACATCTTAGATGAAGATGCTGAAGGAACTGCTTCTACTGCATGGTGCATGTTTTCTTGTTAAAACTCTACTTATTCTTAATTGCTTAAACTCCCCTCTTTATAACCTGGTGGTACCTCCTGTCATAAGCATTTGTTGTGTGTGACACTTTGCTTTATTTCCTTGGTTCAGTAGCTGAATGACATGTTAACCTGCTATGAAGATGCATAGCAGGATCAATGAAGATCAGGATGCATGCTTTAAATTTAAAAGGTCCTTTCTTTCTCTAATCCACATTTTTGTATTATATCATAGCATATGTGGCAAAAGAGTACCCCCACTAGGTCAAGACAATTAACCAGTAAATGATAATCTGTAAAACTGAAAGACTTGTTTATAAGTCTTTATAAGAGAGGATGATTTTGTCGCTAATGGTGGTCAACAGGTAAGCACCCTGAGACCTCCATACATCTAAAAACTGTATGATTATTTAAATACAAGGGTCTACTAATCCAGTTTTACAGTTGCATAAGGATTAAATATGTAAACCCTCCTTTGCATAGGAACTCAGGTGCAGTGCATCTGGCTAGTGCCCAGCAGTGAGATTTTTTTTTTTAGCTCTTTTACATGGAGAGAAATGTCCTGGGGAAATTAAATTCATCTGAGATATGTCAGGAATTGCTTGTGCCCACAATACGACTTATCTAAGTCTAAGAAAATTTCATTATTGGTTCATACCCTTCAGTATTTAATGGCCAAATCTGGATTTGTAATGCTGTTGAGGTTTGAGCACAAAGTCACTGAAGCAGGAAAGGCAGGTATCTCCACATGTGTGTGTGGTGGATGGTAACCAGCTGAATCAGCAGCAGTGTTTCACGTTCAGGTGATCACAAGGGAGACACAGGAGTGAAGAGTCTGTCTCAGGGATCCCACATTCCTTTACATGCCAGACTCACCCAGCTTCGTCTACCCTTTGAAACACAAGCTGTTCTCCTGGGGTTTTCCACAGCATGGAATATTTATCTTTAAAGACATTCAGGAAGTCAGATTTTCGTTTGTATTGAAACATGTAATTCCTGATCTGTAGCCCAAATGTTGCATCACATTTATCTGTGCACTCACTTGCTTATCTTCTGTTGGTATACGGTATTATTTCAGGATCACCTAACAGTTGATTTGATTAGCTGTGTTATCTTCCAGAGTGCCCTACTGCTGCTTTGCCCATAGACCAAGGAAATACGTGATTACCAGGGTCAGGAACAAGATAGCAAATAAAGTACCATTAAGATGGGGACAATCAAACTGAGGTAAGGAATAACAGCCCTCTGGACTTCCACATTTCCCCAGGAGCGTCCCAGATGGCAACATGCTGACAAAAGAGACAAGGTGGTTCCCTCAGAGAAAAGGCCAGCTAAGCCAGGAGTGACCTTCTCCCTTGTGAAGTCACAGGTCAGGCTTCAGCTAATGCTGTGGCCGTGCAGTGGTGTCTGTGACCGGTCTTGTGCTTACCCAACGGTGACCTGCATGATCAGAATCATTGTGAGGAAGTTTGTATGGACTACTCTAAACCTCTAAACCCTTCGTGCTGAGAGAAAATGGGAAGGTTGGAAGATGTCTCCTCTGTCTTTTGGAATTTAATAAAATTACTCTGTCACTCTCGCTCTAAATGTAGCTTACAAAATGGCAGTCTTCATGGACTCTTTTGTATTTATATGTTTGTTCTCAGAAACACTGCAACAGTAAGTAGACAGAACATGGGGACTAGTTAAGGGGAGATTTGAATTCTCTTTCTGACTCTACCTATTTGCTGCTATGTTATCTGAGGCATATCGTGTCATGTCTTTCTTCCTTGATTTCCTTTTTGTAAAAGAATAACTACCTTTTTCTGTAAAATGCTATGACCCCTTCAGGTCGAAACTGCAGTAATGGAACATTTGTATTAAAGTCAGAGAGTCCTCAGCCCCCAGGTGGCTTTGGACCTCAGAAGATGGAGAAAACTCAGTGAATTAGAGATTTCTGATCATAGAACTTAGGTACCTGTGAGAATCCGCTGAGGCAAAACATGGCTTCTGGAAGTAGCACGATACTAATGTGGCTAAAATCTTCCCAAGTGTATGGCTGGGAGAAACATTGCAGGATATGAACTTGGTGGAACTCTTCTATGATTCATATCGTTGAATGTGATTAATAGTAATGGGTTTGCAAAACATTCTGGATTGCTGCCTCTTTGCTACACCTCTGTTGGGGTACCAAACCTTTTATTCCTATTTCCCACTAGTCTCCTTCTGGCTCTGAGTCTGTTCTTCATAAGCCCAGAGTCAGACCTTCTACCTTACTGAATCTACCCATGACCTCCTCCATGAGGTCATTGCTTCTAAGGTTCTGCTGACTTGAATCTTGCACTCATGTTTCTTCCATGCCTCCTACAATGTTCTTTTCTTAGTGTTTTCAGTCAGGCCCAAGAGAAAAGGAACTTCAATATGATTTATATCTGTAGTCTTTATATAGTAACTGACTTTAAACCCTCCTTTCCTTAGGCCTGGCCTGGTGCGTAACAACCACCAGCTTTCCAGCTAGGTAGCCTGCACAGCTTGGTCTGCTTGTCTACAGTCGGTGTGTGCCACAGTCTTTCTTCTTTGTATGCTAATTTTGATCTGCCTGCTACTTCAGTGCATGACAGCTTTGGTTCACCATACATCCATGTATGGAATCATAGAATCATTTAGGTTGGAAAAGACCTTAAAGATCATCAAGTCCAACAGTTAACCTGGCATTGCTAAATCCATACTGCATTTGATTATGCTGCTTCTGAGCTATGCCTTCAGTACTTCTCTAAGGCTTCTTGCAGTTATGATAAACAGTCCCTGTCCTGATTCAGCTTGCTCTCAGATCAGACAGTGTTTGGGAAGGGATGCCACTGACAGAAAAGTGTGTTTGGTGTAAATTCTCTCCTGAGGGCTGCTGGAGAAGAAATTGAGCCCAGGGTGTAGGCAAGATGAATTGTCTTTGCAAGGTATCTGCACTGCAAGCAGACATGCTCCTTTGGTATCTCCAAAATGCTAGGGATTTCTGAGAGCCAACCTGTTCTGTAAGATTCTTGATTCATAGTAAGTGCTTGCCACCTTTACCATGGACTGACTGCACTGCTGTCTGTGCTAGTGTCAGTCCATCCACTCCTGAGGTCAGGAATGATGTCTTCAATACCTTTCTCAGGTCTCAGGCTATAGCCTCACCTCTGGGATTTTTTCCATGGCTTGTGTGTTGCACCTGTAACAAGTGGTCCCTTGATCTTCCGAGTAGACAGCTGTGATAAGCTGTGAGAGCTGAGGGCATGAGCTGTGGAGCGGAACAAGTGTGCTAGAGGGTTTGCTAGTGTTTCTTCCAGGTTAGTGCAATCCCCAACAGAAAGGTAATGCAGCTTCCCTTTCTTTACCGTCACATTAAGAGGGCTTCTTACACATATGTGATGGATACCAGAGAAATATTGGAGATGGGTCAATTTAAGCTTACATCAATGGCTGCAGAGAATAATAATAGGTTACCGTTTCAATCAAGAAACCTTTAAAACATAATAGCACAGCTAAGATTTCAAGAATATGAAGTTACGTTTGTCTCTGTCCTTACAATCTTTTCCTTCTGTCTTTCTGTATATATGTAAAGCCTATATGAAACTTCTGAACACATTTTTTTTTTTCTCTCTGCTTAAATAATTTGAGAAGATGAATTACATTGTGGTGAAAGAGGTACAGTGGAGCTTGAGAAGTCTGGCATCATCTTCAGATCTACTATATTCTTAATTCCCAGTGTTTGGCTCAGTCACTCAGCTATGTCTTCCTGCCAAAGGCAGTAGTGGGTGGTGATAGGTACACCTTTCCTTCCAGAACAATGAGGTCATTTTAGGATGGATACCACTTGGCTGATTTGCTGAATATGAACAGCTATTAGCATATTTGCTTTGAGTGAGCACACATTAACAGGGCTACATTTCTCTACATTTCTGAGATGGTTTGTTCAAAGCTACCTGTGTGTATGAGGTACTGCCATGTGCTTACACCCTTCCTTATGAAAGCATCTCCTCCCCACCTGGATATAATAGCAGTGGTATGACTGTTTTCCCGACCTCTTCCTCTTTTACTCATTTTCATTAGAAGACTTTTTACAGTGACTGTCTCATCCCCTGTCTTTTTTTCAGTCCATCTCTCAAAAACGTCTTGCATGAGGGGTGGAGGATGAAGAAAGGATGGTTGTAACTTTTAAAAAAAACAACCAAACCCATATCTATATTTATCTACCAGTTGATGCACCTATTCCTTTGAATATTGCTTTGAAAACTGATTGTGAGGAGAAAAAAGGTCCATGTTACAAAGCCAACAGGCAACGGATACCCCAGATATGATGTTTGGAATTAACTACTTTGCATGGTGAGCACTTGAACAAGTAAACAACCAGCATCCCTACCCAATGTGCACTGGGGTCCCATGCATAGTACAATCAGACTGAGGTACAGTGCTGTTAGAAAAAGAAGGGATTTTTTGACCCCTGCTGGCTGGAAGGAGATCTATGGCCACGTGCAACTGTGGCAGACAAGCCATTTCAGTCCCCCACAAATGGGTGAGCGAAGCCAGAATGCTCCTTTCCCTTGACAAGTCTGTACCCGGGAGGTGTGTTTTCCTTCCAACACTGAATTGGTGCAGATGCAGCTTTGCTGACACTGAATTTTAAAGAATATGAGTGATTCTCTTCTCCCAATACTTTTCTGTGACTCTTAGATAGCGGGAAACACCACCATCATTTACCTATGCAACCATTCTCTATCTTATTGTTGCCCCATAAAACATACCCTTAGAAAAGATGAACAGTTGTCAGGCTGTTGGCTGCACTGTCACTTTGCAAACTCTAAATAATAGTGAGATTATAGCATGCTGTAAAAGTACCTCCAGATAAACCTGTCTGAGTGCAAGGATGGTATTTGCTTTTAGATTAGATTTCAGTATGATGTCTTATTTTCTTTTCTTTTTTTTTTATTTTCTTTAAGATGGTTCTTCTAATTCTCTTAGAAACCCAAAAATGCCATTGAGAGTGAACCTTCAGAACACATTGTTAAGCGAGGAAAGGAAGACTGAACTAAATTATTTTTCAACTGATTTGTTTGTACTCATAGCTGAGTTAGCCTTTCATGTAGTTCTCCCATGCAAGTACTAATCTGGCCCGTTGGCTTTTGAGATCTTAAAGGATCCTAGCACAAGCCTGAACAAAGTACATGCAGTGTCTAGACAGAGAGCTTAATTCACACTCAAACTGTGAGAAGCAGTGTGATGTTCTTTGCTTTTACATTTGAAAGGCTGAGCTTGCTTAAAACTTGAGTTCTAGAGCTTCAGCTCTGGCCTTCTGGGAATATCATACTGTGCTTATTAAAATAGAAAAAAATCGCAGTGCTTGGGGTATGACTTGGACAAGAAATACCGTAATCATGATAAGCCGGTTGAAATTCAGACCTTGGAAGGTAAACAGGTGCTCTTTCCTCTCTTTTATGCCTTGTTCAGTTTCACATTCAGAGCTGTTCCAGAAGCAGCTGGTGATTCTTGTTGTGCGCATGCTTGGTTTTAGCTCTCTTGATGACTGGCTTCTTTCTCATCTGTTCTTTTCAAAATAGAACCTAAAACAGCGAAGACTGTTCTCCTCCAGAGAGACTGTCTTCACAGAATCGCAGAATCAGAGAATCACAGAATC
>VWZZ01002307.1:198093-246639 GCA_013399095.1 Psophia crepitans | reverse complement strand
TTCTATGATTCTATATAATCTCTACATGGAAGAAGGGAGACAAGGTCTCTTTTATTTGAGCATAGTCCTCCAAAATGCCTTTCTAGCTCTCAAAAGAAATGGTGAACAGGTGCTCACTGCAGATGTTCTTCAGCTCAGTCCCGAGAAACCCGTGATTATGTCATGCTGCATCTCCAGTGCTATGCTGCCCATCTAGATATGCTGGGGACTTACGTGCCAAAGATGCAATGGAAGAAGGAGGCAAAGTGAGGTGAGTGGAAGTTTTCTGGTATCCAGAGACTCTGAAGCTGCTTTGGGATGAAGGAGGAAAGGACAAGGAGTGAAGAGGAAAGTACAGAAATGGTAAAGGATAAAAGTATGACATCTCCATAATGCTGGGGACAAATGGCCATGGGCGCAGCAACAGGAACCTCAAAACCTGAATGGTCCTTTACTGCCTACAGCTGGTAAAACAAAACCTGCGGGTGATACACTGAGCTCAGTCCAGGAAGCTGTTACTGAAGCTTTTCCTAGGCTAACTCCTGGAAAACAGCTGTTCTGGTGTTCTTGGATTGGAAACACAGTGCTGTTCTGCAGAGAGAAAAACTACAGGAAACCAAAGCCTGAGCAGTAAGAAGATCCTGTGAAAATGAAGGCTTTGCATGAGATCATTCAGGGAGAGTCTGTGAAAGCTTCTAGAAAATGGGTATTGCCTCATTTCAGCATAGGGTTAATTTATAGCTCTGCGTGAGTGGGCACGTCACTGCCACCCAGAAGTCACCCAGCAGAGCAGCGAGTCATTTGGTGAGAAGCCCTCAGCCTGGTAAAATTCCCATCCATTATCCAGCTATGCTCATGTCATGTATCCGGTAACCCTCATTTTACAAACCAATCCCTAAGTTACTGGTTCAAAAAATCAAAAAAAAGCACAGTCTTTCAAGGCTGGGGAAAAAATATATATCTACATGCTTGACCTTTGTGACAAGCCTTTCGGACATTACTTGCTAGTTAAACAGCTTAAGTCTGAAAAAGTCTCTGCTTCAAAGCAGACTAAAATTGGTCACCCTGTTTTGTCACACTTCTGTAACTGCATATATTGAGAGGTCCTCAAAGCCCAGTACACCAACCTTTTCATGGGATCATCACTGTAGAATCACAGAATGGTTTGGATTGGAAGGGACCTCAAAGCCCATCTAGTTCCACCCCCCCTGCCATGGGCAGGGACAGCCCCCACCAGCCCAGGCTGCCCAAAGCCCCATCCAGCCTGGCCGTGGCCACTGCCAGGGATCCAGGGGCAGCCACAGCTTCTCTCTGGGCACCCTGTGCCAGGGCCTCACCACCTTCATCATGAAGAATTTATTCCTAATATCTAATTGAAATCCACCCTTTTTCATCTTAAGGCCATCACCCCTTGTCCTGTCACTCCATGGCCTGATAAACAGCCCCTCTCCAGCTTTCCTGTAGGCCCCTTTAGGTACTGGAAGGCTGCAATTAGGTCTCCGTGGAGCCTTCTCTTCTCCAGGCTGAACAAGCCCAACTCCCTCAGCCTGTCCTCATAGGAGAGGTGCTCCAGACCTCTGATCATCTTCATGGCCTCCTCTGAACTAGTTCCAACAGCTCCATGTCTTGTACTGCAGACCACAGAGCTGGACGCAGTACTCCAGACGGGGTCTCACAATAGCAGAGTAGAGAGGGAAGAATCCCCTCCCTCGCCCTGCTGGCCACACTGGCTTTGATGCAGCCCGGGACATGGGTGGCTTTCTGGGCTGCCAGCCCACAATGCCGGCTCATGTTGAGCTTCTCATCAGCTAACACCCCCAAGTCCTTCTCCTCAGGGCTGCTCTCAATCCATTCTCCACCCTGACTGTAGTTGTGCTTGGGATTGCCCCAATCCATGTGCAGGAGCTTGCACTTGGCCTTGTTGAACTTCATGTAGTTCTCATGGGTCCACCTCTCAAGCCTGTCAAGGTCCCTCTGGATGGCATCCCTTCCCTCCAGCATGCCAACTGTACCACACAGCTTGGTGTCGTCGGCAAACTTGCTGAGGGTGCACTTGATCCCACTGTCCATGTCGCCCGCAAAGATGTTAAGCAGTGCCGGCCTCAGTACTGACTTCTGAAGCACACCACGTGTCACTGATCTTCACTCGGGCATCGAGCTGTTGACTGCAACGTCTGGAGTGTGGCCATCCAGCCAATTTGTCCACCAAGTGGCCCATCCATGGAATCCATATCTTTCCAACTTCGAGAGAAGGATGCTGTGGGGGACCATGTCAAAGGCCTTGCACAAGTCCAGGTAGATGACTTCAGTTGCTCTTACCTTAGCCACCAACACTGTAACCCTGTCATAGAAAGCCCCCAAATTTGTCAGGCACAGTTTGCCCTTAGTGAAGCCATGTTTGCTGTCACCAGTCACCTCCTTATTTTCCATGTGTCTGAGCATAGTTTCCAGGAGTATCTGATCCATGATCCTGGCAGGCACAGAGGTTAAACTGGTGGCCTGTAGTTCCCAATGTCATTCTTTTTCCCTTTCTAAAATGGAGGTTATGGTTCCCTCCTTTTCCAGTCAGTGGAAACTTCACTGCACTGCCACAACTTCTCAAATACGGTGGAGAGTGACTTGGCCACTTCATCTACCAGTTCCCTCAACACCCGCGAATGCATGTCATCAGATCCCACAGACCTGTGCACCTTCAGGTTCCTTAAATGGTCTCGAACCTGATCTTCTCCTACCATAGGTGGTTCTTCATTCTCCCAGTCTCTGACTTTGCCTCCTGCAACTTGAGCAGTGTGGCTAGAGCACTTGCTGGTGAAGACTGAGGCAAAAAAGTCATTGAGTATCTCAGCTTTCCCCATATCCTGGGCAGCCAGGTCTCCTGTTTCCTTCCAGAGGGGCTCATGTTTTCCCTAGTCTTCCTTTTATCAATGACATACCTATAGAAGCTTTTCTTGTTGCCCTTGACATCCCTGGCCAGATTTAATTCCACCAGGGCTTTCGCTTTCCTACCCTGATCCCTGACTGCTTGGACAGTTTCCCTGTATTGCTTCCAGGCTACCTGCCCTGGCTTTCACCCCCTGCAGGCCTTCTGTTTGTGTTTGTGTTTGCACAGGAGCTCCTTGTTCATCCCCGCAGGCCTTCCTCTTTGTTGGGATGCATCGCTCCTGAGCTTGGAGGAGGCGATCCCTGAATAATAACCAGCTTCCTTGAGCCCCCCTTTCCTCCAGGGCTTTGTCCCTAATGCTCTACCAAGTAGGTCCCTGAAGAGGCGAAAGTCTACTCTCCTGAAGTCCAGAGTAGTGAGCTTGCTAGGCACCCTTCTCACTGACCTAAAGATTTTGAATTCCAGAATTTCATGGTCACTTCAGCCAAGGCTGCCTTTGAGCTTCATGCTCCCCAGCAGCCCCTCCTTATTGGTGAGAACAAGTTCCAGCATGGCACCTCTCCTCATTGGCTCCTCTATCACTTGGAGAAGGAAGTTTTCCATTTATAATTCTGTGAAAAACCTCCAACCTCACCTTGAAGTTTTCACATTTCAGGTATTTTTTTGATTTAAATGTAGTTGTTCAAGCCTGCGTTTTTCTGCGCCTTGTAGTTCAACCCTGGCTGATTGTGGTGATATTTTCTCTGCCCAGCTACAGTAACAGATCTCTTTGGGCAAAGTGGGATGAGCGGTTCCTTTTCGTCATTACTATGTGCTGTAACCAAAGATCAGTATTGTCTGATTAAGAAGACCTTCTTCTGTTTGGCTGAGAGTTTATCTGTCTGAACAAGCTGCTGAAAAAGAGCACTTACATTTACCTGGACTTCTCTAAGTGCTTCTTGTCTTGCTTTGTTGTTGCTGGTTGATTGAAGAAGCAGTCATCATCTGAAGGTTAGGTCCTGTTTGCCTGCCTCAGGGTCCACGCTTTCACTTAATGGCAGTTACTGAGAGAAATAGTGCTCTGGCAGAAAGGGTCTACAAGCCATTTACAAGAAAGCAGCATGTTCCTTAAGAAACTTAGCATGTTTCTTGGAGTCTGGGCAATGTGACCTGTGGGGCTGGATCCCACCCTGGAAAACTGAGTTCCCGTGTGACTGTGTGAGAGGCCTTCAGACACGGCTCGCCCATGCACAGAAATATTTCTCAATAGATAATTTGATATTACGTGTTTGAAATTCACAATGCAGCATAAATTCCTGCAGTTTGGAGGCATGCACAATACCGTGCTTTTAGAAAGGCAACCAAAAATTCACATCAGCTGTTTGCAAACAGCTGCAAGTTATCTCTACAAGAGAAGAAAGAAGCAACAACAGCCTTTCATTATTTGGAGTTGAAAACTGATTTTAGAATAGAATGATGTGTTTAGGGATAGTTCTTGGCCAGACAAATGAGTTAAGTCTATCAAAATTGTATTTTCTGACTGCTCCCCCAGTCTCCAGCCTGCAGTCCCAGGCACACCAGGGCAGGGCTGGGAGCATGCGATTTGCGTGTCCCTCTCTGGAACCTGGCGCTGAGGGCACTGATGGCTTATGGCTAATGTGGGTTAACGGAAGAGAGCACTCACTTTAGTCAGACAGTCTTTAATAGCAAGTGTTATGAAGGTGTTTGAGTGGAAATTTTATATGTGTAGTTGAGGTTGGCCGCTCTCTTGGTGAGGGAAGAATTTTTCAGCTTCACCAGAGTACTGAGTATGAAGGACAGTGGGTGCAAAATGGCCTATTTGGGGTTATTTTGGATATACAGCAGCAGGGTGAAGTTTATATAGCTATGCGGTTCAAAGCAGGCCAGAGACCAAGATGAGGAACATCCATGGCACCTGTGCATTGGCAGGGTCCACGTGACAGCCAAGACCCATCTCTGGCCCCAGCCACCCACGTGAAACAAATGGGCGCAGATCCCCTGGCATTTGCACAGCTGGCTGCAGCTCTGCTGCTGCTACTGATTAAATTTCGCATCTGGGCTTCGTGCTGCCTGCAAGCCTCATGGGAAACCAGAGAAAAGTTCTTGTGCATGTGGGTGTCCATTAACACATGTCTGTCTATCTTCTCTCTTGGGGCCCTCTGGGCTCAGGATCAGGGAGCAGCAAGGGCTGCTCAGCTCCCTGCTGCCAGATTCCTCTGGCAGAGGTTACTCCTGCATCAGCCAAACTGGCAAAAGGAAGCTCATGTCTGGCTGGAGCTCCAGCACCTCAAACCAAAGTGCTGTCTCTCAGTCTGGAACATTTTGATGGCAACCGATGCCAGATTTTGCTCTAAACTGTCTCTGGGGACATATAGGCCTCCTTCAGCTCCCTCTTCTGTGGGGTGGAACTTCCCTGTACTGGGACAAAGGTGACAATTAATAACAACTATCAACAATTTTATAAAATCAATAAAATGTCTTGGTCTTGGCAACAGTGAGTCATGTCAGATTTTGCTTCTCAGGGCTGTTGACCTAGTGTTGGTTTGTGCAGGAGGTAGGTGCTTGCAGTCCTGCTCCAGCGGTTTGTGCAATGCAGAAATGGCCTATTTGCCAGACAGGAAACCATCCCTGGTTGGTTTCACTCTGATCCCAGCAGCCATGACATAACTTCCCTCTGTGGGAGAAGTTTATCTTTCAGTGCTTTCTGGTTTTCTGTGTAGCTGTGGGAGGAGGTAAGAAATTGTTCACCAGAAGTGCCCATGGGTGGACTGTGTGCCTCACATCTTCAGCTGTATAGGGGAAGGTACCAAGAGGGTTTGCTGCAACTTAACGTGGCCAAGGATATGTAGAGGTGGAAGGGACAGGATGGTGGGAGGAGAATCCTTATTTCAGAGTACCAAGCCTTGCAGAACTGGACTTGGAGCAAAATCTGGACCTGCCTGACCAGGTCTTTAGTTCAGTCCTGAAATGACCAGGCACCAAACGGATCCTGAGTATTCCTGTTCAGCCTGGAGAGTTTTCAGGTCAAATATATAATTTCTGCACATGTCATAGTTTTGTCTCCCAAATACCATCCATTTCCTTAGGAAAGCAAGGATACCTCTGACTTTCCAAGGAAAATGCCTTCTTGCTAGTCTTGGTAACCTCTAACAAAGAAAGCAAAAGTGGACAAAAATGACACCTACTGGACACATCTATGTACCTTCTCTAGCAGATGTCTGTAAATCTAAAAATATAGGCTTTTTAAAGCATCTGATGACTACAGTGACCTGGCTATTTTGGGGGCTGGACAGTCCAAGCACTTCTGGAATCTAATAGGATTGCAGGATATTGTTGTTATATTTATAGTGTGTTTGAACTCAAGATGTCTCAGGGCAAGACTAACGTTACTCAGGGAAAAAATGCAAAATTTCTATGATTTCCCTTGCCCATAAATTGCACAAGTCCTGGGTTTCCCCCCCTTCCCTAATGCATCAGAACTGCATTCTTTAGTCCTTGAATGGTATTTTAGAGCAGAAGAATCACTAAAACTCCTTATTGTTTAAAACACCTTATTGCACGCCTATGCCACCCATTTTTGAAAAGGGTAGAAAGGAGGATTGTGGGAACTATCAACCTGTCAGTCTGACCTTTGTACCTGGACAGATCATGGAACAGATCCTCCTAGAAGCTAGGCTAAGACAAATGGAGGAAGGGAAGTGATTGGAAACAGCCAGCATGGCTTCACTAAGGGCAAAACTTAACTGACCAGCCAAGTGGCCTTCTATGATGGAATGACTTCATCAGTGGACAAAGGAAGAGCTACGGATGTAATCTACCTGGTTTTCTGTAAGGCCTTTGACATGGTCCACCACAGCATGCTTTTCTCGAAGTTGGAGAGACATGGATTCCATGGATGGACCACTTGATGGATAAGAGGGCCGCACTCAAGGAGTTGTAGTCAACAGCTCGATGCCCAAGTGGAGTACTGAGGCCGGCACTGCNAAGCTCCTGCACATGAATTGGGGCAATTCCAAACACAACTACAGTCAGGGTGGAGAATGGATTGAGAGCAGCCCTGAGGAGAAGGACTTGGGGGTGTTAGCTGATGAGAAGCTCAACATGAGCCAGCAGTGTGTGCTGGCAGCCCAGAAAGCCAACTGTGTCCTGGGCTGCATCAAAGCCAGTGTGGCCAGCAGGGCGAGGGAGGGGATTCTTCCCTCTCTACTCTGCTAGTGTGAGACCCCGTCTGGAGTACTGTATCCAGCTCTGTAGTCTGCAGTACAAGACATGGAGCTGTTGGAACTAGTCCAGAGGAGGCCATGAAGATGATCAGAGGGCTGGAGCACCTCTCCTATGAGGACAGGCTGAGGGAGTTGGGCTTGTTCAGCCTGGAGAAGAGAAGGCTCCACGGAGACTTTATTTTGGCATTTCAATATTATAAGAAGGCTTATAAGAAAGATGGGGACAGGCTTTTTCGTAGGCCTGTTGAGATAGGACAGTGGTTTTAAACTAAAAGAGGGTAGACTCAGACTAGATATTAGGAAGACATTTTCTATGATGAGAGTGGTGAAACACTGGCACGGGTTGCCCAGAGAGGTGGTGGATGCCCCATCCCTGGAAACAATCGAGGCCAGGTTGGACAGGGCAGCCTGAGCAACCTCATCTAGTTGGAAGGTGTCCCTGCTCATTGCAGGAGAGTGACCTTTAAAAGTTCGGTCCAACCCAAACTATTCTATAATTCTATGATCCTTTGTGGATTAAAATTTAAGAGATGGAGGTGGAAGAGGCAGGGTGTTTATTCTCATACTAACAAAGAAAAGCTCACTGTCCCAGACTATTCTGATACAAAAGCAACTTCTCCTGAAATAGTGTAAGAGTAGCTAAACATTGTTTCTTAATATTAACAAATGTTGATTCTAGGGCCCAAACTAGCAAGTCACAAAGTGCTGTCCTGGTGTAGGGTGGCCTTTGGGCTGGAGGTCCTCATACATGTGTGCATGCCAAGGCCAGCACCCCTTGGGCAGTGCAGAGTGAGAAGGGACATGCAAGGTGTACTTCTATATGACTTTACTAAAGCACATGGCTCTTCAGATTGGGTTTAAGTCCTCTTTTTAGACTCCACAGCTGACTTCTGGTGAAGACATTCAGCCAGGCTTTGATACAAATGACTCTGCTCACCTACTGAACAACAGGGGATTTGGTGGTGTTAGAAATGATGGTGAAAACAGAAGGTTATACCTTCTGTATTTTCATAGTTCCCATAAGAGTGTTACACTGAAGCCATCTTGTTTAAGTGAAACTGATTCTTCCAGAAAGTACTGTGCTGCGTCAGAGACAGGATATTCAACTGGGGAATTGTCCTGGTCACATGAGACAGATGCTATATTTTTAGCCTGTAGGATTTTCCCCACATCTCTAATGTTTCCTAGTTACCTGTCTCAAATTTTGTCTGCTATTTCATTGTCTTATTTTTTCACTGCTGCAAGATTATTCAGCATTTTCTTGTAACTCAGTGCAGCAGTAATAAGTCCTACAAATTGCCCTGCCCCATGAGTACCAGTGCCTCACAGATAGAAGTTATGTTTCCATGTTCTCTCAGTTTTGGGAAGATTGCAAGCAATGGAGCTTCTGTGAGAAGTGTGGTTTTATGATGTGAAATTCTCTTCTCTGAGAGTGCTGACCTAGGCCAGGGCAGGGTTGATGTCAACACCAGCTGAGGACAGATTCACAGACAAGCCCCATGGCTTGCTGGCAGGTAACGGGATCCGAAGTTGGACTGGAGTGAGCACAGAAATCCTGCAGTGCTTTAAAATACCAGAGTTTATACCCAGTATGTAGAACAAAAACATGCTGGTAAAAGGGAAATTAATGTACATAGTACATACCACAGCCCCGGAGAAATTTAATGGGGGGGTGGGGGGGGGTCTATTAGTTTGGATGGAGGATTGAATGTCTTAAAAAGAGCACAAAATTGTGGGCTTGCAGGCGTTCCTGTAGTTGAATTTACAACAATGGTTTTTCAGGCCATGGGTCTTGGAGAGAGGCCAAGTGGGAACGTTCAGATGACCTATTTTGTGCTCTTTTTGGGGTTGTGTTTTGTTTTGGAAAGCTTAGGGGTTGCATCCAATCCTTCTCCCTACTACGGGGTGCTTGGTTTGGTGGTTACGTCTATTGTAGGGTGTGGGTGGTTGTTGAGTTTGGGTGTATCTTTTGTATCTTTGGTATTGTTTATAGTGTATTTGGGTGGGATGTTGGTGGTTTTTGTTTATTCTGTTTCTCTAGCAGCTGAGCCTTATCCTGAGGCTTGGGGCGATTGGCGGGTTGTTGGGTATGCTGTGGGGTTTATTTTGGTTCTTGTTGTTGGAGTGGTTGTAGGTGGGTTTGTAGAGGGTTGAAAATTTGGGGCAGTTACTGTTGATAGTGGGGGAATGTTTTTAGTTCAAGTGGATTTCAGTGGGGTGTCTGAGTTCTATTCGTGGAGGGTGGGGCTGTTCTTGGCAAGTGGGTGGGGTCTATTGCTGACTTTGTTGTGTTGGAGCTTGTGCAGGGGTTGTCTTGTGGGGCGATTCGGGCGGTTTAGGGGTGTCAGAGAATAATTGTAGAGGAAAAAAATAAATCCTGTAAAAAAAAAATCCCTGAAAAATGAAAGCATCTCAGAGACGGAGTCAGAAGCACTGCATATGTGCTCCTGCTCATCAGCTGTGTATTCAGCAGGACCACAGGCTGGAAGAGAGGGCCTTGCCACAGAGGAACTTGAATACTGAATGATCGGAGCTTTAGGGAAGAGAACTGACCGAGTTATACCCTATTTCTTGGTGACAAGGAGAGGAATTTTTTGATTTTCTGGTGGCTTAGCTCCCTCTGCTGTGTGTGTGAGCTGAAGGCTGAGGCAGGAAGATTTGGATGGGCTTTCCAGGGAAATCAAAGGGAGGGCTCAGAAAACAGACCAAAAACACATTAGAGGAATGTATGTCAAAATGTGCCAGGCTGTTACTTGCTGTATTTCTGCTGTCACCCTTCAACCCCCCCAGCAGCTTCACCAGCCCTTGCGGTGCCAGGGGAGCCTGGGCAGATCGCTGCCAACACAACCCAGTTTATTTGTTAGGGGACTGACATGTCCAGTTTCACATGAGAAGATCATCATTTTCCTCTCACCACTAAAGCAACAGCTTAATATAAAATAAAAGAACAATATGACATTTGCATTATTTATTGGTAGGGCAGTTATTTGGTTCTAATGGATAGTTAGTGTACATACTAACTTTTCCCTGCTGGTTTCCTTATTTGCCTTGCTGATTTTTGGTTTCCCTCTAGTGATCGATTTCCCTTTTCATAATCACATTGTACTTCTCTCTGCAGTAGATTGAGGGAAAAATACTGATGACTGCATACTGGCAGGTATCTTATCAAATATACCTCCAGGGCATTTGAAGTGAGTTGTTTCATTAACTTTGCTCCTCTTATGGATGAATTAGAAGAATTAGTATTTTGGGGCTGCTTTAAGTGAACTCTATTCAGTAAGTTAAGAGACAAAGTACATTAAGCAGGTTTGGGGTTGGATGGTCTCTGCCAGCTCCAGCTGGAACAACCATGGGTTGGTAGCATGAAGTTGCTTGAGCTGCTAGCTGCTGGCAAAAATCAGCTATCAGCAGAAAAATCTTCAATTCCTGTTGGGTTTGTGTGCATAATACATCCCAGATACTTCCAAGCTATACTTTAATAAGATTAAAACTTATTAAGAACTTGCCCTGCCCCAGAACAAGCCCAGCAGGTCTGAAGTTTGGCACAGGTTGCATTTGTCAAATAAAGCTGTTAATGACCAGGAGCCAAACCCATCCTTAGGTGCGTAAATACAGGCCAGGTTGGATTTCTCCCCCTTTTTAATAGCAGCCCCATTTGAAAATTAGAGCTTGCATCCATATGAAAGCCCAAAGCCATCGATGGAACTCTCTATGAACTGCAGTGTGTGTGGGATCAGGCTGTAAATAATTAAGAGGAAAACGTTTGATAGCAGTTAGCAACGACCTTTGCAAAAGCTCTGTTCATTTCTTCAGGAGCTGCTGTTGAGCAATGCAGAATATTTTGAAATTTCCTCTCCAGGTACAGCTATGCCTAGGTGGGAGAGACCGTAAAAAAGCTGCCTTAAAGCCTGTGTTCAACTTTATTGTGCAAATACCTGAATACTCTTTGCTATTTCCTTCCTATGTTGTGTCCATCTAGATTGTTTTAACAGTCAAACATTGTTCCAGTCTTTGCGTATTTGTTTTTCATTTGAACTCAGATTAGACACTGCGACATTAGATACTGTGACAGGAAGGCCAATATGCTCATTTCAGCCAAGTTTTCATTCCAGAGATGGCTGTTGATTAGCCAAAATATGACCCTGAAAAACCACTGAGAGATACTTTGAAGCAGGCTCTTGAAGGGTTGGATTAGGACAGACAAAAGTGTGTACGATATTTTACCTACTTTCACACCAGCTTCTTAGGGACAGCCAGCATTCCAGCCCAGGCGATGGGGATATCAAATTAGTGATGGTGTCTGCATCCCATGGTGTTTTATCCTTAGCATTATCCCAGTAGAATTAGGTTTCTGGGCTTTGTAAGAGAAAAGTATCAAACAGTAATGGAAATTTGAAAAATTTGCAGGTGAATCGGAAGTAGTGAAGGCAAGCTGCTGCCTAGTTATGCTTAGATTTTGAACAACGTTGCAAATTAATTTGCTTTAATATGCCAGATTTAATTTAAGGTTACTGGAACACATTATAAATCAGAATGTAGATACTGGTGAGTATGTTTTTAAATATACGTGACTACTTCACTTTCTACCACTGCAAAAGACAAGGCACACAGTCATAGTCCAAGGAAACATGAGTCAACCTATAATTGTTTTTAATCTCAGACTTCAAGGACAGTAGTAATCTGCTCTGCAACTTCAGACAGCTGCAGGTGCATTTATTTATTGATCTTTAAGAAGTGGTTTCGTTCTGCTGTCACAGACATTCCCAAAGGGGATTTATGAGGGAGTGTAACAGAAAGGTTAATCCCCCAAATGAGGCAGATTCTGCTGAATTCTGAGCAAAACACTTTCCTTACTGGAACTGGACTGAATTTGCACCATTAAAAGGATGCATCTGTTCTGCTTTATCCCTGATTAGGAGAGCCTCACCTCTGCTGGTGTCACTAACCCCTGAGGCAGGAGGATCAGAGCCCAGCTGTTGGGGATCTCATCAGTAAAGTGAGGTTGATTTATCAGAGATGGAGAAGGAAAAGGGAGGTTTGGTGGGGGATTGAAGTCAGTGTTACAGCAGTTGCTCTAAGTAATGACATATTTTTGTGTTGTTAGCTGTAGGAGTGATGTCACCAATAAAGGAGACAAACACCCAGATTTCAGACTCTTGTTCAAGAAAGACTGAAAATTGAAGGTGAGCTTTTACTTTAAATATATGGAGGTTGTTATCTCTGTTCTTGTATGTCAAATCCATACTGCCTCGCCTCAAAAAAACTCCCCAGTTCTTGTTTTTCTGCTAGATATGCCACAAGCTCTAAACAAATGATTATATCTTGACTGTACTCATTCTTCTAAGAAGCTGGGTTTGCTAGCACCATTCCTTTGCATTTGATTAGGCTAATTAGAGAAGAGTCAAAGGATTGGTATGCTTATGTACTTCAGGGCTGAAAATGACTGTGCGCTTTTGAGCTGCTACCAGCTTTGGTGGACTCAGTGCAGAGCTGGGTGGAGGTGGAATTAATTGCTAACCAGTTGCCTTATCTGAAAAGCCATTGAGTTAGGAGGAAAAGCACTCAGGTAACATGTTGTTGGGTGAGGGGATGACCTTGTGTTTCAGGGACTTGTGGGTTCCTCTTTTCTCCAGACTACAGTATTGAAAATGAAATAAGCATAGTGAAGGCAGGGAAGGGCTTGTTTTGGGAAGCGCCAGCACTCTGCAGAGACGCAGCATCGTGCCGGGAGCCAAAAGGTGGTGCTGTTACTGCAAGGAAAATGAGGAGAAAAAAAGTGTATCCCGATCTCTTCAGTGGTGTTTGGGGTCAACTTAGAAGCAAGAGGAGAGCTAAGGGTTCTCCCAGCTTTTTTTCAGGTAATGCGATGCTTAATGTACAGGATACCTGGTGCTGGTGGGCAGAGCTCAGGAAAGCAATAAAACTCGACACAAAAATCTGTGTCTGCAGGGAGGGGAAGGAAGTAAAGGAGGAAGGAAGTCACAGGCTTTTACGTTGTGAGACATCAGACAGAAGATTGGACAGAGGTGACAGATAATGCTGGGCTGGGCTCTGCAAAGCAAACAGCCCATCATATGCTCTACGAGGAGGCAGCCACAGAGCTGCTACTTGAGATAAGCATAAATAAGGAAATGGAAGCATGAAATGTCCTCAGAAGTAAAGGGAAGACCAGTGGGAGAGGGTGGAGATCCTTAGTGCAGAAGTCGGTGGCAGCCAGTGTGTAACTGAAATCCTCCTGAGATGGTGTCTGCCGTGGTCTCTACAAAGGCATATGTCAAATGGGATATTGACCTAGTCAGATCTAGACTGGCACAGTAATAATATTTAGGTGCTGTGCAGGTGGATTAGGAAAGAGCTGGTGGTCTAGCAGAAAATAAAAATGTTGTCACCTGTATGTCACGGCCTTGTGAGACTCCCTCCCGGGGCAACCCTCACATTGTGGCAGGGAAGAGGTCTGTGTCCAATGAAAATATCTCAGTATTGTTTTCCATCTTAGCAGATACCTGATGTGTGCTGCATTCTGTCTTTAGGGCTGAAATTGTCCCCAGCAGCTATTGGGATGGTGAGATTTGCACAAATGAGAGATTTCTAGTTCGGCTTTGCACGTGTCCCTCAGGAATGACTTTAGACAACAGTGTGAAGTTCTGTGCACAGTCTCGGCTGTTGGGCAGCTGCTGTCTCAAGTCATTTGAGGAAGCATCAAGGTAGCCAAGCCCTACCGCTGTCGCTCTTTGGCCGTGTGATGCTGCAGGGACCATCTGAGGCATTGATCATGGCATACTGCATCCTCCTCCCTTCTTTGCTAGGTCACATGTACAGCCCTGCTGTGAACACCTAGAAAGGAGGGTCTGAACTGATGTTTCTCCTCCTGCCCTGCAACTACCAGCCTTGCTGAATGACTGCAATAGAGTGTTTGTTAAATTAATTGGAAACATTGCTCAGGAATGGGCTGAGCAAGACACCACCCACACCCAATTTCTGTGGCTGTAGATTAATGACAGCAGGTCTAGGTGCCCACTGTGGTGTTCTATCTGGTGCGTCTGGTTTTGAGCAGAAGTATCCCTTACTCTTGTAGTTTTGCCTGGCTCATCCTCCAAGACCTCTTTTCCCTTCCAAAGTTAAAAATAAGTCCAGGAAGAGCACGGGGTGACAAAGGAAAAACAGGAGGGGGAAGAGTTAAAAATGTAGGACCAGGAGCCTGAACAGGGACTCCAACACCCAGATCTCCCTGGATGTGTTCAGTCTTATCTCTACCACTCATCTGTGGTTTGTTCTGCCCATGTCCCTGTGCCTCTCCTGGGCTGTGTCCATCCATTGCCTGAACTCTGGACACTGCTGTATGTTCACAACTGTTCGACCTTCTAGAAAGCAGCTGCCACACAAACCTGTGTTTCCTTCAGGAAGTAAGAATTGGAAAGGCTCAATATTTGCTCTTTACTGGACAAGATGCAGCTATGATTAATATCAACAGGAGTTAATCACAGGCCTCAACTGGAGTGCAGCACAGTAGGTCTCTAATCAAAATCTTTGTAATCAGAAACACACCAACAAGTAAATGTATGTGTCAGCTTGTCCCTATGACATAGGTGTGTTGTAACTGAACAAGAGATAAATGGAAATAAACAACAAATGCTTGAAAGAACAGTCAGTGTTTCTCTCCGTGCTGGGGAACTCGGGGTTCTCACTGTGCAGTGATATTCTTGTTTGTACTGGATGTTTCCACTTCTTATCATTAATGCCTTAAAGCTTGTTTATTGAACTCTAGGTCAGTTTATTCAGGTTTAATGACTCTTCCACCGCATGTTTTCATTTCAAGCACATGGACCAGGGAGGCGGGGGGAGAAGCATTTTTTGTGCTGTTGCATGGCTCTTTCAGGAGGTTGATCTTGGGTCATTGGTTGAACTAGCAGATGAATGATAGAAGCATCTGTTGTGGTCTCCTTTTCTTTCTTTTTCTTTTTTAAACATCTGTTTCTTGTTTGTGTTTTGTATTCCCTTTTCTGCTTGTATAGAGGGTTCTTGGTGAGGATAAAAAAGAATGTGGTTCCTAGAGGATAATCTTAGCCTACATTGGAGCTTGTCTCCCAAAAAGTGAGGGAGCTGATCTTGTGGTTTATTCATAGAACTGTGGAATTAAATGACCCATGATTTTTTTTTTTTTGGTGTTGCTATAATCTTTTGAGGAAATCATGATAGGGAATTCAATTATGGGATGTATTTGTGGTAGCATAAAAAGATTGTGGCTTCAGCAGAAAGCAGATTGGGTTGTTCTGTCTTCATTCCTGCTCATGTAGGAGGCCTTGGTGAATACACAAGAGGAACATGTGTGTTTGCTAGAGGATATTCTCTGACTGGGAGATATCAAGTAATAATTCTGAGTTTTCTGAGTAGTTCCCACACTGTCTTCTCATGCTTTCACAAGCAGAAAGAACAACTTCCAAAAGCCTCTCTACCAACCACTCACAGGGTCCAGGCTGGCAGGTTAGGCTGTGTTTCTAAATGCACATCTGGAATGCAGAGACATTGACCTCTTGGTTAACCAGCAGCTTACAGATGTGTCTGTTCACGAGTGAAAGAGCGAGCTGTGGAAACAGTCATGTAAGCTGCTTCCTGTATCTCAGGCAGTGCTGACAAATCATCCAAGCTGCACAGTGCTTCAGAAAGCCAGGGAGTATTTAGCAGTAAAAAAAAGTTAGAACTTCCTCACTAGATGGACACTCAGTAGTTTTCTCATCCACCTAATGGATATTCTGCATAGCCGTCTGACTGGCTCTGAGGGATATTCTCAGAGGCCTTTCAGTGGGAAGTGTAATGGATTTGAAACATCTCCAGCCACCCATGCCTGTGGCTTATTTTGTTTAATATGCAAAGGGGTTTTTGCTATTTTGCAGATATGGGTTGACTGAAAGTGGACCTTTGCCTTGGAAGATACTGCGGATGCTCCCTGACCGTACCCTGTCCTGTGCTCTTCCTAACAGCAGGGAAGCTGAACTTAAGACACAAGTCCCCTGAGTGGGAGAACTGGGGTTGTCAGAGACGTAAGGTTTCCACTTTCTCTTTTCACAAGGCCTATCACCACTTTGGACTTAAAGAAGCATGAGTGTATTATTCTGGTAAATTTTTTTCAATGAAGAAGTAAACAAAAAGGATGCTGTCTGATTTAAACCTGAAAAAAATGTGGAAAGCACATAGGAAAAATGAAGAAACTAGTNAGAATTCTTTCCTTCATGTGGTATAAAGTTTTCAGCTTTGCACAATGCAGCTTCTCTATGAAAAAGTGTTAACTTTTTTTTCCTCCCCTGCCTATCGAGAACTCCCTTTATGTTAAATATTTTGGTTCTTCAATCTCTCATTTAAAAGTAGTATCTTGGATCTTAAGTATATTCAAGTGCAAAAGAACCCTTCTGCATAGAATAGTCTGGACTCTGAAGAATTTTTCTCAATACTTTGAAATCTGAAAAGGTTCTCAGAACTCATTGAAATGTTTCAAGCCTTTGTAATCTTCTTTTTCCTCTTCAGAAACAAACTTATGATCATTCACAAGGGCTAGAAAGACACATTCAATACCAGACTCTGCCGCTGAAACTTTCCATGGCAATAGTGGAGTCATTTAATCATTTTTTCTAATTTACACCTCTGAAGGGGAACATCAACAATTCCTTGCCTCATCAAGTTATTGTGGTGATAAATGATATACATGTAGCTTTAGGAGGGAGGTGATTAGATTCTACGCTGTCAAAAGCCAGATAAATACTTGGTCTGTGTCTGGGGGTTTTTTGGTGGACTTCGCCATTCTTCCCCAATAGCTTTTTTTAAAATGTTATTAATTTGTGCCTGCAGATGGAGTCAGAGAGTGATTTGCAGTCACTGTTGAGTACTCTGATGTTGATTTGATGGTTGTTACAAGCAATTGTCGTTGGAGAGTTTTTGGAGTGATTTGATCCATCTATAAAAGGAGAGAGCCTGTAGAGGTTAGGGTGATTGTTCATAACATAGCTCCTTAAATGATCTCTTCCACCGTAAATTCAGGAGGAGAGAGAGTCAGTTTTGATTCCTTCACTAGTGCCTGAGATAAAAAAACAAACCTAAGGGAAGGAGAGGGAAAAACTGTAATGTATTTATGTTAAGAAACCTTTCCCATAAGGAGTAGCCATTCTAACCTCAGAGTGACTTTTGTTCCGGTGTTGAAGGTCTACATGATGAGATAATCTGTAATAATAAATTCAAGTTTTGGGCATAGGCAAACCCCATTGACTGGGAAATGTTGCCAAACTCATCTGCAGCATACAAAGCATTAATTAAGTCCTGTGAAGGGAAGTGTAGTCGATGAGTGACATCTGTCTCCTTCACTATATCCGCCATCTCCATGGCACTAATTGCCTCATTTATGTGAATAGAATGTTTGATTCTAGTGTCTATCAGTTACATCCTGCATAGCATATGTTATAAATTAACATAATTGATGTTGAAAGCTTTCATCATCACTTGAAGTACAGTAGCCATTCTGCTATATGAGTATGGAACAAATTTGTTTAAAACAAGAAATCACGGAAGTGTTCAGCACTCTCTGTGTGTATATGTAAAAGCTATTTTTGTGTAGAAATCAAATTCATGAGAATGAAATGGGTTCAGTCTTACTTGCAAGGCAAGAGCACTCCTGTGGCAGCTGTATGCTTTTGGCGGTATCTCAGGGGTATAACGCTGCTTTTTAAGTAGGCTTGTTTATAGTAGGTGTTGTGGATTTAACAGACTTAGGACGAACTTTGGGATTGCAGCTATATGTGTGTGGTATGCTTGAAGTCTCTTCATTGAATAAAGGTCTTCTGGAAGTCTGTACATCCACAGAGAAGTTTCCTTTCTTTGGGTGGTGGGAGACAAGCATTTTCTTTACTGATTCCGTAAAACAGTGCATGTCTACTTGATTTTTGGCTTTTTTCTTCCCACTTCCATAAAAACTTAAGGCTTTCTTTAGCTGAGTATTCATCGTTGTATCTGTCTGATTCCTTTGTACCAGCACTTTCCATTCTCTAAGGCTTTTTCTTGGCAATTCAGCACAAATGCAGCATTATTAGCTGTTTCACTTGGCCAAAAAGGCATGACTCTTACACTGAATAGATGCTGACCTTATGAGAGCCAGCTTTTTTTTCCTGATCCTTTCAACACAGAGAGGTAATTCTTATTTTCTTTATTCCACTTTGACTACCTGCCAAAATTTCAAATTTCAGCCTATGTTCTGGCCATTACATCATGCTTTCTACATGGATTTTCTAGGGAATACTTTGAGGGGAAAATGATGCTGGTGCCATTAAAATCAGTCCTAAGCCTCTTCTGTCCTTTAAGTGGTCTGGAGACCAGTGCTATGCAAATGGTAACTGCTGCTCACAACCTTGATGTGAGAGTGTGTTCTCCAAGTGATGTCCATATGTGTTGTTGGCTGAGGGTTTGTTTGGCAAGCTGGGACTTAACAGGGGGTGTTTGTACCAAGACGACTACGTCTACCTCTGAGATACCAACTGCCACCAGAACAGTAAGTACAGTTGGTTCAGGAATGGGATGCTCAATTCTACTTTCTACTGCAGAAACACATCTCTCTCCCAGCGTTTGGCCAATTTTAAGACTTTTATGTTTCAACACATTCCTGCAACACTATTGCTCTGAGTAACTGTGCTAAACAGCAATGATTAGACAATGGAATTATACTGTGTTAGAAAATATAGCTTGAAAAAGAGAAGGAATATTTTTCTATTTTCTGCCCTGTACTGTAATTTTCATCTGCTTTAAGTATGTGTTAAATGATGGAAAGTGGATTGTTTCTGTGAAGTTTCCTTTTTTATTTATTTTTTTCCAGTAGCCTTTATTCTGTCAGTGAAAGCTAGGATATGCAGTTTCAGAAGCGACAAAATTAGCTAAAGAAAGAGGTCTAGGTCAAAGTGCTCATTGTCTATATTGAAGCAACCAACCAGAGGAATCAAAAAAAAGAGCACAACTTGTGTATCAGCAAGTTTTCCTGGAAAATGCTTTGACACTTAACAGAAACAAGAAATTTTGGCAGTGGCAGAACTTCAGAGGAGAGAGAGATGACAGAAAAATTTTTATTTTTTTAGGTGAAACTAGTTATGTAGAAGTGCCCATCATAACTTTATTGCTCTCCTGTTCAGTTCCAGCACAGCCCCAGTGTGTTAGACTCTGTCCAAAAATAAACAGGATCTGCTAGCTTCAGGCTTCCCCAAAGCCTGACACGGGAAAATGATCCCATCCCATCATGATGAACAGGTTTGAATTCTCCCTTTGCCTTGGTTGATGACCTCAAGTAAATGACATGTCCTGCTAGATCTTGGTCTTATTTGTTTTGTAATCACAGCTGTGTGCCTCAAAGCAATTTTTCCAAACGACTTGCTCTTGGGATCCTTTTTATCTGGTGACCAATGATTCTAGCCTGGATCTGAGAACTTCTGTCAAAACTCTTGCAGTTACTGTGAAGGGTTTGTATTTTATCAAGTCAGCATTTCCTAACAGGGAAAAAAGTACTTTTCTGAGAGAGCTCCCAGCTGGTACCACTCAAATCACATTATCTGACATTTCTCTGAAATGAAAACAGATGGAAACTTTTAGGGTATTTTATCCCGCTCTTCTTGTTTCCAACCATTTGCTGTTAGGAGGTGAGACTTGGGAAAAACAGTAAATCTGGTAAGATGGGTAAGAAAATCTGAAAGCTGGCAGTATAGAATGAGACAGTCCTGAGAAGTCCCTTAAGTTTCATCTCCTTGATCTGTAGCTGTTGAGTTTGCAGCCTCCAGTTTAATGGTTTGACTGCAATGATTCTCACACACCCAACTCAGACACAGTTAAGATGGCACTTCCATTGTACTTGCTTTTTAGCTTTTCCTTCCCTCTCTTCCTTTCTCCACCCCCCTGGCAAAGTTCTCCCTTTTTGCTTGCCCCCTTAAGGAGGCTGCAACCTCTAAATGTGACTTTTGTCCATATATTAAAGAACGGGGGGGAAGGTACCCTACACCTCCATGTCTCTGTTCCCCACTGAAAAGGAGAGGATGGAAGATGCTGTGTTGATGAGGCTGGGGAGAGCCTCTCAGAAGAGGGCACTATTAATACATCTGTATTACATTAAGGGAAGACTCTTAACTTACCCCGGACTTCTGACTCTACGTGTTGCTAATTTTGGCCTAGGCATTGCTCCTTGGTGCAATGGGAGTTGGGCAAAGGGCAGGAGAGTTTTGCTTTCCACTTTGGTCTCGGATTGAAGTTGTTTCCTAGAATAGAGTTGTTTCCTGGGAACCCTGCATTGATATGGGGCTGAGATCTCTAGGCGGTGGCCTTTCATTTATTGGTCAATTCTATTCCAGGATTGGCACATGTGTTAAGAAAATTTTACGCTTACAACTTATGCACACGAAGAAGAGCAGCTGTAATGGGTCGGGACAAAGGTCTACCAGCCACCTAATCTCTCTTTAACAATGATGTAGCAGACGCTTTAGGATTAATTTAATAAGGCAAGCCTAGAGTGATAACTCCTCTGCTATACTTTTCTGGCTCTAATAATTTGGTACACGGTGACTTCCAGAACCGGAGAGGATATCTTGGTCTTGAGAAATTCCTGATGGATTTTTATTCCATAAATCCATCAAGTTGGGTTTTGAATCCATGCAAAACATTCAGGGTTTCCATGACAGTGAATTTTCAGTTTAAATAGACTTGGTGTAAAGATATATCTCATTTTGTTCACCTTGAAGCTGCCTCTTTCTGCACAGTTAATTTCTGCTACCCTTTTGGCACCTGTCTGCTCTGGGCTGTGGGAACTTTCCACTGCCCTGCACAGTACTGCTAGCTGTGTCTGCCACCTTTCCAGGCCATCTATAGGTAGGGCAGCACAAATCTTGGAGAAACCCACCCTGGTACCTTTTTTCCACTGAGAAAATCTGTTTATCTGTACACTTTTTTCACCAAATGTATGAATGTGAGATCTTTTTTGTCCCAGGACTCTTTAGTGTCTGTAGTCTCTGGCAAGTGATACTGTCAAAAGTCTTTTGTAAAGCCATAGGTTGTGTCTATGCTGTCAGAAAACTGCTTCCCAGCCCATGCTGGTCTTGGTGATAATGCAGAAAACAGATCACTTGTTTTCCTTCCTCATGAGCCAATTCCTCTGAGCATTTGTTTCCGAGAGGTGGTATGGGCAAGGCAAGCCAGGCCACACTTACCTCTCCTCCCTAGCTGAGGTAGCTCTCCAGTGCTCTCCTAGCATCTTCAGAAAGACCTTTATGCCATGCATGAAGAAGTGCAACAGATAATCCTAACTTCATACAATAAAAACAGAACTGAGGTGGGTGACAACACAGCCATTGCATAATTTCAGATGCTTAAGTGACTCTCTTTTCTTTTACTTCCCACACCAGCCTACCCCAACCAGGTGTCGTAGGGCAATGGAAACAGTGCACGTTTCCCAAAGGAGAGCAGCTGTTATCAAAGTCAGCTCATCAGTCTGCTTTAGAGAGGGTTAGCCCCAAGCTGTGTGAACACAAGTGTCTCTGGACCGCTTGGCAGTGCCTGTAAGGTTTTACTTGCTTTCCAAGCTGTGCAAAGGCAGAGCTGTCAAACAGTGCTGAGCACGGGAGTGTAGGTGGGTTGCTCTCTTGGACCATCCCTTGCAACTGTGCTGAAGAACTGAACCTACGTTCTGCTCTCCAGGTTTGGTCCAGGTGAAGATGGAGGGTCCTGCCAGAGATGATGGTGTCAGGAGAGCAGATCTGCAGGCAGGCATAGGACACATTTTCTCTGAATTATCTTGGAGTCAGTATAGCATAGAAGTTTCCTTCTGGAAAAGATCTAAAAGTGAAGTTCCAACCAATTTTAATGAACTTTGCTTTTCAGCAGCTGTGTCTGAGCAGCCCTTGCCCACTGCTGCCTGCTCAGTTATGACCTCTGATGTCCTTAGTTACGCTGGCACTCTGTTGTGCCACACAAGGTGCTGCATGCTGTGCTGTGTGTGAGTTGGTGTTTGTCCAAGGAACTCTTAAACTTAGAGGAGGAGAAAAAATAGGAGGAAAAAGAGGGTGGTTTTTTTACAATGGCATTTCTGTCAAAAGAAATGTGTGTCAAACTGTCTATGCATATCTGGTAGCACTATGTCTTGGCATATTTGTGTTTAACCCCATGTCTTCATAAATACTGTGGTAGAGTTCTAAACTGCAGGTCATCGTATTCTTATCTTTAAGTCCATTCCTTCAATGTGTTAATAAAAGACAAAAATCTGTCTGTTTACAGCCCAGTATATTTTCATAACAGCATTAACTTTATTAAGGAATAAACTTAATTAAGGAATAAATCTCAGTGCCAAATACTGTGCTCCTCTAAACCCCTCAGTTCAATCTCCTCAGTCAGTTCTCCCTGGAAACTGGGCTGGGGTCTCCTTGCACCATGGTGTGTGAGAAGGCAGAAGAGGGACTCCAGACTGGTGCCAGCACATAGGTGAGGGGAAAGCAGGGCCAATATTTGTTCCGTCAAGTACAGAGGTCTTGGCTTCATTTTCCTTTGCTGTTCAGCTCTGCACAGAATTTGAAGTCTGTTTTTTTGTATAACAATGTGAAGTAAAATCAAGGTCTATATCTGGGAATCTGCTTTTACGTGGAAATCTGGTATACAGAGGTCTTCACTTTACCCCACTTCGATGGGGCTTCCCATGTACAACATCTAAGAGATGAGGTAGTACAAAATACTAAGTCATCAGCATTTTCTTTCTGGACTCATGGTTGTTACCATGATGCAGTTTGATGCTTTCCAAGCAGGAGCAGTTTCTCTGTGGATATTTACCCTTGCTACTTGCGTAGCAATTGCTTAGGTTTGTGCAGCTCAGTCTCTGTGAATGGTCTCTGTTTTGCCAAAAGGTTTTGCTTATGGAAGAGGTTCCGACAGAAGGAGTTTCACTGAGTATAGTTTGCATCAGGACACTAGCAAAACAGCATCTTTGACATTTGGATGTCACCTTACGTTAGAAGATGTGGTTTTTTGTGTACGCTAAAAGTCACAAACCCAAAGAGTAAAGAATTTCTGGGAAACGAGTGAATAGTGGGTCAGTGAAAGGGGGAATGATTTCCTAAACAGAAAAATTGAGCCCATGAGAACTTGTTGTTTCCCCCAGCCCCACAAAAAAAATCTGTATTGCTGAGAACAAGACTCACTACTTTGGAATTTCTACTCAGTGTTTGTTTCAGTTCAAATCTGTTTGTTAAAAAATGAAACAAATCCACAATGTGGAGAAACTCATCAGCTGGGGATAGTTCTGAAAACGATGCTCAAGACTGCACATTAAGGCATCAGTAACAACTTCCAGTCTTGCTGGCAGGAGAAAGAAGAAAGCAGTAATTCTTATTTGTTTATACTAGTTTTGGCTGTTTTGAATTATTGATATGTCCCTTGAAACTGTCTCTGATCATTTCCCATTGAGCAGAGAGGCATGTGGTGGTAAGTAAAGACCTGGCCTAGCTGCTGGACTTTCTCCTGCTGAACTCAGCATTTGAGCTGTTCATAGCAGCAACAGATGTTTCTGCTTTTTAAGGTCTGTGGGAACCTCACTTAACTTTTTTTTTTGCCTCTTTCCTTGTAGGAACAAATGCCAATATAGCTGAGATCCAAAAAGCTTGACCTCAGCTTTATGTTATTATTGGAAGGTATTGCGACTGGATATCCTATTGTCCATTCTCAAGTAATAAGGCAATAACTACTAATGCTGTATTTGCTTTTTCACGCATAGTTTCTATGTGTGTGTTATTTGGCTACTTCCTGGCAATAAATACGGGAAAACATAATCACTGTTGTCTCCAATGCAAAGGCATCTGGGAGATTCATCTTGTTTCAAAAGCATTAGGCAAGCTTAAAAATAAGCTTGTTAGCAACTCAAACAACACATTGCCTTTGTCTTGCTAGTGCTGTAAGCTGTCACCTGATGTGTTATATTAAAAGGGTCCAATTCAACACTAGTCATAAGGTGTGACTCTGTCCTGGGTGCCCAGACATAGATATCTGAGAAACCTGATGTGTGTGTGTGAAACCTGAGACTTTCAGAATGAGTGTGTATATTCAAATGAATTTTTTTTAAAATTATTTTTTAAGTTAGAGCTTAAACCTGAGCCTGGCTTCATTCCCTGTATGTCAATACTATCTGCTTTTGCCAAAGAGACCTTTGCTAGATGAGGGATTTACTTTCTGGGAAAGACAGCTGTATGCCGTTTTTCCACAGGTAGTTTGAGTGTGAATTAACAGCTTTAATTTCCAGCAGAAAGCCCTTAGAAGCATTCTTGGCAGTACTTGATCAGGGCATGTATCAAATTCAAGCATCCCATGGCCTCCTTATCAAGTCCCAACATTTTCACGATGTCAAAGCTCTGAGGCAGGCCTCAGCACTATCTTTTTTTCTGAAAAGAGATATGGACCTTGCTGAGCAGCCGTAGAGGAGCCACAGGGCAAGACTATGGCTGGACAGGGTATGAAACATGTCCCTGTTTTTGTAGCATAGGCTTTGGTGTCCCTTTTGCTCTGTGACTGCCATCAGCAACTCAGAAAATGAGCCAAATGGCCGCATCTCATGCGTGGGGTCAGGAAGTGGGAACGATATCCCAGGACTGTGTTGGACATGTGCAGTTCCTGGCGGGTAGGAGAGAGGAGGAAGGTGTTTGGGCCAGGCAGCATCTGTCTGCTGTGGTGCCCAGAAAAGGGCAGCTGATTACTTCTCCCACAAGTGGTTTTGCTGCTTGGTTTGTTTGAGCCACTGTTGCCACAAGCCCAAATGCAGCTCTTGGTGGTGGTCTTGGGAGACTGCGTTGGCAGGGTGAGTTCACTATCAATACATGCTTACAACAATGGCTTAAGCTTATATAGAATCTTTAAGGTTGGAAAAGACCTCTAGGATCATCAAGTCCAAACGTCAACCCAACACCACCATGTCTACTAAATCACGTCCCGAGGTACCACATCTACATGCTTTTTGAACACCTGCAGGGATGGTGACTCCACCACCTCCATGGGAAGCCTGTTCCAATGCCTGACAACTTTTTCAGTAAGAATTTTTTCCTAATACCCAATCTAAATCTCCCCTGGAGCAACTTGAGGCCATTTCCTCTTATTCTATTGCTTGTTACTTGATGAAAGAGACCAACACCCACCTGGCTACAACCTCCTCTCAGAGAGCTGTAGAGGCCAATAAGGTCTCCCCTCAGCCTTGTCTTCTCCAGACTAAACAAGCCCAGTTCCCTCAGCTGCTCCTCATAAGACTTGTGCTCCAGACCCTTCACCAGTTTCGTTGCCCTTCTCTGGACACGCTCCAGAGCCTCGATGTCTTTCTTGTGGTGAGGAGCCCAAAACTGAACACAGGACTTGAGGTGCAGCCTCACCAGGGCTGAGTACAGGGGGACGATCATCTCCCTGCTCCTGCTGGCCACACTATTCCTGATACAGGCCAGGATGCCGTTGGCCTTCTTGGCCACCTGGGCACACTGCTGGCTCATGTCCAGGTGAGTGTCAGCCAACACCCCCAGGGCCTTTTCTTCCAGGCAGCTTTCCAGCCACTCTGGCCCCAAGCCTGTAGCACTGCCTGGGGTTGTTGTGGCCAAAGTGCAGGACCTGGCATTGAGCTGTGTTGAACCTCATGCAGCTGGCCTTGGTCCATTGATCCAGCCTATCCGGGTCCCTCTGCAGGGCCTTCTTGCCCTTCAGCAGATCAACACTCCCTGCCCAGCTTGGTGTCATCCACAAACTTACTGAGGGTGCATTCAATCCCCTCATCCAAATCATTGACAGAGACATTAAACAAGACCAGCCCCAGTACTGAGCGCTGGGGAGCACCGCTTGTGACTGGCCACCAACTGGATTTAGCTCCGTTCACCAGTACTCTTTGGGCCTGGCCTTCCAGCCAGTTTTTTACTCAGTGAAGAGTGCACCTGTCTAAGCCATGAGCCATCAGCTTCTCTAGGAGAATGCTGTGGGATAGTGTGGTGAAGGTTTACTGAAGTCCAGGTAGACAACAGCTACAGCTGTTCCCTCATCCGCTAGGTGGGTTACCAGGTCATGGAAGGAGATCAGGTTGGTCAAGCAGGCTCTGCAGGCAGAGGAGTGACAAGCTGCCCAGCCAGGTTATGCTTCAATCTCAAAATGAAATGTTTTCCTCTTTGGGTGAAAAAGAAAAGGTGGTTCCTTGTTTCTATGCACTGTGCTCCCAGCTTCCTGGACAGTGACGCTTTAGCTGAATCGGGCGTTTCAGGAGGCTGCTGGGGAAACAAGTGCTCTTGTTGCTGTGCCGCTCAGGACTGGTGTGGGGGTTAAGATCTGCCAGCCCCACATGTAAAATGTGGTGCTGGAAGGAGAGAAGGGAACAGCTGCCCTGGCATGGGAAATGCAAATCCTTCTAGCTTCCTTCTGTTTCTGTTTGTTTAGAGATGACTTAAAACTGAAAAATGAGACTGGTCTGTCAGTGGTTGCTTTACTGAGTTTTCTGCGTGTTGGGCTGCTGCTGTGCGGTACCTGGGTATGTCCGGCATACAGCACCCATGGGACAGTTAATGAGACAGGGTATCACCCCTGTGATTCAGCAGTAGCAAGGTGCACAACCCTTGTAAGTCCTGGCAGTGGTGGGAGTGTGATGAATGGTTGGCCACTGTGACAATGCCCCTCAGCCTGCTCTGGCGCTACTCATAGAATCCTCCTGTGGGATGGTCCTCAGTGTGGAGCTGCCACGTGGGATGCTATGAGCATCTCTCATGGGGCCTCTTGCGGGCAGACCTGTTCTCCTGTATGGCATTGGCTGCTGCAGCTCTCCTTGTGAGAGTTCAAAGGAGGACTCTCCTCTGCCCAGAAATGATGCCACAAAATTGCATTGAATTTCAAAGGCTGCACAGGATTCAGAAACCCCCTCTCATCAGCTGTTCCTCCCAACTATCACCCTTTTTTAACATTTTTTTTTTTTTTTTACTTCTGTTTCAATCCTAGATCTTGTCCTGGGTCTGTGCCACAATCTCTGCTCAAGTCCTTACCTTCTGTCATAGCCTCTGAGAGTTGCCAGCCCTTCCAAGGTTAATCAGTGAGGTTAAGTTTGACGGGGCCCAGTTCAAAGTATGAAAGGATCAAAGTGTAAACAGCCCCTTTGGTTTGTCTCTCTAAAATCTGCTTTCAGTGCATCTGCCCCTAGAACTCAGCTCAAGACGGACACTTTCCTGTCCTTTTCACTACGTCTCAAGCTGCTTGTCATGTAGCTTTTGCTCAGAGATCCTGTAAACAGATTTGTTATTCAAAACCAGCAAAGAAGTGTTGAATAAACAGTGGTGGTGATAAAGTCCGAACTGACATGCGTGAATGTAGCGCTGTACGCAAGAGTTATGGCGTGATGCTGAGTGGACAGGCTTTCCAAATTCTTACTGAATAACAGTGAGGGAGAACACTATTAAATGCCTCCTGTGTCATATACAATAGATACTCTTATAATAATAAAGAATCTAATACGTGACACACTGTCTGCTAATGCTTTGCTAGCTGTTCCATTGCTGTAGTCTCAAATACAAGACTCCCTACATTCTTACAGCTATGGTTATTAAAGCAATAATAAATAAACTACACGAACCATGTGACTTATCTGTGCAATGTTCACACTGATTTTTTTTTCTATTTTTTTTTAAATATGTGAGAGAGCAGAGCCTATCTCTTGTGCACTTGGGGAAGAACTGAAAGGGACAGCTTGTACTGGAAATTTTGCCATCACACAGTGACAGTAAAGACTTTGGGCCAAGCCCTGTCACTGGTGGTGTGGATTAGACACTGGTGTGTCAGCTGCCCTAAGGAGGTTTTTGCAGTCTGCCTTCAGATTAATACAAGTAGAGCTAAGATAAACAATAGGTACTCAAGTTTTAGAACTGACTAGTTGCTCAGTCTGAAGCTGGGATATGAGACAAGGAGAAATTTTTTATAAAAGCAAGCATTTATAAGAGCTAAGACTCAAGTCTCCCACTGATAATTTTTCTTTCTCTTAGTGAATGTCAATAGCTTGTGTTCTCAATATTGATATTTTTTCAAAAGTAGTTCATTTTCATACCTGTATATGTAAAGTGTTAGGCAAATTCAGGTTAAATTTAGTTTCAGATTAATGAAAACTACAGTTTTCAGTGACCAAACAGCTCATCAAGGAAATACTTGTGTGTGTCCTGTTGGAAAGTAGCAGGAAGACCTCTGTCCTCCAAAAGACCCTATCCTCTCTTCCCTGTGCTTTTACTCTCTTACATTTAGTCATTTTGCAATCAACCTTGAAGTCGGTGGCACCAGGAACAGACCAAGGGCCTCTTTCTTCTAGATGCTGGGCATCCTAAACCCTCTCACATCCATATTTAGCAGTGGCTTTTCATAGCCTGGCAGGATGAGGACATTTCTACCATGATTAGTAACTCCTCATAGTATTTTTATGGATATAAAATGCCATGAAAACCACTGTGTGTTTTGCAAGGGTAGGTTAAGAAGTCAGAGCGCTTAACTTGTGGTGACCTCCCACAGAATTATGATAGCACAGCCCTCTGTGGTATAAATCTGCTGGTCAAATGTTTCCCCTCTGCAACGCAGTGAATATTGGTGTAATTTACATTAAAGTAGCTGGTGACGAAGTATGCCCAAAACATGGATGTGTTTGATGTGGTGATCCTATCGGTTCTCATGGGAGCGGTGCAGTGCTGCCGCCTGCACGGAGCCTGGCTCTGGCTGCAGAGAAGGATCTGCTCCTGCTTGCTTGTCTCCTCGTTCTGTGTTTGTAAAACCCCTCATGCAATAGGTATCCTAGTCTGTAACTGTTGCTCAGAGACTCTGTGGCAATACCAATAAATATCTCCTACAACTGAGATATTTTAGATTTGCTTTGCTTTGCTGTTGTGGTTTTTTTTTGTCTTTTTAGTGTGGATCTTTTGTGCATTCCAGCTGGAGAGTGAAGGACACTCAGTTTCTGTCATAGCAGAGTAAACCTGCTGCTCTGAAATACTTAGTTTCCTCTCTTCCATTTCTTTGTGTGTTTTATATTTAATTTCTTCATTCACATTCTATTTTCGGTTATTTACATAAATGGAAACTATTTTTCATGGTAAATTTTCATGATGTTCATAATTATGCTGTCAACACATGATGAAATATATGTACTTGTAGCACCACCAAGATACTTTGGCATTGCTAAGAATAATTTAGGAAGTACTGCCATCTAATGGTTTTGCTAACAATAGGGGAAACGTAAGAGTAGGCTTGGCAGCTCATACTAGCTTCAGAAAGAGAAACAAAAAGGTTTTCAGTTACAACGCGGGAAAAGTGTGTTTAAATTTCATTGCTGAAGAGAAGGTGGGCAGACTTAGATCCTTTCTGACTGTTTGAGGCGCAGCAGTCTTCCACATCGCTGCTCTGATCTGCTATAGGAGTCGTAAGCACAGGGACACGTTTCTATTTCACTGACATGTAACCTGAAGAATTCTTGAGCCTGTGTCATTAAACTTAATGGAGCTTCTTGAAACAAAAGTTCAACAACATTTTTGAATTCCAGTGTTATGTTTTCCTCTGGCTGTGGCTTGAACTCTTTTAGTGATAAAAGACAGTAAATGAGTGCAGCCTGTGGCACTATGAAAAAGAGGAGTTTGTCAGGACCAGCTCTCACCTCCTCTACAAGAAACCCCTACAAAACAGCCTTTCTGATGCATTTTGCTATGACTTCTTCCAAGTGGAAAACCAAACCCGCTCGCAGCAGGGCTTTGAATATTTCTACTGGATGAACAGATTTCTTTTTGCTGCCGGACAAATTAGCCAGTTCACAGTCTGAGCCTCGATGGCCACAAGCTGCTGGCCAACATCAGCAAAGCAGCTGGTGCGTGGTGGACCCCACTGGGACCGTGCATGGGAAATCCCTCAGAAAGGGGACCACGCTTCTGCCTGCACTTTGCACAATAGCAGGATTGTTGCTCCTGTCGGAGCAGGGAAAAAATGGTGAATGATTAACAATATGAAAGCGTGTCTTCCCTTCCCTCTGCAGCTGCAGCGCTGATGCTCCCTGCTCTGTGAGCTCCTCTGAATATACATGCATGCCCAGTTTCTCTCACTGGACCTTTATTTGGCTCCTTCCAAGCTCATTCTGTTCCATGTCTGACCCAAGCCATGTTCTGGATGCTGCTTTGCTGGTGCTGCTCCATCCCAGGGGCATCTAAGGGACACAAGGACCCTCATGTCCTGGCTGTGCACAAAAGGAAGTCTTGGGACAGAAGAAGCCATGCAGCTGAAGTGGTGCTCCAGATAGGCTGTTCTGCAGCTCTCCACCACCTGGGGACTGACCCCACTTTAGAATTATTTGTCAATTTACACTGAGTATCATTTGTTAAACTAGCCCTTGAAGCATTCGCTCAACAGCCTTGTGCAGTACTAAGCTCAAAGCACAGTGCAACTGTCCTAGTAGTGTTGCAAACAGTTTCTTAATCCCATTGTATTCTCCTTCATGACCCCAGGAGCAGTGGGGAATGTTAACTTCTCCCCCTTGCTGCGTTTTGTTAGTAGCAGTCTTGCATGCATGTCTGCCATCCAGAATACATAAATTGAAGAAGTTCTTAAGAACCAGTATGTACCTCATCTACTATGGTTCACGTTTCAAGCTTAACTGAAGGGGAGTGGGGATGGGAAGGGTATGACTGTGTAAAGATGCAATAGTTACAGAAATAGCCATGTTTGAAGTGGCCCAACTGGGTAAAAGTTCTAGCTATGAGAATAAATTGCTTAATTCCCTTAAGATTTGAACAGTTAAATTCAGATTCAAATTCTCTGACATAAACAGTTAATACATTTATTAAAATCTTTTTTTTTTTTTAAACAGCATTGTGCTTAAGCTACCTATGCATAATGATGGTCTCTGTGAGTGCAAAGGAGTCAAATTAAATGACTAAAACTCTCATAAGCATACGAAGGTCATTCTTTTGGTGTCCAATAGAGTGCATCCCTATGCTATAGCACCCTGACTGATCAGCCCTATGGACTTGTTCCTCCGGGAAAATGAAATCCCACGCAGCCTTCAGAGTCTAAACAGCTGGCAGTAGAAAAGTTACTCTGGAAATATGCACAAGGAAGTTATATATAGTAAAGAAAACTTTTCTCTGCCCTGTGTGTCGGGAAGGCACATACAAAAGCACTATACTTCAAAAAGGGAAGTTTCTCTGCAGGAAGAGGACCAGTGAACAAGAAGTGCATACTGGAGTTTGTCAATGTCTGCAAGGTTTCCAGGAAAGAGTGAGCTGAAGCTCTTCAGGCATAACCTCTCCCTACCAGCCTGCTTGCCTGAACCCTGGGCTGAACCCTAGGACAAGAGGCTTCTGGCACATTGCATATACATTTTTCTTCCCAGCTTCTTCGAGTTTGCAGTTGGGTAATCCTGGCCTGTGATCACCCCTGGTCCTAATTGATTTGCACCCAAGGTCACTTTGGCTTAGGTCCTGCATACCCAACAGTCACAGTGTTGTTCTAAGAGTGATTTATCCTCCTACATCCAAATGAGCTCTCTATGCCACTGTCAGTTGGTACGTGCACGACTGGGAAATTCAATTTTTCATTTGGACACTGAAATTCCATGCGGGATGAAGTTCTGTTAAATCTCATTTAACTTTGATAATTTCAAATGAAATGTCAGTTGCTAACAGGAGGTCAAAGGTAATTTAAACTGATTGTTTGTAAAGGAAGCTGTAAGTTAGAGTTTAATGTGTTTGGCCCAAGCTGAACTTTAAAACAGGATCTTAAATCGCTTTTAGGTCGGTGTTCCTCTGAGCTTACTCCAGTAGGCACAGTGCTGCTGTTTAAATGTAGTAACTGTTTTAGTAATTATGGGGTTTTAAGTCTGTCCAAAATCGCTTGTACAGTGTAACAGCAGCAAGATGGTAAGCTAGTTCAGGACGAAGAGCAATGTTGCATGCAAGGGGAATTTTCCAGTATAGAAGAGACAGGGAGAGGTTTTTCTGTTTCCATTGCAGAGATAAGGCAACAGGAATGATTTTGGGAATCTTAATCTCAGATAAAAAATGTGAGTCAATTAGTAAAACACGTCCTTTTCACAGCTTAGCATCTCATTTTTAGCTAGCTTTAGCACTCATTGATTTGAACCCAATCCTAATTTAATGCAATAGAGTTAACAACTCTACGTTCTCCTACCTGGGAATTCTGGTGTATTTTGCCTTGCTCTTTCTACCAAACTGCACCTTTCCTAGGGTGAGTGGAAGAAGCCTCTCCTGCAATCAGGCTTAGTGCTCCCATTCACTTAGAGCCACTTTCTCACTCAACAGACCACATATGACAGTCACTGCAGACAGCATCCATTTCTGAAGAAAGGAAATGTTAAAAATGCACAGGGAAATCGTCATTCAGCAAAAGTCATCAAAACTTCTGCTTACAACCTAAAGCGCCCAGCTGTCCACAGCCTCCTCTGGACTGATACATAGCTGCTGGCTCTTACTGCATCCTGTCTGCTTGCTTCTTGCCCAGACCCATGCAGAAATGTCAGCAGTAGTGTGGGCACTTGCTAAACCTTACAGTACTGATGTTCTGAGCTGATGAATTAATTATAAGTGACTTCTTCACTAGGTTGGTGTTCCAAGCATAGATGTCAGCAGTTCTTGACATGGAAAGTACCTTTTCTCAGGCAGCTGGGTTAAAGATTACCTCACATCAGTTTAATGTGTCCCTTTTAGAAAGAAATTTGTTCATCCAGTCCATCTGTTTGCTCACCTCACCTTGACCATGTTCTTCACATTATTGGAGCTACCTATGTTTGGAGTCCCTGTAACAGGGACTTCATCTCTCGTTCCTACTCCCTCCTTTCCATTGCATTTACATATGGGAATGCTGTTTCAGCGGTGTGCAAATCCACGTGTGATGAAATTAAGTTTTTGGTTTTTTCTCAGCAGTTTGTTTCTGGCAGCTCGTCCTTCACGGTGGTGCTCTAATGGAGCAGGTCAATAAAAATGTATGAATGCGAGGAAAAGATGAGGAGAACTTTTGCAACACCTGGAATGCCTCAGGGTGTAAGACAGGTACTGTGGGAAAGACCTTGCGATTTTTGTTGTTGGAGCCTTTCTGAACCAAAGCCACACACATCTCACAGCCAGAAAGCAAGCTGGGTCAGAAAGCTGGCAGAGCTTTTGGTTCAGTTTTGGTCTTTTTCCGAAGCTAAAGGGCCGTGAGTGCTGCTGAAAGCAAAGCTTTACTTCCCACCGCTGCAGCTTGAGGACTGCAGTGGTTTATGGTGAGGGATGAGGGACTGAAAGGGGCTGGAGTAGAGCGCTGGAATACTAGGATGCACTGGTTTGGACTGAGTCATTGGGGGAAGGAAACTATTCCCATCTCTGCTTACCAGCCACAAGCAACCACGTTAGAGCAGAGGAGTAGATGCTGTAGAGGAGATGGTTTCCCATCTGGTGGTTTCTTTGCCATGGAACTGTGAAGTAGCATCCCTTACCAGCCTGAGCAGATGCTTGCTTCCCTTGAGGCTCCACCTACACATGAAGGCAGATGCCACCAGCAGCTCATTGGCAAACACCAGCCTATGGCTGAAGGTGCAAAGGAAGGAATGACATTGCCATTGAGATTTTCATACATGGAGTTCCACAGGATTGGACAGGGTGCTGGGAGGATGTGGCTGAAGAAGTCACAGTTGTTTAACTTTGACATTTTCACAGAGTTGTGGAGAAAAAACCAAAATAATCCATGTGGTATTCAGTCTTAATTTATTGGTTTTGTCTCTGCTTTCAGTTTGTTTGCTGGAGTGACAGAGAAGACCTTGAAGATCTATATATTTCCCTCTGTTTACTTACCTTGTCCTCACAGAGGCTGGAAAACAATGAGCAGTTTTCCACTGCTGCTGTGCCCATTTGAGTCTTCGTGTTTCGTCCTCAAGCAGAAAATTTGTCGCGCACAGGTTTGTTGCATCTCCCTTTCTCTCCTCTGCTCTGGCTGTGCTCTCTGCAGCTCAGTCCACCAAGCACATCCTGGGCATTTGCATAGATCCAAATACTTTGAATAAGAAAATCTTGGGTTGCATGTTCTGGTAACTCACAAATTAACACTGGGAAACTTTGCTGCAATGTCAGCCTGGTTGTGATCTTGTGAAGCATTTCTCCCACAAGGGTAGGTGGTTATACATGCCTTATCTTATTACATAGTTCAACCTATAACTTGGAAGGTCTTCCTTTTTGTCTTACCCTTCCGTTCAGCCTTCTTGGCTTGGCTGTCCCCAGCCATAGCATTTAAGCTCTCACTGGAGTGATGTTCTGTCCATCCCTTCCCCAAAGCTGGTGGCTTCCCAGAGATTCCAGCAGGCAGCTGGAACTACTGCAAATTATCATCTTGTGGTTTTCCCTTCCCCTGCTCGTTTGGGGCTTAGTTCAAAGTCTTAATTTTTTCAGAGCAACAAAATCCTGTAGTGTCTTTCTTGGATGAGTAACACACAAACATGTCCTGCTTATGGCTCTTTTTGCCATATTTTGACCTCATTCAGCCTTAGTGCTTTTCTTTTAACACAGAAATACTGGGGGAGAAAAGTGATATTGAACCAGATGTAGTTTATTCATACTCATTGCTACCTTGCTGCACTAATGATAGCAGTTTTGTGTGAGATACGGTATATTTCTGAGACATTCACACAACCAACTACTTTTTGGTCCAAAGGATAGCCCAAACTTGCCACTGAGTGCAGGCTTGCAACCTGTGTACGTGGAAGTGAATTAGTTTGGGCTCTGTTGATGAGGAAACGGCCTCAAATTGCTTCAGGGAGGTTTAGGTTGGATATTAGGAAAAAAATTCTTCACCAAAAGAGTGGTCAGGTATTGGAACAGGCTCCCTGTGGAAATGGTGGAGTCACCATCCCTGGAGATGTTCAAAAAGCATGTAGATGTGGCACTTCAGGACATGATTTCATAGACACGGTGGTGTTGGATTGATGTTTGGACTTGATGATCTTGGAGGTCTTTTCCAACCTTAAAGATTCTATGATTGGGACATGCCCTGGGTAGCGCAGAGCTCGTCTTCAAAACTGTATTGCTTAAACTGTGTTAGAGGACATTTTGCCTTTCTGGTTTGGTCTGTGTTTTGCTGTTTGCCTTAGTATGACATTGCTCACTCAGACTGACAACCCGACTTTGCTGTTCACACATAAGAAATCCTACCTATCTCCAGGGAGGTAAGGCTTCATCAGTGTGACTCTTATTCATGTTATGCAGATTCAGTGTTCATTTTCCCCAATGGATGCAGATAATTTGGACGACTGGCCAGAAAAAGGAGGCTAATATGTGCGTACCAGCCACAAAAAGGGTAAGTACAACTGAAGGCATGAAGGTTGGTGACATCCTTTAAAGTAGTCCTTTACTGGGAATTACAAACCAGTGCAAAAAATATTTCCAATTCTGGGCCCTTGTTAGAGTAACAGGCAGCTGTAGCTGTTCCAAACATGCTCTTTTATCCATTTAAAATCATAGAATCATTTAGGTAGGAAAAGACCTTATAGATCATCAAGTCTAAACATTAACATAGCACTGCCAAGTCCACCACTAAACCACATGTGGTCCCTAGTACCACATCTAGAATCATAGAATCATTAAGGTTGGAAGAGACCTCAAGGATCATCTAGTCCAACCGTCCCCCCCCATTACCCACTAAACCATGTCCCTAAGTACCAGATCCAACCTTTCCTTAAACACACCCAGGAACGGTGACTCCACCACCTCCCTGGGCAACCCATTCCAATGCCCGACCACCCTTTCCGAGAAGAAATTTCTCCTCATCTCCAACCTAAACCTCCCCTGGTGCAACTTGCAGCCGTTCCCCCTTGTCCTGTCACTAGTTATCTGTGAGAAGAGACCAACTCCCAGCTCACCACAACTTCCTTTCAGGTAGTTGTAGAGGGCAATGAGGTCTCCCCTGAGCCTCCTCTTCTTCAGACTACACAGTTCCAGTTCCCTCACCTGCTCCTCATCAGACTTTTGCTCCAGACCCTTCACCAGTTTCGTTGCCCTTCTCTGGACACGCTCCAGGGCCTCGATGTCTTTCTTGTGGTGAGGGGCCCAAAACTGGACACAGCACTCGAGGTGTGGCCTCACCAGGGCTGAGTACAGGGGGACGATCACCTCCCTGCTCCTGCTGGCTACACTATTCCTGATACAGGCCAGGATGCCGTTGGCCTTCTGGGCCACCTGGGCACACTCCTGGCTCATGTCCTAACATACAGGGCTCTCCCATTGCCTCTCTCCTTGCCTGTCTCCTCTGAAGAGTTTATAGCCATCCATTCCAGCACTCCAGTTGTGTGGGTCATCTCACCATGTTTCTGTGATGTCAACTATACCATAGTTTTCCCACTGCACAACAGCTTCCAACTCCTCCTGTTTGTTGCATATGCTCAATGTGTTGATGTAGATGCTCTTCAGTTGGGCTATTGATTCCACCACCTATTTGGGGAGACAAGCTCTAATTCCTACATTCTCAGGCGCTTCCATGGTTTCTAGCACACCTCCACTGAGAGAGCAGACTGAAGGACTTCGCTAGCACGCTGTCACTCAAATATTGGTGTGCTTCCCCTCTCTCTTCCCGGCTTATCTCTTGGAGCCTGGTTTTATCCCTTTCCCCCTTCAAATCTAGTTTAAAGCTCTTTCAATGAGCCCTGCGAAGCCACAGGTTTGACACTCTATGGCATACATCCAGTTAAAACTCAATTCTCCTTTGGTAGAAGTCTGAGTACGATCTTTGCTGTTGATTTCCGTAATGGCAGAAATCATCTGTGACATTTGTGACCTTGTTAGTAATATACCTCACATGGCACTTTTTGCTGTAAACGTTCTAGAAATCTCTCCATTACAAACAAACATGGCCCAAAGTGGGGCCACAAGACCTGAGCACTGCTTCTGTGAAGACCACAGCTTGCCAGCTACTCATGTAACTGTCCATACAGCAGAAAGGGATGCATATCTCATGAAAACTCTTGACTGGGACAACCCGAAATGTAGAGAGCAGTGATTATAGCTGGGCCAGGAGGATAGATAGCAGTATATATATATATGATTCATCACCAGAATGCATGTTTTGGATGTAAAAAATTTTCGTATCAGGGAAGGCATGCTTGCCACTCTGTATTTCAGTTGCAAAGGGATAACCAGAGCTTCAGCAGCATCCAGATCTTAAATGTTCCATAGGTATTGTCAGCATAAGCTAGGGTTGCATGACACATGCTGAATGCCCAGATTATTTTACTGAGATTGGTAAAGACTGCAGTAGATCAGGAGCAACTGAAGAATAAAGATGTATGAACTAGTTTACCAGTTTGTTGTGCTATTAATAATTACCCACCCTTCATTATGGAGCAGCACGAGTAGCATAGCTGGCATATCTAACCGTTAGCTAACAAATGCATTTGCTTCTGTTGAGACTGAATCGTTAATGGGAGAAGGTGCTGTCATGGTTATGCATTAATCATGTCCACTGTGGAGTAGCTGATGCCATCAGTCCCTCAAGCAGAAGCCCAGCCCGTGGCAGGGCTGGGATGCTGCACTGGGCAATTGTCACCCTGCTCCAAATCAATGCTGCTGTGGGCAAGGAGGCACCAATGCCAGCCCAGGCGGTGGGGTGGGAAGTCTGTGATACATACATGGGTGGGTGAAAATGCAGACAGGAAGAAGGCTTGGAGGAGAAGGCAGCAAGCCTGGGAACAAATGACTTGGAGGCCAGTGTTGTCTCGTACAAACCATACATCTAAGAGAGGTTGGGAGACTTCAGTGGCTGACAAGAGGCATTGAATGGACACTCCTCAAACACTTCTCCTCTGCAGGAAACAGCTGGCTGGTGATGGGACTGAATTCTGCCAATGACCGTGCTGTCTAAAATCAGGGCAGGTACTGAATAAACAGAGGAGCCCTTACGAGCTGCTCCTTGGCTCCTTGTTTGTGCTGGCCTGAGACCTGGCAGAGGATCTGGAGGGATCCCCCAACAAAACAAGCAGAGGACACCAGGGGAGCAGGGCCACGTTGAAGCATCACTCAGCTGGTTTCTGTGCTATGCCTGCTCACACCACGTCTGACAGGCTGTTTGCTCGTACAGGCTGCTCAGCTTGGAAATGCCTTATCCCAAGTGTAATATTTCATACACATTCTTGTAATTCACTGAAACCCCCTTTGCTCTTGTGGCAACTAGCCACCTAGATGTATTTAATCCAAAAATAAGTGTTGTAGATTATAAATAGCTCCTGCACACACTAGGAACATATTCCAAGGAAATATTTGGATGTGCTGCCTGAAGGAAGAGTCAATAAGGAAAAGCAGCTTGGTTCAGCTAAGTGCCAAGGTATGCACTGCTAATTTCCCTTGTTGTTTGGTAGAAATGAGTTGCTGTCACGATTCTTCCCTTGTTTGCTCTTTTTTTCTAACCATTACTTTTTAGGCAGGAAAATAGTTGACCTAACTTAGGTAAGTAATAGGTGCAGAGTCATAGTATAAAACTATCTTATTTTCTGGAGTACGGAAATCACCCTCATCTGTTTGAGAAATCAAAGTATATATAATTCAACAGATACTTGTTGTCTTTATATGGGGTTTTTTTGTTGTTTTGTGGATGGGTTTAGTGGTTTGGGTTTTTTTTCTGGCTGAAGCATAGACCTGGAAAAGCTATTACTTAATACATAGCAAAAAAGAGAAATACAGCTTGTTGGCTGCAAAGGACCATTTGGAATTGCAAGAACAAAGTAACTTAATTCTCCAGTGTTTTGATCCTTCCAGAGTTCTGCTGGAGATGCTGAACATTGTTAAGTGCTTTAATAGAGCTGACTTGTTGGGTCTTTCGCAAGTACTTGGATCCCTGTTACCACAGGGTCCCGAGGTCTTAAAGACCTCACTTTATACTACCTTGAAGACACCTGGAAGGTGTACATCACTATTCACAAGGCGTTGTCAGTCCCTGGTGGGGTCTGATAGCAGGTGGCATGAAAGGACCAAGGCCCAGATCCTAGAAGGTCATGGCATGTCTAATGCCTACTGTCTTCCCTGGCAATGTGGAGCCTGGATGGCTTTGGAGATCTACACCCCCGGGGCTCACCCACCAGCTGGGAGAACGCAGGTACATGAACCAGATCTCTCCATTCCTGGAGCCGTACAGAGACCGTTGCCACTGAGCTATTTGCTTTCGTTTTGTAGTGGTCACCCAAGCTGTGGTGAGCATCACCACTGGAAACTCACAGTGATCAGTAAGGGCAGCACTGGTAACAACAGGGCTCCATGTCTGAAGGGCTGCAGGGGAAAGAAGTAGGTCTGTTTTCAGCCTGCATTTGCGGTTGTGTCCAGCGCAAACGCCTGCAAAAGGCAACGCAGAAGGTGTCAAAGCTAGGCTCTGGAGCAAGGGAAAGCCCTTCACAGCTGCTGCAGGCTCTTGCTGTGTCCCATAGGCACACTAGGCAGCGAAAGTCAGACAGGAGACCATGAGGTTTTGGTTACCTGTGTTTTGAGCTAGCACAGACACTCTTACAAGTTGCTGTCACGTCTTTGGATAGCAACATAAATATGTAGATATAACGTGGGACCAGAACTATGAGGTTTGTCTCCAGAAATGCCCTTCTCCTCCATTTACTCTAGTGATTGCTATGAAGTTATGCAATTAGTACAGCTGACAAGAGGAGCAGAAGCCAGATGGCAAAAGGCAGTGTTGGTGGTTGGGTGAGTGTATAAAAGACCAGTGAATTCTGAAAGATCTTCTCGCAAGTTGTAAGGCATGCAGGAGATCAAGCTCTGACTGTTGTTATATTAAAGGACCTGCAAAGGGAGCCAGAGAATCACCTCCCAGCAGGTCAAGGGAGGGGATTCTGCCCCTCTACTCCACTCTTGTGAGACCCCCCCTGCAGTGCTGCATCCAGCTCTGGGGTCCCCAGTACAGGAAAGACATGGAGCTGCTGGAGCAAGTCCAGAGGAGGCCACAAAGCTGATCAGAGGGCTGGAGCACCTCTCCTGTAAGGACAGGCTGAGGGATTTGGGGTTGTTCAGCCTGGAGAAGAGAAGAGAAAGTGCGGGGGAGACCTAACAGTAGTCTTCCAATACATAAAGGGGCCTACAGGAAAGCTGGAGAGGGGCTGGTTACAAGGACAGGGAGCGGTGGGACAAGGGGGAATGGGTTTAAACTAAAAAAGGGAAGATTTAGATTAGATGTTAGGAAGAAATTCTTCCCTGTGAGGGTGCTGAGGCACTGGAACAGGTTGCCCAGAGAAGTTGTGACTGCCCCATCCTGGCAGTCCCTGGGACTGGCAGTGTTCAAGGCCAGGCTGGATGGGGCTTTGGGCACCCTGGTCTAGTGTAGGGTGTCCCTGCCCGTGGCAGGGGGATTGGAACTAGATGGACTTTGAGGTCCCTTCCAACCCAAACCATTCTGTGATTCTATAAGTAAATGTGAAAAGGAATGTGTCTCAGATTCATTGGTGTAAAGCATCCGTAATTTGTTGCTGAGGCCAATCAGCCTTTTAGTGATAGATAAGGATTAGGACACTTTTAGCCTGAAGTCAAACCAGATGTAACTTGCTTGTTTTGGAGAGAAAGGTCCTTCTCAAGGCAAAATTCTGTATTTATCCTAACAATTAACACTTCAGTAAATGGACATCTGAATGTGGATTTTGCCCTTCTCTGGCAGGAAAATTATCTTTCCCAACATGCTCCATTTGCTTCGTGCCTGTGCTTGACAAACTTTGAAGTCTCACACATCCATCATTGATCACTGAAAGTCAGCACTTTGCAAGCTTAAAATAATAGACTTTTATATACATATATTAAAATTTTTCCCTTGTCACGGATTTTCTTCTCTACAAGTGTGCCATGCTACTGCCTTAAACTTCATCTTTGGCCATCCACCATAGGGATCAGGTCTGAAACAGTACCGTTGCTCTTGAAATAGGCACTAAAAGATTTAAGTAATTTCTTCTACTTTTCATACAGCCATCAGCAGAATTACACAGCATTCACTGCTGAACATGGAGGGTGCCTGGAAATTCATTTTCCTGCAGTGAATGTGCCAGAACCTATTTCTGAGTAATTTATCGTTGATTTGTCAGTGGTCAGTCCTCATAGAAAACAGTCTTTTATCTCTGACACAACCAGCATGGCTTTAATGGGAAGGGACTCTTTAACTGAGACAGTTTAAAAACACTTGCCTTTTGACCCCTTTCTTTGAGATGTGATTGAATGTGTGGAGTGTTTTTGCAAGGAGTGCAGAATAAATAAGCAGTGAGTGAGCTGTCACAAGCTGTGGAGTGAAGGTCGTATTCTTCTTTTTTTCACTTGTGTTTTGCCAGATTAACTTCAATGAAATGGGTGACTGGTCTGAATTGAGCCCGCTTCTGTGATGAGTTACATGTGTTGCACCAAAGAGCAGAGCGAAACTCCAGTGAAAGCTGCCTCATTTAGAAGGAAATCAAAGGGAAAAAAGCGTATCAGTACTAATAAGGTGACAAAAACAGCGTGCAGGAAATGAAAAGCGTGACACATACTGTTATTTCCATGGCAGGGAAAACTGCACTGTCAGTGCAAAGCTGTTGCTTCCTCTGTCATGCCACGCTGGTTTTCAGTTTAAATAACCTGCCTCCGTCTGTGAGTGGAAGGGTTTTATATTTGGGTAAACTCCATTTGCCCAGTTATAAATTACACACAAGTAAAAACATTCCCTTTTCAGTAGATTTAGAGGTAAGGGTCAGGGTGTGTGTTCATGCACACATGTGTGTTCTGGGTTTTCCAGAGAGGGCAGGTGCAGTTAGTACCCGAGGAGAGGCAGATTTCAAAGTTTGCGGTGCACCCATAAGTCTCTCGAGTCTCCCTGCATCCAGCCTGGCCCGTAACTATACGAACAAGGACTCTGTGCTCTACAAGAAAGCTCGAAAACTTTGGGATTTCCATCTGCTTGCATCCGTGTTAATGCATCTGCCACTGCAGAGTGCCCATGGCTCCGCCGGCGCTCGATCCAAAGAAAATACAGCTGGGGGGGAGATGCCACAGCAGGGGCACGTGTAGGGTCTCCAGGCTGCATTTGCTTTGGCGCGGGCTCCAAGGATTGCCGTGAGCAGAGCAGCGTGAGGGCTGCTTTGCTTCCCCCTGTGTCACAGACCTTCCCCAGCTTCCCCGCACAGCTCTGAAGATGGGCAGTACTTTGAAGCAACGCTAAGGCGAGCTGTGGAAAAGCGGCTTTTTTGCAGGTGTAACCACAGCTACCTGAGCTGCCTTGGGCTGTGCCAAGCCATAGCTGCGGACCAGCTACGCAGCAAATGAGATAATTTTGCCTGCCCTGCCGGTGGGATGGCAGGCTGCAGGAGGCTCTGTGTGCAGGGACCAGACCGTGACAGATACCTGGGCTTACTGTGACTTGTTGTGGATGCAAGGAAATTAGGACTTGCAGTGTGCAGCACTCCTTGAAGAAATCCACATCAAGAACAAGTAGGAAAATACAGTTATGTGTTCTACAGTGTGAAATAGCTATTTCTGTACATAACAGGTATATTTTGCGGTTTTAAAGATGTATATTTTATGTTTTGATACTGTCATCAGGGTCAAATTTTGCCCCTCAAATAAATACCTTATACTTTATGTAAGCAAACCTGACCAAAGGTGGGAAAGAAGAGATTAGGTCATGTTGTAGATGGTGTGCTGAGGTTCAGAGATTAGCACGCACATGCTTAGAGGTATTTAGACTGTAGAAGGTCTAGGCCTACGTCATTTACCCAAGGTCATGCAAGCAGTTTGAGGCAGAGGAAGTAATTGAAAGCATTTTCTCCACTGTTTCGCTTGCTTGTATGCATGGGAATTGCATGTGTGCATGTGCGTGAGCACGTTGAAGAGCACATTTTTGGAGGGTTGCTTCATCTATTCTCTTCTGATGTCTTCCACATATGTGGCTTGATGCCTTGCTCACTGGAATATCTTTCCTAGCATTTGCAAAACACTGAGCAAAACTGGTACATCTTTGTTCTTCTGTGAGCAGCATTCCATATTCCAAAATAAACGCTTGTCGATTAACTGTATGTAATTAAAAGCAAACAAAACACCCTTTCGTTGTAAATTTTCAATTAACATGGATCTTTCACTAAGGTGTCCTCTTTCTCAAGACTTTATGCCTAGTCTCTGCACTTTTCAGTGTGCAGTTGTCAAAGACAACCCCCTTACGTTGCTGGGGATTCATCGTGATCCAAAATGGGGGTGGGTGATGGGGTGATGTTAGAGTCCGGCCATTTATGAGCTGTTTTGGTGGCATGCACATGTAACAATTTTGAGTACTGCCCTTCTTTTGCCAGCAACTTGCATGCTAAAACAGGACTCCCACAGCTCTTTTTTTAATCAAAGGACCAGCTAATCTGTTTAGGGAAAAAAAGGAATACTTCACAGGACCATCTTCCCCTGTGCTGCCACCACGACGTGCATTTGCAAACAAAAGAACAAGTGCTGAAATTTTAGTTCAGTTTGTATCATCAGATCCAGTTTCCCACCTATTGTATTTCTTGTATGCACACGTGGTAACTGTGCGGGTACTTGCATGTGTCTGTGGTTTAAAAGTGATTTCTCGGTCAGTGGCCTTCCAAAGCCTTCCTCCAAACCCAGGACTACTAGAGCATGGCACTGCCGTCGGATGACCATCATAGGACCAATTGCTACTTTAGGTAGAAAACCTCATAAACCTCAGAAGCACAGGCCCTTCGTTGGTAGAAAGGATCTGTTTATCTTGCTGTCCGTGCACTCAGAGCGATGGCCCACGCCTTGTCAAAGGATCCCGGACTGACAAGAAGCACATACGCATCTCAGAGGCCAATGGTGTTTGGTAGCTTGGATGCTATGGAAGATTTTGCATTCTTCAGCTCTAATCTCTTATAACAAAATGGAATTCAGACCTAACCCCCGAGAAAATAAGTCAGCTCTGGTTAGTGTCGTGCCATGTCCCATGTATCCGTCAGGATTTGGTTTTGGTGGATTAGAGCTATCGTTTACCTATTTTCTGCTTGGTCAGCTGTGCTATTGTTTTAGCTGATATTTTCAAAAGGTGTTTATTTTTGCTGCTAATCTAAGATGAGCCCTGTAATTATCTGTGAAGTGGAGGAAGCAGTCTGGGGCAAATCCTTTCTGTAGCTGTGATGTTTTCTGGAGGCAATGCCTGATGGTAACAATTGCATATTTTCTGAGGTGCCTTTTTCCATGCTGTTTTAAAAACAGTTGCATCACTTTTCAGCTACCTCAGCCCTTCATTAACATGTTTTACTAAAAATGCCTCTGACAGAAAGCAGAGACTTTTTGTCTCCTAGATGGATTAAGTGCCATAATAGTGTTTGTAATGAGAAGCATCTTCTCTCTGACCCAATATTTTTATTCAATGCATGTTTTGTGGCGCATTCCACATGTTGGACTCCAGAGGTAACATAACACCTTGTAACTACTAGACAAAATAAATTAAATATTTTAACTTTCACAGTTTCTCATCTTTTCAAGATATGACAGAAGACGGCTGGAACAAATTGATAAGAAGCATAATCTTCCCTCAGCTTTTTAGCCCTTCTTCTCCTTGTCCTCTGCTCTTTGACACCCAAACATAACTGGGTGCTGCTGTGGTCTCAGCATCCCTTCCTATCTCTTTCCTACTCTGACAGATGCTCTGCTGCCTGCTGTACCATCCTTTTTCAGGATGTAGTACCTGTTTAGACCTGGGCAGACCTCAGCCCCTGCTGCAAGGTTCCCTGACGTTTCTTCAGCTCTTCTCTCTTCCCTGGTTTTCCTCTGCTTCTTCCTCTTTCTTTTTTCTGTCCTTTCTCCCTCCTCCTTACTGTCCCAGACCTGCTCCCTTTGGACCCTGTCAGATCATCTCTGACAGCTTTTGCTTTCACTCTTTGCCTTTGCTCTGCCTATTTATTCCTTGGTTCACTCAGCCTTTTACAGACCAATCAACTCTATTAATCACAGAGAGATTAGGAAGAAATTCCACCCCTCTCTAGGGAGCTAGATATAATTATTCAGGACATATATTTTTTTCCCCTCTTTACTATCTGGTTCTGGCTTTTTTCTGCGATGGGATACTGCTCTGGTTGCCTCCTGTAGTTGAAATGGTGTGAGAAATCCGCGCATTGCCCAAGCCTGGGTGAGTGTTTAGCAGCTGAGCTTGGATTGTCCAGTATTCCTTGGAAGAATGAGTCTGGACCTAGGTAGGTTCAGTCTGGGCATTCGCCTGGAAGGGAAACCTGATTTGTAAATGACCAGCGTGAGGCGTTTCAAATCTGTAAAGTATCCTAGGCCCAAAATGTTCTTTAAAACTTCTGTTTTCTGTTTGTTTACACCTTCAGTCCTGCTCTGATCTCCCCGAACATGTCGATGCCGACAGTTGGAGATCTGGTGGAGTTGCCACCAAAGCACATGCAAACACAGTGCTGCAGTGGGATTAAGACTATTTACAATAACTGGTTACTTGCTTTTTAATTGAAGCAGATGGAAAATGCACTGATGAAAATGCCAGTTGTAAACAGATTAAGAAAAATCACAGTGCATACCTCTAAAGACTCCAGTGAAACATGTAAAAAACCCAACAAAACCGAAAAAGCCCCAACCAAAAAACCCCCCAAAAAACCCACAACAGCCCACCGTCCCCTAACATGTTGGTCACAGTGCTTTTGAAAGTGGAGATAGGAAGTAGGGAAAAGTTATCTTCAATGTTCAGGATCACCATTACACTTTCAAACCTCTCTGTCCCTTTGTAGTGACCCTAGCATCATGGCTCTGATGGAGGTCTGTGAGTAGGATATATGTAGGATAATATAATAACTGCTCAAGATCTTGCAAGCTCTTAATGGATGCAAATGACCTCAGTATATTTCTAAAGAGTCAGGGTTCCCCTGTGCACCCTTTTTCCGTCCTGCAGTGTGCAGAGGTTGTGACTTTCCACTATGGAAATAGGCTTCTGAAAGAGCTTTTTCGGAAGCAGCAATCAAAGTTTGCTTCTGAGCTATTCCAGTTACCAGCAAAATTTAAAAAAAACCCAACAAACCAACTTGAATTTGTATTATTAATTTAACAACATCGCTATAAATGTGCTGCAGGAAACAATGCGTCTTCCTACATAAACAGTATAAATAAAACTTCTGATAAGCACTTTACTGCATTGAATTCCTCATTCTTTTCTTTGAGAGCATTCCAAAATTTAGTGTGCAATTTAATCAACTTCATACGTGCTTGAGTTGGGCAAGTCAAAACTAACATGACCCTGCACAAGGAAAAGCATGCCTCGCACGAGAAATCACATTCTGCTTATTTACTATATATGAAAACAGTCCGAGATCATTCCTTCCCTGAGGCAACAGGAACATTTCAGTGTTTCCTTAACCACCACCACCCTTCAACGCTTTCCAGGGAGCAAACCTTGTTCTCAGGATGGCCCTGGCTGCGTGGTTGTTAAAGCTGAGATGGAGCTGATGAAGCAAAACGAGGAAACCCTCAACTTCAACATGTTCAGCTGTAATAGGGTTACCAGCTGCAAAGTATAGTGCTATTTAACCTCTCTTTTCTATTAACTATTGATCATGCTTAAATTCTTTTTTATATAAAACTTTGGGCCCTCCTTTGACAGAGTTGAGTACAGGAATAGCTTCACCTGCAGGTTACCTTATTTAAATTAACAAGGCTGTTTGCATGAGTTAAGTAAATACATAAGTAAGCTGATATGATATTTTTAAATAAAAATATAGCACAGTATGTTGTTACAGTGCTATGTGGGTGGCAGGCATTAAAGAAAAGGCAGAGAGCCGCGTTAAGCTATAAAGGTGGTGAATCAGATCTGTATTGAATGGCAAATGTTCTGGAAAAAAAACCCCAACCTGCTTGGAAGAATACTTATGCCAGGCCTATATAGGAATCCTTTTAAAAGCAGAGTCATTCTGAAGTCCTAACATTTGGGTCTGCGCTAGGAACCATCCAAATGATTTTGGCTCTGTGCTCAGGTATGATTCAATCTCTTTTAAAAAAATGAGCTTTTTGGAGGGACTGTGACCACTTCTGGAATGTGTTAAATTAAATCCTTTGTAATCTATAGACAGACATCGCAGGGGTTACAGCAGAGCAAACCTCCCTTCATTTCAGACCTTGCCACTGGATACTTTCTACTTGGAGTGGGAGGGTAAAGAACACGGTGTGGAGACAGGTGTCTCCTGAGCACTTGGGTCCGAGATCCCAGCTCCTGCTTTTGTTCCTGTTATCTCTGCATCAGGAGCAGCTGCCTGAGAGAGACAAGGGCTTAGCCCTGTAAGAAACACCACGATTTTCACTGGCTTCAAGACAGCAAGTCCTGTCTTTGCTTACTCAATATTTGTATAAAGGAAAAGAATTCATTACAAAGGAATAAACATGTAAAACATCCTCCAAACAGCAAAAGCAAAAACAAGCAAGAAAAAAAAAAGCTGCCCTCCAGAACTCCTTTGCTGAACTGAGCACAGGAGTAGAGAGACTACACAGTGGTACCCGGAGTGGAGAAATGCCTCGGAGGTGGCAGCTCACAGCATGTGCAGCAGACACACTGTGGTGACAGCAGATGCTGCGCAAGTCAGGGAAAAATTCTGATAAGCCCCAGAGTTTCCCAAGTAAGAGTCCATCTATCATTAGTCTTCTTCGAGGTACCGGGGAACATACCAAAGGGATTAACAGCTTAACCATAGCTGTTTCATATGTGGGGCTCTGCATTATTTATTTATTCATTTAACTAGTAGGGTCTTCCTGCCACAGACAGGGGAAACTGAGGGGCAAAGCAGTGAAGTGACTTGTTTAAATGTTGCCCATGGCAGAGATAAAGATAAAAGAAAGGTTACTTGAGTACTCTTACAGTGAATTATTACTTCTGTGCTGGTTTAATAAATAAGTTAGTTTGTCGCTTGCATATCCCTGACTTTTGTGACTGTAAGAATATATGGGTACAATCCCATTGTACGTTGCTCACATATCCCTCATTTTTCTGGCTGTAGAATGAAGTTGTTTATACTACAAGTGAAAGTGCTAGTAAGGCTGATTTGCACACCCGCATTTCCCTGGAGCCTTTCATACTTGTCAGAAGTTAATGTGGTGATCAAAGCCAAGGCATTGGCCAAACACTTTGCAAAGGCATCGTTGTTCTGCAGGTTTGCTCCCCTGGTGCCAGGCAGTTTAACCGTGAAAACGGGATGCGGTATAGAGGGCCAGACCTGATGCATTACTTTATCAAAGTCTGTTGTCTTTAATCTCCTTTTTATGAATGGTGGGGAAGTGGCAGCCGTACACAAGGATAAACAACCGTCGCAGCAGAGATGCTTTGAACTGCTCTGTTCCTTTGGGAAAGAGATTTAAGATAAAGCCCAATCTGGAAAGCATCAGTGATGGTGCACCGAGAGCCGCTGGTCTCCCCCACGGTTTCGGACCTTTCCATCGCTTTCTGCCA